>VXAK01013191.1:10142-62264 GCA_013399435.1 Arenaria interpres | reverse complement strand
GGTGGAGTCTTCTTCTTTGGACACATTCAAAACCTCCCTGGACAAGTTCCTGTGCAACCTGCTCTAGGTGGACCCGCTTTGGCGGGGGGATTGAGCTAGATGATCTCTAGAGGTCCCTTTCAACCCCATATGAATCTACGATTCTTTGAAATCGATGAAGAGATTTTACTGTGAATGGATGTTGTTTGGAAAGGAACCCTTCAGTGTGTAGTCCCATCCAGAAGAACCTTTTAGCTCTCTCTCTTTTCTCCATTGTCTCACATTATCATGTAGAAAAATATCATGATGGTTTTCATCAAATTTCTGAAGAAAGGCTTGAAAAGCTCAGTGTGGAAAGAACAAAGTCTTGCAGATGAATTCAGCCTGCTGAGTAAGGACAGCCAACATGGGAGACAGATGTGATAGCTTGAAGCAGAATGCTCCCTGGTGTATAATGCAGTGATAAAATATGGAACAATCATTATGATATTTGTTATAAAATATGAGGCTTTTTTTTTTTTCGGAGGCAATGAAGGAACTCCTTTGGCTGCCCGAGTAATAAATTTTTTTTCCAACATCACTAGACAATAAAACACTGGCAAGTGCACAATAAATATTCTCTCCAAGCATGTGCTTTACTGGAATTAACCCTTGCAAATTTTAAACAACTCTGTCACTGCTGAAGAACAGCACACAAATTGCAAACTGTGCTTAGTAACTTCAGTAAATAATCTATGTGAAAGAAAAACTGTCTGCTATGGAGCAATATATATGTATAAATGCATCTCTAATATATTCTTGGAGAGCACCTGTAGTTGTGACTGTCAGAACTGAAAGAAAGACAGTTTTCAAATTTTCAGTAATTTTATATCATGAGGTTTTTGCTGTTTCAGTAATCTTCGCTGTTTTGAAAGCAACATATTTTTCCTGACTAAAATGCCGCAAATGCAGCTCTTCTTGATCAGCCCTCAAAAATGATGCAAACATCATTCTTGGTCAGCAATATATAAAGATTTCAATGCTTCCATCTTTCTCCTTTCTGACATTCCACTTACAGTTTTTTTATACATGTCATATTTCCCAGTATACTTATGTTTCAGATTTTCATAGGTCGATGATGCTAGTATTTCTGGACAGATTAAGCATTTTTTTTTTATCTAGGCCTAGTTGCTTAACTCAAGGGCAGGATGGATGGGGCTATGAGCAACCTGATCTAGTGGAAGGTGTTCCTACCCACGGCAGGGGCGTTGGAACAAGATGATCTTCAAGTTCCCTTCCAACTCTAACCATTCTATGGTTCTACGATTCTATCATTCTATCATGCTATCATTCTATCATTTTATGAACTTTGGAATACTGTTAAAGACTCATGAATGAACTGATGGGTTTTGTGTGCCAGCTCTATGTATCTTATTACCACCCCAATTCACAAGCAAATCTTGCAGAGACGTGTCTAAGAGAAGCCAGGTGCACTCATGCACATACACAGTGTCAATTTATTGTGCTCTTCAGGCTATGAAACCTTCAGGTTTACCCTTGGATTCTGTGCATTGTCAACGATGGATTGACACTAGTGGTTTGTATTATACTACCATAGAGGGCCCCCAGGAATAGCCAGATTCTGTACTGGAGAGGTAACTGCAAAACTCCTTTGCAGTCCTGAGACAGATTCATCTGCCAACTGCATGCCTAGGAATAGAAAACAAAAATAGTCTCTCCAGTTGCAGAAATCCCTTTAAAACAATCCTTTGAAACTGATAAAAGTAGTGTTCATAACCATGGCCCAACCACTTGCAATATATGTTGATTAAAATGCATGTGCCTTTCAAAATATATAATCTAATATTTTCATAAATGTTTACAAATATAATTTCAGTACCAGAACATCCTTTTCAAGGTGTGTATCATCAGAACCCTGTTACATTTTATTATTATTACTTATGTTACAATAGCATTTGTTGTCAGAAGGTAGATCAGAGCCTGATTGTATCATACGGTGTAGGAACATAATAACTGAGATAATGTCTTGACAGACAGATGGCTCAGTTATTCACTGCACAAATCCACCATTCATCTTTATCTTATTTATAGTTTTGTTTCTTTCTCAAAGCAGATATGAGAGAACTGGGGAAAGTTCAGAGAAGGACAATGTGGATGTTGGATGGATGTATGGAGTGGCTTCCACCGATGGAAGCGCTAAGCATATCAGGCCAGGAAAAGAGATGCCTTAACAAGTCTTTGACGTCTATGACATGGAGATTTCGATTCTTCCCACAGAAAGTGGTTAAGCACAGGAACTCTGCCCCATGTGACATTTGGGATGCTAAAAATTGGTGTGGAGTCAAGGACATCCTGGACATATTCTTAGAAGAAAACCCTATGCGGGATATAAATAAAAATACAGAAGCCACTGAGCCAGAAAAGGTTGGAAAGTGGGAGAATATTCTGGGGAAATGTTGCTATAAGTTCTCTCTATTATACAAATCTGCTGTAAGCACTGGCAAAGCTAAGATACTAAGGTAGATGGACTTCTGTTATGATCTGTTATGGGATCTCACCTGTCTACTGACACAAGGATCCTTGGTGACTGCTTTAAACAGGATGAGCTAACTTTTAAATAAATAAAATTAGGTGACATTTTTCTTACTTTTAGCAGCCCAACACTTAGCAAGACCTTAAAGATATGGTTGGTGTTAAGCCTGTGATAAGTCAGTTAAAAAGAAGAGAGATATATTCACCAAAGTGGCTTTATTGAAATATGTGGTGGATGCGCTTGACCCCTTAACTAAACTAGTGCCAGTTTGGTACAGGCTCCAAAGGAGGTAAAGGCCTGAGCTGTAGCCGGGCCAAGAATTCCTCTAGTTTTAACCAGTTCTCTGAAAACCCACAAAGGACACGGTAAACACCAACACAGATGTGTTTGGAATACTGATCATGTGATTAATGCGTAAATAACAGTTAACTTTTCCAGGACTCATTTATCAAGAATCAAAGAGAGTTGTGGGTACAAAGAGTCTCATGCATACCTTTTCCATTGCATGTAATTTGACTATGAGCCAATCACTTTGTCACGTAAATATGACAACCTCAGTGAGCCTTCTTTCAGCTCTCTCTGCTAGGCAGCGTAGCTGCGTGGTGATGATCTCCCCTTGCGCTGGGCCACCTCTCAAGTTTGCTCCTCGAGTCAGAGAGACCTTTTACCAATGGAAGATCTTTCATAAATGAACCTTGCCATCAAACTTTTCTAAGTCACACACTTTTGCAAGATATTAAAATTGCTTTTCTAACAATTTTCACAATGTTTCTAAATCACCTATTTGCTACAAATTGGTGTAATTGGTAGTATCCTAAATCAGGATTCATGACAAATTGGCAGAGTCGGCAAGGTGGCAAGGAGTTGGCTGAAAATAAAATTAGTAGAAAGAAATAAAAAGAATAATCTATGCTTATTGGTTCTAATTGGTAAACTGGCATGCAGTAATGCAAACAAACTGCCACAAATGAAAACGGGGGATTTACTTCATGATAATAACCCTGAGCAACCTCTCACTTTTTCTGAGGGGCAAACCATGCCAACTTATTGCAGGATAAAAGCGTGCTTCCAGGGAACTGATGCTCACAGAGCAGCTGATGTACTTCTAAATCCGCACCCTACTTCATCTCATGATAACTTATGCATGCAGTCCTAGCTGAGAGAGAGCGTCCCCATTAGCAGCAAGGAAAATAACACATTTGTGTGTTCATGTTATCCTGAAAAATTCTGACGAAACTTTATGAATTTGGTACCTGACCTGCAGTCTGAATATTACTTATTCACTTCTCTACTGGAATCTATCACATATATTTCCCAATTTGAAATGGAGAGGAAGCAATCTGAATTTATCTCCTGATCAAATGCACAGATCGTGGGAAGCACCTTGAATAAATCATGAGAGTTCTCCAGATTACATTTTATACTGGTCCAACTACTGTGTTTATAATGTTTGATTGCTGTAATCACAGTTCAGTTAGTATTCCTAATAATCTAAAGAAAAAGAGCTATAAAAGTCCTTGGATCAGTATAATCCTTTTCCCACTCTGAGATAAAACTCTTAAACCAATAACTGAACCAGTTAATACAGAAGATTTCTGTAATGGGACAATCAGTGAAACTAACCTACAAAGTGGAATTTCTTGTTTTAAAGTAAGACATGCTACATCTACTGCGTGTCCCATAATGGATCTTAGCTGACAAATCTTAATTTGACCGTGGGCAAACTAATTGTCTATTATTTTAGCTTGGGGCTGTTTTGCTTTAAAAATCAAATAATGATTTGGAAGAAATACAGCAAGTCATTTTCTCTGAGAACACAGAGTTCCCACTGACACTGGCTATTAAAAAGATTTAATGAAATCACCAGGACTTGTTTGAAGCTGGTCTAGGTACATTTTTATACTCAATCTGCACATCAATATTAATTTTTTAACACAGATGGAGGTTTTATTGTTACCCAAGGAAGTAAGTAGAAAAACAGATTACTGGAATTTCAAATTACAAGCAGAGGACAAAGCTGATGGAGGCAAGTGTGAAATTAGACCTATGAAACACCAGGAAAATTAAAATGCAGTAAATAAATATGTAAATTAAAGGGGCTTCTGGAAACCAGTTGTAACCACCTTACGTTCCACTTGGGCAAAAATATATTTCAGTGATACCCATTTGCTTTGCCATGTTAAAGGTCCGCCAGTAAAATCATTATAGACTCTCCTTTTGAAGGTTCTAGAATGTCTCGATGAAAACTGATTTCACATCAAAATAAGCATTGTGTAATTTCTGAGATTTGTGGAAAAAAAAGTTAAACATAAAATCTGAGGTCTGATCCATCTCCAGCTCAGATCATGTCTGGGTTTTTTGTCTTCCCCCACCAGTGAGTTTTCACTGTCTAGCTTTCTGTCATGATAAATTCTCCAAAAATCTCAGCATGTAAAAAAAGTCCTTTGAAAATTGCCAGTACTTGTTCTGTGTTCCAGGCAAAGGCCTTTTCATGTGTAGAGGAAGTAGCCTAAAAAGTGCAAACATCGTATACAAATGAGGTGGCTGATAACATGCATCACTTCATTAGCAAATTGTGAGTTAGTGTAGTAAACAAGTTTAGGGCTTTTGTAGGGGAACAAACTCAAATCCCTTCTCAGTAGAAGGCAAACCAAAATACCCAGAAGTTTTGTAAGCTACTGATGAAGGACAGACATTACACAATCTCTCACCTACATCACCTACTCAGTTCAAGAGATCAGATATAAAGGCCACATCTAAGCAAATGCATAAAGCTCACATTTGCATGATTGTGTCTGCTAATTCAAGAAGCCTAAGATATCACCTCTGGTAGCCAAAACTGCCTGTGTAGGAAAAAATAGGAGGCAGCAGATATAATTGTCCTTTAGGGGGAATGATCTTCTGTTTGAAAAAGGTACGGGTTACAATTGCTTATATAAGGTTGGATAAAACAGGAACAGGAAAAGAGGAGAAAGAGTTGTGAATACAGGTCACCTAAATAGGAGCCTACAGCAGCAGGTTGCCTGCAGCAGCTGAACAATCCTGGCTGTATGCCTTCGATAGCAGAGTCTTGGAAAACTGGCTTGACGGGAATGCTGAAACGATGTGGCACTTCCTTTCTGCACCTTTCCCATCTTCCCGATCCTCCAATCCTGCATAAGTAATTTGAGAAAGAGTGTCCCTGTTTTTAATACGATCTGTGGAGTGAGGCTGTTTTTAAGAATGTTTTGTGTTGGGTTCATTGTGTCAGTGAGATCTGAGAACCAGCCACGCAATGAAAACCTCTATCGTTTGAGGTACAACTCTCAGTGTCTCCTCTCATGAGGGTTCTCTAATTAATATTGTCTTTAAAAACAAATTACTTTTAAGGATTTAATTAACACAGAGTCCTGACATTTTTAGGTTTAAGCTGAGCCTGTTTCATCAGTAAATACTTTCATCATTCTTTGTTCTTTCTCTCTTTTCTCACTTTCTACTTGACAGTAGAAATGGTTTGCTTTTTCAGTTTAAAAAAATACAAAATGTAGAAGGTGATGCTTCAGATACCCCTCTAAATATTTTTCTATGTAAGGAAAGGATATTAAATGCTGGGATCAGATATTTTATTTACTTTTAGCTAATTTTTCAGTTTCTGTGCTAAAACAGAAGTACCTCCTCCTAAATTCTCCTACCTTTTCAAACTTACCCTTCTATTTCTTTCTTACTTTTCAAGAAAACTTTTTGGTCTAGAATTTTTAGTCCAAATTCAGCAACCCTTAACGGTCATTAAGATTTCAAATTAGACCAGATCAGGTTCTTTGTGTCAATAAAAACTGAATAGGCATATTTCAATTGATGCCCTGCAGACACTGTGAACCAGCATTCATTTGTTCATTATTCTTTAGAGGAAAAAGGCAAAAAAAACCCCAAAGAAGCTAGTTTTACTAGCTTTTTCTGGTTTCAAATTTGCCTGTTTTCTCAGAAAGCTTTTCAGTACGTCATTAAGAACTAGTCAGATTTCTCCTAATATTGCTGCTCTCATTTCATGTCTTCTGTGGGTCAAATTCTCCATCTGCCTCATCACATAGTAGCAAGCACACCATCCTTCTTTTCCCCAGGAAGCTTTTTATTCTGAACTGCGACATATTCTGCTGCCTTTGTCCAGGATGCCATGGTCCATTCCCTCCCATGGTTGCCCTCTTTCTGGACACTTTCTTTCTGCCTTTGTATTGATTTCCATTATACATTAAATGAATATCCATCCTCTCGGTCATTCTGCTTCTGCTTATTACTTTGTCTCCGACCTTTTGTTTGACCGTATTTGTTCTGAACCGATGATTGACATTGTTTAGAGCTTTTCCCCAGACAGTTTTGCTGTCCTTACTACTAAGATGCATTTCTCCAGGGTGAAATTTTTCTCTCAGCAGTCTCTCCAGTCATGTAGGGTCAGACATCCCACAGCCCATCCTGTCAATTAATGGAGAATCTTTAACATTTCCAAATTTACATGTAGGTGTTGACGTTTCATTTTCCTTCATTTGCTTTTAGTTCTGGAATAAAAGAAAACCCACAGTATATCTCTTACTCTCATCCATAAGAGCCATCAGACACCACACTTCATTGTTTTAGGAATTTTGCCGTTTTTGCAGACAGTATCAACCCATTCACTCCCTTTGCTTTATGTCTTTTATTATTGAAGATACATTTTTGAAAATACAGCTTGGTTGCAATTTCTGGGTTCTGTTTATGTGAGTAGACAGAATTATGTCCAGTTATGGGCTCCCCTGTTCAAGAAAGACAGGGAACTACTGGAGAAAGTCCAGCGAGGGCTACTAAGATGATGAAGGGAATGGAGCACCTCTCTTATGAGGAAAGGCTGAGACACCTGTGTTTATTTAGCCTGGAGAAGAGAAGACTTCTGATGAGAAGGGATTTCATCAATATTTATATGTCAAATGCTTATAAATATCTAAAGGGTGGGTGGCAAGGGTGGTGGCAGGGTGACCAGACTCTTTTCAGTGGTGCCTGGTGACAGGACAAGGGGCAGTGGGCACAAACTGAAACACAGGAAATTCCATCTCAACTTGAGGAAAACCTTCTTTACTTTGAGGATGACAGAGCACTGGAACTGGGTGCCCAGAGAGGTTGTGAAGTCTCCTCCTTTATTCTGGGTATTAAAAACCCACATGGATGCATTCCTGTCCAACCGGCTCTAGGTGAACTTGCCTTGGCAGCAGCGTTGGACTAGATGATCCCTGAAGGTGCCTTCCAACCCCTACCATTCTATGATTTCGTGATTCTATGTAGTTTCTGTTTGCTGCTGCTTTCATTTATTTGTTCTCACTTACCTCCTGTGAGTCTCCTTAGACTGGCTGCTGCCACTGCATTTTATGACTTATATGGGTAATAAGAAGGCACCACATTTTTAAATACATGCTGGCTATTTATTAAAACAATTATTTAAGACACTCAGTTGCTCTGCTGTATAAACACCCATGTGCACACCAGCAAACTCTCCTTTTGCAATCTCAGGTCCTGCCCCGACTTTCATTCAGGTGATTGCAATGAGATAAATGACTGAAAAAATAAAGCATTTTGTATAGAGGGTTAGTTCTGCATTCCAATAGCCTTGCTGCTATTAGGAAATCATTCAATTCAGAATTTCATTTTGGTCAGTGTCATCTCATTACAGTTAATCGCATCCCACATCGCTACTCAATTATTCTGTCACTCTTAATTTCAAGCACATCTCAGTGTTGGTTTTTAGGATATGTGTGCAGCACACTGTCAGTGCTGTGCAGTTTGCTCAAGGCAGCTCAGGTACTGGGGAGTAGTCCAAATGTCTTAATACAACACCCTGACCCAAGTATCATCCCTAATATATTCATGATAAACCCATGTTGCCTGGGTGTTATGGAAATGGAACAATCAATATTTAGTCTGTAAGTCCAGTCTGTAAAACTTGCAACTCTGTGACTTATCTCCTTTCTGCCTAATTTTATTGTATGATGACACTGATTTGGACTATGACATTGGGGATAATGCACAACGGGAGACTGATCTGGGGTGTTTAAAACCTTGATTTCAATTTGACTTTGGGATGAGGGGAAGCTGGGAAGCTGCTATGGTATATTGGGCCGAACAGTGCTAAAGGCAGCAGGGAGAAGAGGGAGCCTCTGTCATTCCACGGCCTTCTCCAAGTAGGTCTACACCTGAGTTCTATTTCTGGCTCAACCACTAACCTTATGCATCACTCTGAACAACACATTTCACCTCTCTGTGATAGCTATTCTCCTATCCTTGGTCTGTCCTGTGTATTCAGATTGTTACCTATCCAGGATATTAAGAATTTGTACCATAACTAATGACATTCGGTTTTCAGTCTGACTCCCAGCTGCAGTCTTTTTAAAGTTTACAGAAGTGAAGTATGCTGTCCCCTTGCCATATATTAATGCAATAACATTAAAACCAACATTCACAGGCACACATAACACTAATTGTGAAAGCTGTAATTAGAAATTCTATGGTCTGTCTATACTAAAAGTCAGGAATGTTGTGATAAGGTAAGTTGTCTTCATGCAAATATTTTTGAACACAGATATGCTATTTTCTAAATATCTGTCAAATCTATGCACACTTTTAAAGTAGATAATGTTTAAGCCTAGCTCACCATGTCACATCCATGCAGAAGGAGGCACTGTCTCATGGGAGTAGGAGGCAGCAATCCACAAAACTGCATGCAAATAAGTAGTAAATAGTAGCATAGATGGAGCCACAGGATCTCTGTTCTGCACTGGAGAGTGCAAAATACTTCTCATCACCCTGTGACAAACTTTAGGCTGATAATACTGCATCAGAAAACACAACTTAGAATGTGTCACAAGGTGACAGGAATGATCGAGAACACCACCACTGTTTTCAATACCTGCAATAACAAATGTTGCTATGAAGGGATTCTTGCCTCTATCAACTTTGCTCTGCAAATATCACTTTTCTACCTTTGCCATTATGAAATTTGAGTCCTGAGAAAAACAAGGAACCAGAAATGGTCCGTGATTAAAGGAGGAGAAGAAGTGTGGTACCTTTTAAATCATTTTTGTAATAACAACAAAAAGTACAATCCATCATAGGAAAGATCACTACATAATGCAAACAAGTACATGATTATTGACCAAACCATCTCCCACCTTCAGTACTAGTGGAATAATTTCACCACACATGCAGTGGTAAAGCTAAAAGAGGAGATGGGCTGAAGGAAGCTGAGTGAACAGTATTTCTGTATCTGGAAATGCTGCTCTCTGTCATAGTCACGTTGACCCTATAACTCTACTCTTTTTCTTTACCACAGTTTCCTAAGCGATTCTTGTCACCAACAACATACATACTTCGAGTGAATGCTCATAGTGACTGTAAGTAATCGTTCCTCTGTTGTTTACTGATAGTCGGTATCAGATTGTGGTAGTGGACTGCACAACTAAAACTCTCTGCAGTTTTGCCCTTTGGCTGGTAAATGGTGCATTCAGCCACCTTCTTGAGCAATCCTGAGGACCCAAAATTTCCTTTTGCCCCTATGTGTAAAAGCCTCAAATTGGCTCTAGAGGTGAGTGGGACATGGCTTAGTGGTAACTTGGCAGTGCTAGGGAAATGGTTGGACTTGATGATCTTAAAGGTTTCTATCAACCAAGATGACTCTCTGGGAGAAGAGAGACCAGCAATGTGGGAGCCCTAAGGATAGCTGTGTCACTGTCCCACTGTTGAATATTATGTGATTGAGACCTCTTGGTTTCTGTTGCCGGGTGGTGGATCTTCACAGACAGCCTGTTGCAGTGCCTTTGCAATGGTGTGGAGGTGAAATGCCTGTGGCTGTTTTAACTACTGGGTATACAAAAAAGCATTTCTCAGATAAGTTGTTGACATCCATTTCGTGCATACCAATTCCATTTAAAATTGCCATCGTAGCAAGATGCCCAAGAAGATATTTCATGATCCCTCTAGAGGCAACTATACTCTCCTCCAGAGCATGATTCAGAGCATGTAGATAAAGAGAGTAACCTTCCCCCATGACTCTAGCAACCTAAATTAGACAGTGGGAGTACTCCCTGTTGTGTCTGCTTTCTGCTTAGCATTAAAGTTTTGAGTGAACTGGGCAGACTCAGGGTCATTTATCTGAGCTATTATTGGATTATGGCATAAATATGGTTTTCCTTGCTGTCATGACGTTTCTTACTATGTCCTGCCTCGGATGCTCCAAGTTTGTGTCCTTTGAAACTGGTGACCTCTGTGGACAGAATGTATTCCAGGACTGCTCCATGAGCTATTCTTTTGCTGGGCTGTCTAGTTTTCAATTTTGTGGCTTTGTTTCAATCTAGCCAGAAAATTCAGGTTATTACAAACATTGCAAGTCGGTCAGAGCGTGCAGCATGAAAAATACATGTGCGTGCCCCAGCACAGTACAACCGTAAATGTATTATGTGCTCAGCAGTGCTAGAGCAAAATATTTTGTTGCTTAAAAGCAAATAGTGCTGAGCACTCCACTTCTCCTCCCAGATAAACCTTGCAATTTCTCTGATGCTAAATCTTTTGCTCTTACTCTGTCATTGACACTGGCTGGCCTAATCAGCTCAGGGCACATTTTAACTCTCTCCCAGACAATTCAATCAGCCCAATGGCAGCTCTTTTCAAGCCCACATTTCTTGCATAACAAAGACACTAAAAAATGCACTGCAGAGCTACCTTGTCTAGGAGGAGAAGCCTGGACTTGATTTCCATCAGAAAGACTCTGCCCAAGCGAATAAACAAACAAATGAAACACTGCAAAGTCATGATATGTAGCTGGTGAGGGAAGATTTCTTCTTGTGTTCCCTAGTTTTATTCTGATGAGGAAAACAGAAAACAATAACAGAAGCATTGAAGGGGAAGGGAGCTAGAAACAAAAACAGCTCTGCTGAAAGTAATTTGCATGTTTCTGGCACTTTTTATCTAATGCTTTCTATCTGCTTTAGAAGTCTCACCATGCTCTTGTGAAGAAAATGATTTAATGCTGTTTTTATGGATGAAAACTGAGGTGAAATTGAGGAGAAACTGAGGGACGCTGATATTGCTGAAGGTCATACAAGAAGCTGGAAGCATACTAAGAAATGCAGTGAAGAGTCTTTTTTTCTAGTTCTTTCTATTACTGGAATGCCTTTTTTTTTCTTTTTTTTTTTTTTCCTTTTCTTCTTCTTCTTTTTTTTTTTTTTTAGGTGTTAGAAATGTGCTAGATAGTACCCGAAATGATACACAGAAAGAAGCAGTGATCTTTATCTTTTCCCTTCTCACTGCTCTACCAAGAGGTGTTGGACATAATCCAATCTTTTGAGTTCCATGGAATACATACTAAATCTCACAGAAATCCGTATGTGACAGCGGTATAGATATCTGAGTAACATTATGCATTTCGTATCATACCAAATTAATTAAAGTAAATCTCCTGGGTCCTGCATTGGGTGAATGCAACCTGACCTTGCATTTGGTTGAAGTGTTTATATAGGACATATATAGCATAGTGTAGCTCAGAGGAAATGTTGGGATCATTTCCTTGGTGTTGCAAGTCTGTGCAAAGTTGGTGGAGATGGATTAGGAGTGAACAGGGTTCTTGCTACCCTATGTACTATATCTCTGGGTAGAGATCGCCTAAAAACAGAAATAGGAGGATAAGCTGGTTCACATTCAGCTGGGAGAGAAGAGGTACATAGGTTAAGTGATATTAATCACTGAGCAATTGATTTATGTTTGGATCCTTCCCAGTTCTATGTCTCCACCATATCTGTGCTGGTTGATTTGACACATGGTCTAAAAATAATGAACTCTCAAGATCTGGTTTACGCTACCAAACTCACTTGTGAGCAACTGGTGCCATAGAATAAATTGAAGTCTCCTTGATGGCTCATTGGGGCTATCATATTTTATGATGGAGACAGTTTTCATACTTGGTGGGATGATATTATTTTTCCACTGTGAATGGTTCTTAATGTTGATGAATTTTACATGCAAACTCCATGTGACAAACACAAATCACAGACACTGTAACCTAAAATGAGAAACCAGACTTCATGACTTGATACATTCCCTGTATTCCCGTATCTCTGAAGAGATTCTTAATTGCTAGTCTAAGAGAGATTCTAATTGCTAGTCTAAAGCCTCTAGCTTTAACTTTGTCTTTCTTGTTTTTTTTTTGACTGGATATTATTGTCTTATCTTCTTGTAGAAGATTTTACTAAATAAATAAGAGTAAAGGTATTGTACCTAAAATTTATTACAAATGCTCTTCTCACATGATCATAAATATTCTTCTTCTGAAATCTCATCAGGGTATGAAATCTTGGTGCATAAGAGGCATATGAAAAAAATCTGGTTATTTTTATGATCTGCTAAATTTCTGAATCTGTCAAATTGGATTACCTTTCATAAGTGTGCACTAGTTAGAGGACATTTTTGTTAGCAAGTTCCTGATAATGTCACCATTTCAGTTCAACTGGACAAGAAAATGAACATTAATAACATACATGTATTGCATTAAAGAAAACTGGATCACAAAAGAAGTATGGCAAGACTAGTCACACTTGTATTCACTTTAATTGTTTATTTTTGCACAGTGAATAATTTATTATTCAGATTAATCCATGTGTCATGTCTCTTATCCCCTTCCTTGTAAGAAATCATCCTACAGCATGTCCCCAGGGAGTATTTGGCATCTCTTTTCAGAAATTCTCAACTTTATGGAAAAAGGTTTTGCCTCTATTTTATGCCCATTGACATATAATTATTTTTTTCCTTGCCTACAAAGCCAGTACAACTGAAGAGTTATTTCCAGCCTATGTAACTGTGTCCCTCTTTGGAAGGAGGGGGGTTAGAAAAGAGATGAATGAAATCCAGCTTTGACTAACTTATGTTTTTTTTTTTTATGGCACCTACCATGGCTTGCATATGGGAGCTGCATATCCCACAGAGCTGGTGAGATTGTTTCTTGGGGTTTCAGCTCAACCTTCACTAAATTGTTGCTCTGCTAACGAGACTCCACACTTGCAAACATTCTTGCAGCCTCTGAGAATCCAAAATGAAATAAGGGACTGATGCTTTTTAAGTTATGCCAGCATGTTTTGATGTAGGGCGACACTGAAGTTATCAGTATTAATCATCTCCTTCTCCTGGAAAACATACTAAGCAATATAGATCTGCTTCAGAGGGCTCCTTAGAGTACAGATTTGGGTGACCAGGAGTTCAGATGGCCCTTACACAAAAAGGGTTGATCCAGCTCCTAATTTTGTCAGTCATGAATTCCGTTGACATCCTGGCAAAGATTCTTGCCCTGAAAGAGATTTTCTGCATTGCATTACTTGAGTTTACCCCTTTGTTTTCAGTTCTATGTCTGTTTTCACAGGTTTACTAGACACTTCAGCTGTGCAGGGTCAACACTGTCATGTTAGAAGAGGGCTCCATGTTGTTATTTAAAAGCTTGCCGTAGAATGCAGAGATAAACTTCAATCTAGACCTTACTAGTTGCAAAGTTACTCAAAGACTACACACAAAGATTCCTATAGGTGATAGAAGAGTGCCACTTTGAAGCTTGAGATCCTGTCCACAAGCTGTATGTCTCAATAACAATTGAATCCCATTGAAGGATCGAGGTATTTCTTTTGAACAGAAGACGGAATTTCATCTAGCAGGTTTTGCAGTAGTGGGAGGTATTCTTTTACTTAGAAATATAAACCTAAATAATCGTGGTGTCTTTCTGACTTGCTGAGTTTAAGTTGCAGTTTTCTTCTTGTTCATCCATATTAACTGCAGCCAGAAATGGGGAATATGACAGATAATATTACTGTACAAAGCTGCCGAGTAAAGTGCATATGGAGGATAATATGTCCATACAAACAGAGTTCATCACAACCAACGTTATTACTCTGAATGCCAAAGCAATAAATAGTGGCTGGCATCTTCTGTAGCAATGCCATATCTTTGACACAAGCTGAATGGAAATATGTACTGGCTTTCTAGTACCTCAATGAATGACAAAAGTAAAAATGATGCCTTGCCGAGATGACTTGGGCATGTTATTTATTATATGCTTCTAGGTTAAATAAAAACCCTGTTTGTCCTCGAGAAGAAAGATTTCTAAACTATTTCCTTGCCAACAAATTAGAGCTTTTGCAAGGCAACAAGACTGTGAAAAAACACTCATATTATGTGTGAAATATTCCTAAAGCAGGAAAAGAAACTGACTCAGATAAAGTAAACATCTCTGTCTTATGGTGCT
Source organism: Arenaria interpres (assembly GCA_013399435.1). Lineage (NCBI taxonomy): Eukaryota > Metazoa > Chordata > Aves > Charadriiformes > Scolopacidae > Arenaria > Arenaria interpres. The sequence continues at coordinate 47,481 of VXAK01013191.1, read as the reverse complement.
CAAACCTACCAGCTGTGGTGGAAGCAGAATTTAGTCCTTTCACTGTGAAAATAAAGTGCAGCTTTTTAATAGCTCCAAATTAGAAGGCATTACAATTAGTATGGTAGTGTGCCAGGGTCTTAGTCATTGATCAGGACTACACTAAGTGAAAAAAGGATCAAGCAACTCCTCTTCATCACAACTGGCTCACAGTGTAGGGTGGGAGAAAACACATGGGTGTACAGAGATGGGGCAGCATACGCAAAGGAGTGTGGCTGTTTGTTATACCACACTGTGAGAAACTGGATACAAGAAATGACAGAAAATGGGATGCCTCAAAGCTTGCTTGCTGCAAGATACCTACCACCTGTGTACATGACATGACATCAAAGGAGGCATGTCCTTGGTTCTCAAAACAACAATATCTTGTTTGCCCCAAGAAATTCATCTGCAACTCATCTGCCGTGCAGGCCCCAGCACTGCCCAGGGGACAGAGGCAAGGGATGGTCACACAGCAACCGTTGTGGACAGTAATTGTATGAGCACAGGTAACTGTCATGTTGATTGGTTAAACTATGAGTCAACAGGGACTATAAATTACCGTTGCATCCCATGGCAAATGGAACCCTCACCACCGTTTACCCTTGCCTCCTCTACAACTCGAGAGACCCGAGAATCATGGATCAACGGGACGCTGTTGACTCCAGAGGACCTTCAAGTCGTGCGTCGTGGACCGAAGTGGACCTGTGGACCTAACATCTTGTTGGTGATCTTTCTTGATGCACTGCATAATACTACTTCTCTTTTCCTTCTTTCCTATACCTCTGCCTTTTCTCTATCACCATTAAGCATTATTTTAAGGTAACAATAGTAAAGCTACAGTAAACAGCATCTGACTTCATTTGTATCTTAATCACACCCTTGGAATCATTGTGAACCCCTCTGGGCCAACCGAACTGGGACCTTACACACACAGAGTTAAAAGTTGTTATCTGGAAAGAGTTTGAAGGCATCAGGATTAAGTTGTTAGAAAGATGTGGATGAATGTAAGAGGGGAAAAGGGCAAAGACAGGCAAAGACATGCAAAGCAAACGGGAGGCTGGCATCATCAGCCAGGCTGTGGTGGGAGCTGCCACTGCAAAACCACCTGAGGAATTTCCATTCAAGAATGAGTGGGCTAAAATATGAGAAACATGGAATAGCACGAAACTAATTTCTGTTTTCTGTGATGGAAAATGGAAACTGATAGAGTTGTGTAAAGGGTCTGCCTCTAGGAAGAAGCAGGTTAAGGAAAAGGATCTTTTTTTCAGCTTTCTTAAAGGCTGGGGGCCTTCAAGGGCTGGAGAAAAGGAGCTTGCAATGATCAAGATATGACTTGATATTAACTTGCTGAAAGTTTTATGTGTGTGATTAGGATGGGAAAGGTCAAGTCGTAAAGATGTTGGAGGACACAACTGCAGTTGGATAGAGAAACTGCAGACATCTGACCTCAACCCAGCCACATGACTTGATGTATATGTGCTATACTGGATATTGCTGGTTGATGTGGTGGGATTAAAAAGATGCTTTGACTACTCTTTTGCAGTCCCAGGCCCCATGCCATGCAGAAAGAATCTGCAAAACTTACATAGTATATGCATTTAAGGAACAAGGCATAAAAAGTAAAATAAAATGCCCCAATTTGTAAGACAGACGTATAAGAGGGGAGTAAATCTATTGTAGCATTATTTGTTGTTCATGGTTGAGGTAATAGGTTTTTATCTTGAATAGTACTTATTCAAATACTTATTCAAATGTAATTGAAACCTGCTGCAAATTAATAATTTTTACAGACAATCCATTATTTTTTTCTTTAAAGCTTTTGAGACCGGACTGAAGAATAGAAACAATATGGTTTTGCCGTATGACTCTATGCAACATGAATATAAGTGCTGAACATTTTAAGTAAAGGACTGATGGAGAAGCAAAGAGGATTATTTCTTGAAATTATTTACTCAGTACTGAAGACTGGTTAACATATATACAGAACATAGGACTTGTTCCTGAATTTCTTATAAATTTGAAAGAGGAATTAAGTCTCTGATCTTGCATTTACACATTTTACAGTATTACTCATAAAAGTAATCTCCATTTATTCCTATTAAAATGCTCTTTAGCATGGTAATGTGTATCCATAAAACTGTTTAAGGTCATACCCTAAAATAATACATTCTAGATGGAGTTCTACCAGCATTATAATAGAGAGTTCTTTCCTCTGAAGGGCGTACTCTTTATGTCAGTGGATTTGTTTACTGGAGTACTTTTTATGACACAGCTTGAAGAATTTAGTCCACCACCCATAGTGGAGCTTATCAGTAGCTCTGCTAAGAATCTACCTTGTGTTTTCCCACTTGAAGGCTGGGATTTACTGTTTTTGCTACTTGTAATCTGCAGAGTTGCTGCCTTTGACTACTTGAACATGACTTTTTTAATATTTTTTTTTATTGACAATTAAAAATTATTTTAATTATAACTCTGGTTTGTTCTTTGTGATCAAATTCAAAAGGTTAAATCACATCTTTGATGTCAGGACTAAGCCATGTCTTTGATCTGTAAATAGGGACACTAAAACTGAAAGAGCCTCACCTGTGTTTGTGAATAATTACTGTATATTAATCTGAATTCAAGTCTGAAATTTACATTGCTGTATTAGCATATCAAAGGCTTTCAGAGCAGGATATTATTTGGCTAGGAGTTAATTATTTGAGATGAGCTTGCAGGATGCCGGCAAAGTTATATTGAAAACATAAGCAAAAAGGAATCCTGACCAGCAAATCTCCCCAAAATGTACAAAAAAAAGAGAAAGTCTTGTGTTGGAAAGACAAATGCCAGAATTATTCTGAATCTGGCTTTTTTATGGCACTGGTATTCATAAAAGTTAATAGTTGGGATGTTGAAACACAGTCAATATAAAATCACATTTACAGGGCATATAATCAAATCCAGAAAATATATATTTTGAAACTCTAAGTATGTGTATACAAGATATATGAATATAAAGATCCTTATTAGGCTACATTGGGTTTATTTGCAACATAGGTCAAATAAAAATAAGGAAGGATGGAGCTACATCTTAGTATGTGATATTTTACTGGAAGTTAAGATGGTCAATGTTTCACTACTTATTTCTAATTTGGGACTATCTTGTCAAATTTCCTGTTTGCTCCAGATGATTATTATGGCTTTATAATGTCAAGAAGGATAGAAATTTCACTATCCCAGTATGCTCTAACTGGGTGTCATTTAAAAACTTACAGAATAAGAGGTTGTATGGTCCAAACCACCTCAGAACTGGATCTATGTAGCCAACTCCAGGGTTGCAACTTGACTGAGATCAAGGGATGATGACCTGAGTGTCATCTGTGCAAAAAAGAAATGTCATGTGGTTTTTTTGAGCAATGGAATGATGGTCCTTGTCTGAGCCACCAAGATGCGAGTGGTGCTGGCTGCCAAAGCTTTCCTTTCAGTGTCTACTGTTGGGTGTTGTCAGGTCAGGGTACAGGGGACTGTGAAACTAGGCACTGAACTCTACCTGACTCCTTGTCCTGGTTTGAGACAGAACAAACCCAATTTCCTTTCTTAGTAATTTTACTTTTCAGTTAAGTATCTTCTAACTGACTACACTCTCTGAAATTAAGAGTTACAGTGTCTGTTTCTAGCAGACATAAGGCCTGATGTTTATAGTTAGTATCAAGGAATGCTATGCAGAGAGGCTCTTGCTTATATTTATTGCTGTAACAACCAAGGTCAGCCAGCTTTGTTATGTGCCCCACTGGAGGCTGGAAGCAGAAGAGCATAGAGGGGAGGAGTGGATAAAAAAAGGTGACCCAAAACTTACCAATGGCTGTTCTATCCCATGTAAAAGCTGAGGAACCAAAGTGATCAAGTTGCTTCTTCTTCAATGGCCAGCATCTGAGGAGTACTCTCTTCATTCTTCCACCTTTGATCCTGACCTATGTGTTCCTGAATCCAGTTCTTGAATCCAGTTCCTGTCTGCTGCTGAGTCCAGTCCCAGTGCTGGCTGGTGACATGATCATTGTCCTGGGAGCTCGATATTGGTTTTGTACATATTTGTATATAGATCATTATTTTCTTATTAATATTGTTATATTTTCTTTTTATTGTTAATATTTCATTAAAACTTTAAGGTGGTTTTTTTCAACCCATAAGTGTCTCTCCCTTATTCTCTTTTCCTTTCCTTTCTGAGAAGGGAAAGGGGCTAATAGAGAGCATCTGTTGCTTGTTTAGTGGCCAGCCCAGCCTAAACCTTGACACTCCTGTATATAAGGAACTGAGGTCTTCACTGTAGAGTTGAATTCCATTTCCAGAGCTTAGTGTCTAATATATAGCGTAGCAATGCTGAGTGCCTGGTACATAGTACCTGAGCAAGTCTCTTGGAAAACCTGGGCCTAAGCTGACATAGTGAGCTATTAAAATGCTTCGAAGAGAAGAGAAGAAACCTAAGGAAATGTTGAATAAAATCAGCTTGGATGGAAGAAACTCTATTCCTTCCTGCAACATGGCTTGCCACCTTTTGAAAATAAATGATCACCCACTATTGAACATTATGGAGAAGCAGTAAGGGATCTATATCATTCTGCTGGGGATCATGACAGTATATTAGACTAAATCATGATTTCTAAAAAATAAAAGAAATTAAATAAAAAGACCGTATCAATTGTGCAGTGATTCAAAACTCTGTAAACCTGCCAAACTTAAATAAAAGTTAAAATAAAAAAGAGAAGAACCTGATTCATTACTTGAAATGTAGACCATTTTCTTTGTCTTCTGTGAATTATGACTTCTCGTGCAAGTTATTTGCAGTTCTTTATAAGTCTATAGATTAGACACTTCAAGTTCTTTTTATCAGCTGTCCTGAGAGATTTTACTATGAAGACACAGAAGAAAAAAAAAGAAAAAAGTGAAACCTTCTCCTGGAACAATAATCAATTTTTCACTTAGACAAACTTTAACTCCTATATACATTTTCTAGGTGCCTGTTAAATATAATTTTGTCCCCCGGTTAGATAAAGCTTTGAGTAGTAATATACGGAAAATGTACGTGCAAATCCTATCCAAACATAATAATCAGAACCTGCTTATCTACTTTGTATAATAAAGTGTCTTCCAGGGAAATGGACTGATTTTGCATTTTTGGCTAACACAAGTTTCAGCCTACTAAAACGTGTATAATTGGTCTTCAGTTGATCTCAGGTGGGTTTTAATTCTCTACTCTGCTACTCCAGTTTTGTGCTCACATTTCTTTACCAATGTCAACATACGAAGGAAGCAATAAGAGCGAAGGAGGAATTAACTAGAATAATTTAAAATTAGTGAACCTGACTTTGCAAAAGAGACACAAAAGTTCAAGAATGGTCAACTCCACATTCAAGTAAATGGTTCTGTCACTTTGGAGGTTCATTAGTTAGGATGCTAGGAGTTATGACACAAGACCTCAAATGGTAATTCCTTCCCTAGAACTCGAAAAACAGGGATCTACGACAAATGGATAACAGGACTTTTATGCATTTATTTTTGGTTTTATTGCAGGAATTTTCTTTAAATAATAAATAAGTCTAAAATGAAATGGCTATGGTGACATGCTAGATTATCCCACATTGGATGAATCATTGTAATTATCTTTATACTTAATGCAACTCAGTTGCAAGGTAAAAGAGATGAGCTTAAACCTTTTTACCTCAGCAGTGGAGTAGTCCATGAGAGCACGGGAAGTAAGTAACAGAAGTTCAGATGTCACATGTAAACTTAAGAAACCACCATTTTTCAATAATTTTCTCCATATCTTTATGTCTTTAATTTAAAATATGTAAAAGATTTTTCATTCTTTCCTTAGAAAACACTTCCTATCTCACACCAGAAAAAATAACCTAACCTCATTAAATACAGAGAAGCCAATGCTTCAGCATTGGTTCATGGGACTGTCTCATAAAATATTTCCAAAGTCTTATAATTAAGACGATTTTCCTGTATTTTATATCTCTTAGTCACTGCCAATATTAATATTTAAAGCCTATAATGTAACAGGAACACATATGAAAAATGTGAAAGAGTACCTTGAATCTTTTGCGGCATTTCACATCTATTCTCTTTTAAACCAGAATGGATAACTGGTCTGGAGAGGGCGAGCAATTGCATCCTCCTTGCTAGACCAGCCTATGTGAATGCATAATCTGGGCCAGGTTTTTGATTTACTGAGCTCTGATACTCTGTTTCTTAGTTGCAAGGATGCTATTAGCTCACACACAGCTTCACTTTGATCATATGTAAAAGTATTCTGGTGTTGAGACTGTTCTTTTGCACCTTGAAGTACATTTCAGAGCCATGTTTCTGAGGCTTTGTGTTAACATTCTTCATAGAGTCATCAGGTTTTGAAAATGAATAAGATTTCTTTCTTTATGTCTGCTTTTTCTCCTTTTTCAATTAAACCTTTCTTATCTGACTGCTGTTGCAGGATGATCTACTTTTCCACAAATTTATGATCTCCCTTAATTTGTCATTTTCAACGTTTCCTCCCTCAAGTTGTCATTACAGGGTATGTTCTTGTCATCATCACCATACTCTACTATGTCTTTTGTTTTTTCTTTTAAAGACTTTAATCATTTATATCAGTCCTACCTATTACTTTTTTATATCAGACCCAATTTTTTTATCTACAGCCTTTCCTTCCTATATCATGTAGTAGACTGTGTGCCATGGTAGTAGTTTTGCTTTTCTTTCTATTTAAAGGGGTATGGGAAAATCTTTTAGTTAAAAATCAATAAAAACATCTCCTTGAATTCATCTAATCCTTTCTTCCTATTTATTTCTCTGTAGCCTCTATCAAATGGGGAAGTTCCAAAAGCTACAGTAAGATTTCCAAAGTTTCTTCAGCTGAACCCTATTGTATAATTCTTTTTCTTCCGAAATGAGAATGGGATGAGGATCTAGATTTCCAGTTTTCCAAAAAAACTTTTTTTGTTTTTTGTTCAGTTTCAGTCTGGATTGGAATCTCTTTTAAATTTCTGCTGAATTAGAAAGTTCCTGGATCCTGCAGCTCTTCAGGAAAATTGATTTTTTTCATCACAAATGTCGCAACTTCAGCAATTGACAAGAATATATATTTGAAAGAGTTTCAAGGTCTTCAAGTGCTGGAGCAGAGACACCAGGAAGGCAGAAAGAAGTCCCTCCACACCTTGTTTTGAACTCAGTGAAAGTCTGTCAAAATCTAGATATGTCAAATTAAATGAAATGTTTCAGTTTCAGAAATATTTTTTTTTCTTTTTTTTCTTTTTTAATGGAAAAATGTCTGGAAAGCTTTACTCTGTCTTGATGACACTTTCTAGTATTTTTATTTCTTGGTATACTTTGTCATCATTTGACATGCACCTTGATTCTGATATTCCAGAATAAGTTAGATAATGAGTATCTACTGTGAATACTGAGGAAATAAAAGATTTATGTACACTGTTAGCATTATAAGAGAACAGTAAGGACATGTAACTAATGTAAACTTATTAAAATGGCAGCTCATACGTGATTGACTAAATACTTTGAAATATTTATATACAAATTCAATGATAACTTGGGGGGGGAATCATTCTTCATGATTAAGATAATTGCAGCGAGAGAAAAAAAAAGAACAGAAATGGCAATGGATAACACGTAATGCTTAAGAGATCTTGCTGGGGCTTGGCACTAATGCTTGGAAAATAAATTATCTGTAAAATGCAGTGCTAGGGGAAATGTCTTATTTGTCTAATTTTACTTGCAGCAAAATGCTATGTGTAGGAAAACAGCATGAGGTTTTTTTAAACTTATTTAAGTAAAGATTATTGTGTATTTTTTCATTTATAAGACCTCTGATTTGCATATGTACATATTACTTATCACATTAACTCCAAATTGGCTATGAAAAATGAGATGGTGCTGTTAGACTTAGTGCGATGTATCATCCAGCCTTTTTATACAGAGGACTTTTAAAATATGTATGCAGTCAGCAAAATGATATAAACTCCTTCAGTTATTGTCATCACTTGTGATCATTTTTATTACTACCAAAATAATTAATATTGAAGATCTAGCATCAATTTTAGTGCTTGTGTAGAATTTATGCTAAAATTCTACTTAGTTATGGGAGGGATTTCAATAGGTGTTTGGGGATTAAGACTTAAAATTGTGTTAAGCCTGGGAGTGAACTCTATAAAATTTATAAAGATGTTTGGAATCTCAAACTTTTAATCATGCCTACAAATACCAACAACTGATCTAAATTTTGTTTTAAAACGCACAATATTATTTTTATAACAAGGTTACTGAACTTAAGCTATCTCTTATAGCTTTGTATTTAAAGGGTCATATATTTAAAAGGGATCTTTATTTACTTAGCACACAAGCCCAGCAGACTGATACATTTACTGATCCACTCAAATATACGTATTTTCCTGGAATTAGCTTTTGGACAGTATTCTGTTTGCTATCTACATAGTTTATAATGTGGTCTCAATCCATGCTAATTTAACATTAAAAATTGTGGAGGAACCTGGAGAGACAGGATTCCAGAGAGTCTGCGTGCACATCCTCCATGCCCAGGTAAAAACCTTCCAGAAGGTATCCACTTTCTCCAACTGTTGAGAAGATTCAGTATCAGAGGCCAGTTAGAAGATGTCCAAACGCTATAAACAAGGAAATCTGACTAAATCTGACACAGCTGTTGTGTTCGTCACCTTTCCCTCCACTATCCTCTTATCACCCCAGCAGTGGAGAGGTACTCCAAGCAAGACTTTTTTGGAATGTCTTTTCTGCTGTCTTTCTACCCCAACTTTGCCATTTCTTGCTCACTTCTGCTGACAAAGGCAGCTTTACTTTAGCCCTTCCTTCTTAGGGCAGCAAAATTCCCTTTGCCTGCCTCTCTAAGAAGCCTTGAGCTAATGGCGGCCTTCAGAAACAGTTGTGAAAATGGCAGATATTTACACTGAAGCAGCTGGATTCATGACAGTCGTCAAGTTTTTTGTTTGTAAAAATAATTCAGTCTTTAGCAAGTGCCTTCATTTTTTGCAAACTGCTGAACAGTTGACTGATGATTCAGAACTCAGTATCATTTGCGCTGATTTCCTCATAATAAGAATTCTTTTATTTACAGTTCTTTTAATAAGGCTACTGTGGTATTGATATAATACTATTTCTAAACAGGAGAGGCAATATTTGAAAGAGTAAAATAGAAAAGCAAGTTGATATTATTTTGTGAAGGTAAATACGTGCTTATCAAAATACCTGTGAGACCCAAACCCTATATCTTTGGGCTTATCGGGCTTTTTCATGTAAGAATATATCTGCAGCATCTTTAATTTCAGCCTGTAATCTATTTACTTGAAAAAATAATGCTAAAGCACAGTCAGCTTTGAAAATGTTACTGTGTAAAAATGGCAATGAGAAAGGCCATTGTCAATAATTTACATATCAAACACATTGAGTTTTCAAGTAAAAGCCGCTTGTTCGTTTTCCCAATGGCAGCTCTGCGGATACCACCAGACATCCTGAGAACCACCCCCAGCAGTAAAGGTCTGCTGGTGGGATTTTTAGATCCTTTGTTACACCTGACTTCAGCTATAGGTTTGCTACCTACTTAAGTTCCTAGACTAGTCCTTAGTCAATGAAAATGCTTCCAGAGCCACATACCTATTTTAGCAAGGGGTAAAGCGTACATCAGAAGCTCCTTGTCCTTCCTACTGACTTTTGGAAGAGGTTGGCTCATTGTCTTAGACTTAGTGCTGAACTCTTAAGTAGCTGAAGTTAGGTGAAATTTCAGTCTTGGATGATTTATGTGCTCTGAGCATGTGAGTATACTTCATGTGAGTATAAAGAACATCTTCCTGATGAATCAGAAGGTACCGGTTTCAGACAGACAGCTTGCACAGAAGAAGCTGCTGAAGGGAAAAAGGTTGATTCAGTATCCAAGTTTATTCAAACTGAGGTCTCTTGCTGTTCTCTTATGCAGTGTTTCATCCGTAAGAGCAAGGCTACATTTCCTAATTAAAAAAAAAACCAACCAGCTTTCTCGAGATTGCCAAATGTCATAACATAAAATATTGGACAATATTGGACAAAAGATTGGTAAAAATACTTCAGATTTGTGAGTGCTAGAGAGAAGGTTCTATAAAACACAGAGCTATTATAGATTTAATTGCTATATGTGGATATCTGGCTAAGTCTAATTACATCAGTTCAAGAAAAATGCACACAATCTAAAACATCTGACGAAGCACACCAATTTGTTAATCCAAAAGCAGTATTAATGCCTCACAATTCTTATTGGTCAATAGGTTTTTTTTTCCAAAATATAATTTTTTCCTCTCTTTTTTATTGGTTTCAATAATCAGACATATTGTTGTTTCAGAATGAAATCTCCAGTTATGACTGATGCTGTTTTTCTCAAGTGACATGTTCTAATTCATTATTTTAATTTAAAGATTTAATTAAACAATTGTGCATATCTTTGGTGAGAAATGCTGAGTAAGCGAGTCACAATTTTGATGGCTCACATCTTTTTGTCACGGGTTAGGTCAGGACAGACTAAGCACACCCATTAATTACTGTGCAATAACAGCATCCATGTGAACAGGTTTTTTTATAATAGCCGTCTAATTGTGCTTTATCTAACAATAGTTACAGCCTTAACATAACAACATTCTGAAAGTTCAACCAGAAGCCTCTATCATGGGCCTTAATTATTGGAGTGGTGCCAGCTCAGTAGGCCAAGACACCTTTCAAAACTTAAATAGCTGTTTTCACATAGACTAACCAACTGTACAGAAGTTCAGTTAGACACAAGAGAAACAGAGACGGACTTTAAGATTAAAGCATTTCCCAAGCTCAGGATCTAGATATGGGTCTCAGGTCTGGGATTCAGCTCTCAGCTCTACCCTAGATTCCCTGGGTAAATTAGCCAAATCACATTACCCTCCTCATGGCTTTGTCCCTGACTCTTAAATTTGCTAGTAAGAAATCTTTCTTTCTCCAAAGCTTTCTGTTATCTACCTATCTTCAGATGAGTCCTTCATGACGTTGTATGCTGTCTGGCACAATCACTTTTTAGGGGCAGAGCAACCCCACTGTAATTCATACAGAAAGAATACTGGTGACACTTATTCTTTATGGTGCTGCTTTTTGTTTGTTGGTGTTGCTTTTTGTTTGTTGTGTGGGTGTTTATTTTTGTCAAAATTAGGTTGACGGTTGGACAAGATGATCTTTAAGGTCCCTTCCAACCTAGAAGATTCTGTGATTCTGTGATTTATAAATTCTACAAGCATAGATACACACAGTTTAAGGAGAGAATAATAAACAAGATCTTGCTCTTTTCATAATCTATATAATTACAGCATCTCTTAAATAGAAAGTATTAGGGGAAAAAGAAAAACAGAAACAACAAAGGGCACAATATTATCCTACAGCTGTAGATATCAGCAAGTGTAACTTCTTCTGTAGAAAGATTTCTTTGCTTTGTTAATGAGAGCAGTGAGACTATTTGGAATCCTCTGTGGCAATGCACCCAGGGAGGCTGAATGGCAGAATAGCTTACTGCAAATGACCCCATCTCCATGTACTGCAAAGTTCACAAAACTCACACTGCTTGAAAGAAAATACAAAACATAAAATATGATATCAAATTCTTCCTTCTTTTTCTCATCACTTTTACTAATCAGATACTTTTTACAGTGAAATATAGGGATTTTTTTCTTTTTATTTCTGGAGACAGGCAGTGGACTAGTAGAGAAAAGGGAAAGTAGGACTAGGTTTCTTAAACCTGTGTGTATACCTGTGCTTATACCAAGAAAAAATAACCTAGCTGCATATGCTCATAAGAATTAAGATATTCAGTAGCTTGCCTGGTGTAAACAATTAGAAAGTTGTTGTTATAAGCATGGTTTTGCATTGCTCTAAAGATGAGCCATACACATGAAGTTATGTCTGTAGGAAGCACTGAAAGCAAATGCGTGACTGCCATGGTTTAGGCTGGATTGGCCAATGATGGACAGATGCTCTTGCCTTACCTCTTGCTCCCAGGAGAGGAGGTGGAGAGATAAAGAGATTTATGAGTTTAGAAGGAGCTAAACTACTTTAATGAAATAAATAAATAAATAAAAAGGAAATAATGAAATAGATACAATATATACAAAATCGTATCAAGCTCCCAGGATGATGTCACAGGTAGGCACCGGGGAAGTCCCAGACTGGACTCAGCGATGGATGGGAACAGGATTCCAGATCTGGAGTCAGAAACACACTGATCAGGATCAAAGGCAGACAAACAGATGGGGTCCTCCTCGGATGTCAGCCATTGGAGAAAGAGAGTGCTGACCCTTTGATCCCTCAGCTTTTATACTGAGCATGGGGCAGATGGGCTGGAATTCCCTGTTGGTCAGTTTGGAGTCACCTGTCCTGTCTGCTTCTCCCTGCAGGTGGAAGCCCTCTACACTTATCTGTTTCTGACCCTGCAGCAGGGCAAATAATGAAGTTAGCTGACCTTGGTTGTCATAGCAGTAAGTATAAGCAAGAGCGTCCCTGCATACCATTCCTTGGCATTAACTATAAACATAGGCCTTATCGCTCTGAGAACAGTTTTCTGCACAATATGCTGGTAATTTCAGAGAGTTAAAAGAGGCTTAGCTAAGAAGTAAAATTAGTGAACAGAAAGTTGGTTCTGTTCTACCTCAAAGTGGGACAATGAATTAAGCAAGTTACATTTAGAAGTTTTATTTAGTTATCCAACCTGGTAATTTACTCGTAAAAGGTTTTACTTCTGCTCTTCTCTACTAGCCAGATAAGTTTGGCCAGGTCCTTTGTACTTAAGGCCTTCTTCAATTCACTCCCGAATTGAAGTTTCCAAGCTTCTGAAAAAAATTTTCTTAGGTTCATAACAATCTGGTCAGCAACAATTGTTTAAATCTCTTCAAATATTTTCATGCACAACTCAGGAGATCTTATTAGCAATCAGGGAATTATAAAATAGCCTTGTGACTACTCTTTCCAACCTTAGTCAAACTTTACCTATTTATCTTTTTCTTTGCTTAGTGTAGGCTATAGAAATTCACCCTTTCTCCCATCCTTAAGTCTCCAGGATGTCAGCTAGGATTGCAGCTATTGTATTTATACTGGGTCAAACTATGTACATTTGCTGGATTGGCAGATCTGTGTGTCCTTATCAACTTTAAAATATCAGATTGGGCACTGATGACTCTTCACAAGTCAAACGAAATAAGATCTCACCTGCAGAAGGAGAAACAGGTTTGCTAGAGAATGCTACTTCTTCAGAATAGGGTCTTTATCCGCACTAACAATAGTATTTTAGATGTGGAGCCTTGGTTCAGGATGAATAAAAATAATGAGCTGAGTTCATACTCTCCTGCATGAAGTTCTATAAAAAGTCATATCATAAAGCTTGCTATAAATAATCTACCTCTGTTATCAATCAGCTTTCAGCAGGACAGGTACGCTGCCAGTCTTTGCTCCACTGGTTCACTCAATGGCACGTTGTGAATACACTTCTTGTTTGTGGGGTCCCAGCCTACATTCCATCATTTCAGCACTTCTCATTGTCCTTGCTATGATGGGCTGATGATTTAATGATGTAGAGCGGTAAAGAGAAAAGATGACTTTCACTTGATAAAAATCTACAGAGACCTATTTTCAGCTGGGAAACCATGAAAATTGTTTGTGAATTTGCTTTCCTGATGAATCAAGGAGGAAAAATTTTGTAAGTAAAGTCTTTATTGTTTTCCTTATTCTAAACTTGCTGCTAAAAAGGACAGGGAGCTGCTGTTTGAGAATGATAGTACTCATTGCTGCTAATGGCCCAACTTTCTGAAGGCCCAACTTTCTGAAACAATATTGACAGGCCCGAATTCCCTCTCTACCTTTTCCTTCACTTCCTCTCTCTCTCCCATACTGATCTCATATTTCTTCAAGTCCATACTTTTCCCATAAATTCCCACTTCACTTCCTTTGGCAAACAAACTTTGTAACTGCAAGGAAGACCTTAGATATTTTTGAAGGCTCAGTAGGGTCAATTGGAAAGGTGGTGATTGACGGTTCGCCAGCTGAAATTGGAGCATGCTTCCTGCTTCCATTCTCACCGTGGGTATCTCACATATAGTCTTTGTCATGCCTGGGCCATTCTTTTATTTACTTACTTCTAAGAATGAACCTGAACTTAGAGAAATTATAAACTGCTGAAGTAGAGGTGTGAGTTGCTACAGCAAACAATATATTTTTTTATATTGTTAGAATGCAGAGGTTTTGCATACCATTTTTCTACATGGGATCTTGTACCATTACTGATGGGGCTTCTACATACCACGATTCATGAGGAATTGCAGATCTGCAACATCGATGTGAAAAACAACCAGAAAGGCGTTACTTATCACCTGATGTGACTTCAGAGTTTATTGCATTATTGCCTATAATACAGTTTCTAGTGAAAGGGAAAAGGACTCAAAAGAACTTGACTGATTTACAGGCAGATCCTGAAAACCACTCTGTGGATATGGATTCTTGAGTATTCCATGCCTGCTAAAAATATGCCAGATGAACAACTGTTTCCAACAGTTATCCGAAAGAAGCTGTAGGTATAAGTTCTGTCTAGATGGATTTTATCATGGTAAAAATAGATTTTATCTGGGTTATAAACTTTTTAACAGAAGATCTAACATGATCTTGGCAACAGCCTTGTGACCTCCACTGATACGTGCTTTCTCTTTTGTCAGTTCTCAATAAAAGAAGGCACACAGCTGCTTACGACCAACCAGTCACAACCACAGCCATTTTTGAACCAAACATCTCCTTTTGTGACCACACACACACACAAAACAGCAAACAAGCTCCAGCATGAAAGAAGGCTGAATCCCCTCTCGGTGTGTATCTAAGGCAAAGCTTTATTAATTTTAACATAATGTCTCAAAACCAATATCATCCCTCATGTATATAAGTTAAAAACCTGTCTTTTCAAATTGTGGAATTTTCTTTCTAAAGCCAAAGCCCATGGGGAAATCTAAAATTTTTCCTTCAGTTCAATATATCTTAAATACATCCTTTTAGACTTTCTGCACAGACTGAATGAGACCTTCCAGACCTGATAGCTTGGCTGTATCCGACATCATATATGTCCAGCTGTGCATACTGCCATGTTCAAGCCAGAAAAATACCCCAGGTAAGATACCACTGGAGGTGACAGTACAAATGTCCAGTATGAGCTGACAAGGTCAAGTTAGACTGCTGTGATTGCACCCATCAGGTCATACCCCAATTTACAGTCCCATCTGACTGTTTCTTTTCTTTCCTGCCACTTGCCACAGGTTAGTCTGGAGATGTTGGAGACTACAGAAAAGCTTTGGGTTCATGAGATTAATGGAAAGCAGGTTTGCAAAGGGGAAAATTGAATTATTTTCAAAGCCATTATTCAAAACCTTAAGCTAGCTTCACATTTGTTGTTATTATCCAAGTGGATTTCCAGGGATTTATGATGATGGATTTGCATTTTAATATCTGGTCAAGATATCAAGATAGAGGCATCTTTCTTGAGTTTGTTTCTGTGATGAGATGACTGATTGGCCTTGTCACTTAATGGGAGAGTAGGTAGAGGGAGTGGGTGGCAGTGCTGCAAACCCATGATCATACTTACTGATCAGCTATTGATATGGAAACCTTTACAGCCAACATCTGCCTGTGGCTATCTCTACCTTATAAATTGTTTTAGCCGACAAAGCTGTGACTACATTCAATAGAAATATTAAACTTTAGACCTAAGAGAGGTTAAGGGAGAAGAAAATGAATGAGAAACAATTTTGTGAAGAATAGAAAGGATAGGGTTTTTTGTCTCTTTCCACTCCTATAATCTTTTTTTTTTTTTTTTTGTCTGCCTCCTACCCCTCCTTACAGTCCCTGTTGGTGATAGGGTACTGAGTTACCTTTGTTTAATCAACGGTCTGATGTGGTAACTCTCACCAAGCTGATTCTTCACATTTCAGACTGTCTGGAGCCTACTTCCATCAAGTGGTGTCTTTGTACTTAACACCTTAATGGTCCTGAGGCTAGAGAGAAATAGCAGTTCTTTGAAAGGAGAATAATTACACCCAGACACACAAATGCATTTGGTGCCAGATTTTGTTACCTCAAATAAGCAAAATTAAAACAAATGTCTTCTCTTCTACAGTTACAATGCTTGTCTCTCTAGGAGGTTTAGGACAAATGGATTAGGAGACACTAATGACCTAATACTGTGCCCTTTAAATCCGTGACAATTTTGCCATTGACTTCAATGGGCAAAAAATCAGGCACGATGGAAAAAATGCTTGAAAAAAGTTATTTTGTTTGTTTAGCGTTGCTGATGTTTTACCAGTCAGCAGTTGCAGAATAAGGTATTTAGAAAGTGGTAGGTCACCAAGCAGGTATGTACAAATATTTAGTGTTAGTTAACTCTACTTATTGTTTGATATTTTCCAAAGTGATTTCAGTGACCCAGCTCAGCCACTTCCCATGGGCATGATTTGCTGTTCAGAGAGTGCTTACATGTTCATGTATTTGTGGTGAGCAGCCTGAAACTAACCCAAAGCACTAGTCATAAAATTTTGCCATTTCATGTGAGCTAAAACAGTGTGTTGTCAGTGATGGCAGAGACTCAAGATTGATCCACCATAATTGTAGTTACACTTGTTTCCAATCAGAGAAGTTTTCTCAGATGTGTTTTTGGAAATGAAAAAATATAGAACGCTTTCATACTCCACTTCTCATAAAACAAAATTTGCACTAACTGAAGTGTTCTGTTCAAGAATATACGTAATTACTTCCCTCTGGAGATGTAGGGTTTAAACTTCCTCAGCAGAGAGCATATCCATTCCTGCCTTTTCTCACTTCTACAAGTAAAGAAGGATCTGGGAAACAACAGCATTCGCATTCACATTCAGCTTTATGCTCTTTGGGGCAGAAATAACTGCAATTGTTACCCTAGCATGTCAGTCAGGTTCCTAACCCAAAAATCTTTGATTAAATACTATATTAATTAATAAAACATGAATGGGGTGTGAGCACTGGCCTGTGATTGTCCATACTGTTTAATTATTAGGATGCTTTCTGGCATGGTTTTTGCTGATGGTGGCTAGTAGTCTCTCACCACTTCTTCAAGCACAAATCAGGGGCAACAACTTTTCCCATAAACAAGGAGAGGCCTCCTTTTTTTTTTAGGTAAATCTACATAAGTTATACCACACCAGGTGGCCTCAGGTGAAAGGACTGTCTGCAGTTTGCTTTAATTACTAGTCTATATGTATTGACCCCATGCTTCAGGGATGTACAATTCCAGGGGGCATTTTCATATCAGGACTTGTAGATGAAAAAAGGAGCTGAAAATAAAGAATTCAGCAGTGTCTTCACCCTTGATGACCTGTAAACAAACAGTTTTATGCTTGCTGGATCTAAGTCAATGAACACCAGCTACAATACAGCAAAACCTCTCCTGAGTTTCAGGGCCATTCTGTTTATTGTCTGTGTTGCAGGATGCCAGTGTGGAAGAAATAAAGCACAGAATTTAACAAGAGGTGGGATCTTCACCCAATTTGAATGAGAATTGCCGCAGGGTATGTTCTTTTTAAACCTCCAGCAGATTTAAGCAGCAATAAACAACTTTATGTGCAATTTATCCAAACATATTTTTTATTTGCAATAAAAGAGAGACTAACCAACAAAAGAAAAATGGAACCATCACACATGAAAACAAGTATATAAAAATAAACTTTAAAAGATAAAAAAAAGATGGTGCTTATGAAATATTTTTACACACTGGTAATTTAAAAGGAATAAATACCTCCAAATAACCCAAGTTTCGGAGTGAGGTGAAACACATTCTTAAGAACGTTCTTTCTTAAGAAAAGTCTCATTACTTAGCATGACTAATTTGTGTCTCAGCCACAGATATTAATTATGGAGCCATATAAATTATGCATAAGAATAGAGGTTATGCTCAGGCCATTTTTGTTAATCTATTTCCACAAAATAGCATAGTGGTACTGGGAAGGAAGATATGCTACTTAAACACCATAATAATACAGAAGAGCAATGTATGCACAATAAGCCTTAAAGTGTTGGTGAACAAAAAGTAATCTCAGCATTACATCATGTTCATTTTAATAATGTAATCAAGATAACGGATGAACATCAAGTAGTAAACGACATGAAGTCCTTTGGAAAACTGTTCTTTCATTATTCGATAACATAATGACCAAGGGATAACACAGTGGCTTTTTGCAATTTTGTACCAGGCAAGTGATGATGTCAGATTATTTACACTTCCTGGATTTTATACAAAAGCATATTCTTTTAACAGGTATATTTCCTGGATTTACAGTATCAGCAAAAGAAGGTTTCTTAATACGACAGGTTTATAATTTTCTCATTAAAGGACATATGAAGGCAGCAGCAGGTTAGTAACAACCTCAGGTTTTCACTCTCTTTTTTTTTTTCCTCAGTTTTCTATTTAAAAATGATCCTCTGAATAAGGGCTGTCTTAATCCAAAGTTGCTGGTCCCACCTTGGACAGTAATTCCAATCATCTTTTCCCCTAGTTGCCCATTTACAATTGTACACAAATGAGATGTATGCCTGAATTGTCTCCCTTTCATTATAATGCATTTTTTTTTTGAAACTTATAGCGTTGAGTTTGTAGAGAAGACTGAGGTATTGTGCAGGTGTCTTTTAATTTGAATAGGGTATCTATATACTGTTGGTAGATCTTAAAGGAGTTCTAGGAAAAGATGTCTGTTCCTTCTACGTCTCTTAAGTACCAACTTCTCAAAGAAACCTAATAGATAAGGGAAGCTACAGTATTGAACTTCCAGAATTTGTTATCAATAGTACCTGGCAAGTTCATAAAACAATAAAGCATGTAGATAGGCCGTGAAATTCATGTCTGTGGGTATTAAGTTTATATGAATACAAACAGTCACTGGAAAAACATATTAAAGAGACATCTGTCACATGGTATTGAGTAGAGAGATAATACCTCTGGCTTTGAACTTCCCTGAGCCACAGTTTGTTGGAGTTGGAAGAGTGTTCTGGGAGAGTATTTTCTTGTGCTTTTTTTCTTACAACCTCTCCATAACAACAGTTGTTGGTTTTGGCCGTTGTTGCAAGGATGACTGAGCTAGAGGAGCCTTTGGTTCCTCTCTGTTATGGCAGACTCTGTAGTCTCAGACACCATAGCTCTGTGGGAGAAGTTGATATGGGTTTTTTATCAAGATTGTCTGGCATTCCTCTCACCTTCTTTGTGATTACATTAACTTAATGCCAATGAAGCGTGAATCTAGTACGATATGGGAATGAGTCCTGATAGCATTGCAACCTATTTTGAGTCCCAACTTTTGCTGTTTCCATTGGTAAAATGCTAATAAAACTATACTTTGTTTTCACAAACTCAAATTTTTACAAACCTGGTGGTGTAGATCCTCAACCGGTACAAAATAACTCTGGATTATTTAGATACTACTGTTATTTGAAATGAATAGCACAAAGAGTGTAACACTAAACTCAAACTCATATTTTTTGCAAAAGGTAGAACTGTGCTCAACAGGTGAATTGACACAGAAACTCTGTGAATTGAAAGCATATCCCCTTTTTGTGAGCTGTGCTTGGCAATATTTTGCTTGCTAGAGGAATGAGGTTTGGAGTAGTGGATGCAATCTGGAAATCCTCCATCTTTTCCATAAAACTTCCAACTATGACTTAAAATGTTGTGTCGCATGTGCTATCTGATTCATCCCTAGCTCCACTTCAAAATGTTGGATGAAATCCTGGGTCAGCAAAACTTACACAGGGCCAAGTTTTCCCATATAGAAATGCTCACCTACTAGTAGCACCCATGCAGCGTATGCCTACGCATCCTAAAGTCAGGTCATTTAGCCTGTGAGGCCTGTATGCAGAAAAGCAATTAAACACGTGCCTACATTCCCTCCAGCATATGTTTTAAACTCTTTTGTTAAAATCTGAAGATTTTTAAAAAGTAATAGAAGCAACCAGCTTGTTACTTTTCTAAAAAAGCCAGGAGCTATTTTTCATGACCATTCTGAATAATTTTGGGGTTAAAATACCCAATAACCTTCCATTTGGACTAGTAGCTTGCTTTCTTTAGGAGACGATTAAAAACTAATAACTATGCTAACTAATTTATGATGCCATATTTATGATGTTAAAATGGCAATATGGGAGCTAGGGCAATTAATACCAGTTGAACATGGAGCCTGATTTTTTTGTGGGACTAAAATGGGATTACTGTTTAACAGGGTTGTAGATACAGCTCTGCTCCTCTTCTGCCCTCAGCTTTATTGAGTTCATATTCAACCATGCAACCAATGAATGCAATCAAAGTGGGCTGAATAAATACTCCAAAAGTGACTCCTGACTTATTCCTCCATGGATAAACAGAGATTTTGATTGTCTTCAAAGAACCTTGAAGCAAGATTACACTGCATGTCATGGTGGTTGTGTTTGAATCTATATAATTATTAAAAAGATCAGTTTGGCCAGTATTTGGACAGATGGTGTTCACATACCCAATCCATAGTGTATTTGCAGGAGAGCTAAAGTTAAACTGCTTTTTTGCATTTGCAATCACATTTTGCACTTTACTGACAGCAGCTTTAATTGGAAAAGCTTCAGCTTCTATTCTAGCTGATATTACTTTCCCTGTAAGATGGATACATTTTGCAATTAATTTTTCTCTGTGGACTATATTATAGTGTAAGTAATAATTAAACAAACCTTAACAGCTCCTGCCCAGATGCAAAGACAGAAATCACTAGTGGTAGGCTCTGAACTGAGCAGTTTCATTTGTATAGCTCTGTACAGGATATTTGCAATTCTTCTTTGAACTCTTCAGTGAGGAAAATATTTGTTATTTATTTTGGCACTATAAATGGAATAGCTATGAATGTCATTTTTTGCAGCAGTTCTGCATAAGAACATAGGAAACCAGAGTCAGGGATGTGGCGTATATGGAAAAATGGATTTGACTTTCAGTGTTCTAAATTCATTCTAAAATTAATTCTGTTGAAGGCAATGGATGAATATCATTCTTCCATTTTTGTACACCAGAGGGGAAGGAAGATTTCTCAACTTACACCATGTTTGAATTCTAAACTCATACGGAAAGAGACCTTCAAATTATCTAAGGGCAGTAGTGAGATGGAGGAAATGGAATGAAACAATTGCCTACGGAAGTTTAATTATAACCATCCCACATTAAGAAATGGGCCCCTGCACACTGCGGATATCTTTCTTTCCTGTTATTCCAAATTTAAACCACTGAAGTGGTTTTTCTACAAGGACTCACTCACGAGGTGACATAAGTGAAAGTTTGGACCATTGCATACCTTAGGATATTCTGTCATCTGAATGTGTCTTAGATCCCTGGTGGAGAGCTGAAGAATGTGGCACATATTCAGCAAAATATTTGTGCCTATATACCAACTTTGAGTCATCAAACACTGGCATTGTTCCTGGGTTTGGATTAAATTTGCGCTAAAAGGGGTTGCTGATAGGGGTACTAACAAGCAGCATTTTCACAAGAAGTCATTACACTTGAATAGTTGTATTTTGGTCAGTTGAAGCTGAGCATGTAATAATGGAAGCATGGGATGTCAGTTTTTGTTTCAAAAAATATCACATATTACGTATATTACAAATACATGTGTTATGGTTTGAAGAACTCACAATTTATTGTCATTTTGGCAATTATTCGGTCACCTGAAGATCCCTCCCCACTTGAGAAGGGGAATTGGGAGAAAACAAGGAAACACGAGGGCTGAAATATAAACAGATTTAATAGACCAAGACTGAATAATTAACATTAATAATACAAAAATACCAGTACTGATCCTGATACCAACATAAATTACACAAGGATTATACTCAGTCAGTTCCATGAGCAGGATGCTGTGCGCTACCAGCAGGGGACAGCAAATGTGGGACACTGTGAGCGCTACAGCTTTGGGAAGTAGGGAAGGGTTCAGGGGTCCGGCACCAGGGCAAGAAGTGCTCTGGATCACAGCCATCACAGGAGAGAAAAAACTCGTCAACAATCTTTCTAATTTACATTGAATGTGACGTTCATGGTATGAGATAATCCTGTTGGCCATCTTGGGTCAAGTGCCTGGGTTTCACTCCTCATCACTACACCTGGTGAGCTTGAAAAAACTGAGACCTTGTAACCCACATACCATAGCCCACTATACAGTGAGTATTTTCACAAATTCAGGCACTACAGTCCTCTAAAAATGAAGTTTTCCTTAACATCAGAAGAGACCTTATCAAAAAGTAAAATTAGTGAAAAAAATTCATTCTGTGTCACTCAAATAAGGACAATATATAAAGCTTATATTGTATATGTAAAAATTACACATATTACAAAAATATTATATATTATGTCATGCTTGTGGGGGCTTTTTAGGAGTTACTTATCAGTTGCAGGGATCTAAACTAAAATTTCTGCAAATTTAGCTTTATGAGATTCTAAATCACATTTCTTGAAGACCTGCATCATGCAATTAATAAGGACTACTCATAAAAAGGTTTTCAATAGTTTCTCTGCCCTTAGCAATGTTAATTCTCTGAGCCATGCCAATGAACTGTGGTGCCACAGACACAACCACTATTTAATTAGGGAGGAAACAAAAACTTGTTTTGGCTCTACTGTTTCTGGAGGCTGGTAAATGCATCGTTAGAATGAGACTTCAAATTTTAAGACTGACTTGAGACTGAAATTGGTGTAGAATTATCTCACATTTTGTTTCTCTTTTTAATCATGTAGGCCAAAAGAATGAATCCCACTGTCTTTAAAGAGCTTTTGGTCTGGGCTTTGCTGTAGGCAACTCTCCAATACCAAAGTACATGGCTTGGATGTTGATGCTAGACTCTAAAATATCATAGCTGTTCATCTTCTGTTCTCTGGTTTATTTTCATTTTGGCATGGAGAGGCAACCATTATGAACTCCCTGCTTTTATGATGCATCCAGACAGTTGTGTGTATTTATTGATTTTGATCACTCTTAACTATACTACAATCCCCATCTTACTACTATTGAGTTGACACTTACAATTTCATACTCCATAAAACATTTGACAGTGTAGCACTTTTACACACTCTTATGATAAATCCTTCCTGTTATACTCGTTAATATACACAGAAACAACAGTATACAAGAATCCTCGGGGTGGAAATAACCTTGGCATGGCTCCTCATTCTCAAATACTGAGGACAAAAAGATTATTTGTAGAGAGTTTTTTAACCAAACTGGGACTAGCAATTGCATATGAAGAAATATATCTGCTTTTCAGTTTGTGATGTCTTTCACACACTTTGAAACAAAGAGTGAAAATTCAAATGGCCAATGTGCTACAAATAGGGTGAGGGACTGAAGAATTGCTTAAGATCACACAAGGGTTCCCTGATAACTAGGAGAGAAAGTCATAGGGAACATCCTCAGATGCAAGCATCACTCAGTTTCTCAACCCTAAGTGCCACATGCCTTTCTGACAACTGCTTTGGTCAATTAATGAGAGAAACAAACTGGGACCAAACACCTTAACACTGGTTACACTGATAACCTTAATTTCCTCACTTTTTCATTAATCTCACACTTAAATTTTCACAAACCAGCTTGCAAAGGGACTTACTGACTAGCACAACTATGATCACAACATCATAGAGAGCTAGAAAAGATGTAGTAACTAGACAGACCATCATCTAAATCATTAAGCTACATTGCTTGATGGGGATCTTTTTTTTCCTCTTCCATAATTCAGGACTCAAACCTTTTCAGTCCTCTGCTGCAAAAAAAAATCCCTCTTTTCCAATAACAAAGCTCTGCAAATTTTGAGCAAACTAAATAATATGGTTTAAGCAAATACTTCCAAAGACAACAGCCTTTTATTTTTCAGTGGAACCTTCAGAGCAATAATTGTCTGTTTTAATATCCACGAGCCTCAACAGCCAGCGGATTTATATTTTATTAACACCCCATTACCTTCAATTGTAAATTTCTTTTTTTTTTTTTCTTTTTTAGAAATTATGTGTTCTGACTACTAAGTGAATTCAAATAACTACCATAGAAAGAAATATAATTATGGAGCAGGATTTGCAGTTGTCAACAAATTGCACAGCTCTTTCCCACTCCTTTTCAACTTGTCTTGCTTTCACCCTTGATTAAAGTGGAGACAACCCAATTCCATTTTCAATAACTCTATCAGAATAGCAAGGCATAAAGGGTTGACAGAGTCAGCACATCATGTAGTTAGGCTTCCTCATATGTAGGCTTAGGATGCTGATGTCAACTCTAGAGTGGGCTGTGAGGTCCAATAGAGAATTTAAAATTTGGCATCAGGTTTCTGGTCCACCCTGTCACCTAAGTTAAAATTGAAGTTCAGGAAAACATTTCTGGTCTTCAGGGTATGTGTTCGGCTAAGGTGAACTTCTGAACTTAATTAAAGTGTACCCTGACATGCATAACTGAACAAAAATAAGATTATTAGCATATATAAAGTTAATAACTGACCGTTGCTTGTGAGCTTTATGATGAACTGAGGTTTTAACCACTTAGACTGGTATTTTCAAAAAGAATTAGATTTTTGGGTGTATTCATCTTTGTTTCTGTGGTTTCAGGCAAGGCACAAAGTGATTAGAAAAAAAAGTCTCACTTACGAAGTCTTTTTCTCAGGGCAAAATTGATTACTGGCCAAAGAGTGTGGAAACTGAATTAAAACCACTTAATTTATAATAGTCATTATGCAAAATTACAGATTACAAGAAACAGTACACCTGGAAGTCTCCCAAAGAGTAAGAAAGGAGAAGTAAAGGACAGGTCAAAGTAAAGGCTAAATCTCCATCTTTTCTGGGTACCTAATATTTCTTTTCCATTTTTCTATCACACTCCATGACACTAAGTGGATGAAAAGAAAAGAAAAAAAGAAAAAAAAGTAAAAAAGAAAAAAAGGAAAGACACTTGACGCTCCCCACCACCCTTTTGGTTTCCTATTATGACATCCTCCTCTGGTGAGACTGAGCATCTCATTTGGTCAATCAGTGAAAATCCAACAAGAACTGAACACAGAAACCTGGTTTTACACTTTCGAATTTGGCACTAAAGCAACTTCATGTCATTGTAAACTGTTCTTTTTCCTAGCAGATTACAAAGGCATAAGGTCACCTTAGTGCTGAATGACCCTCCCATGGGTATAATTCCTTTTTGTTTCACATTTTGAACTAGTATTTTCTGATTTTGTGTAATGCCTGTACGTTCTCGGTGTCTTTCTTCCTCAATTTCCCTTGTTACAAAATGGCAATGAGTGATACAGGATAGGTATGGCATGTAGATATTTGTTGCACAGACTATTGTGCTCTAGAAGAACTTCAAAATCTTTCAGTTAAGCAAGTTATTGGCAAGCTACCTTTAGCAAAAAAGATGTAAGAATTTGAAAATTTGGATTGTTTTAATGGTAAAAAAAGTAAGAGCTCTTGGAGTTTTTAGGGATTCCTGAAAGTAAGTAATTTCCATATGACTTGCTGTCTTCTGCATAATGAGGTCCTTTGCAGTCCCTTACCGACTCGAGTCTTTGGAAAGCCACTATAGCATAAGGCATTGTTTCCACTGTGATTGTTCAGTATAAGCATTCCCACCTCAGCAGGGAGCATAAATGTGTAGCAAAAGTTTTATATTTGGGGCTATATATTAGCTCCTAAATAGGCTTTTTATTTTCATGTGCATATAGTGGCTGAAATCTCTTGAAATTCATTATCCAGGTGTGGTAGCTGGTAGTCTGAATGCAGGTGTATCTAGATCCGGTCTGGAGGCGAATGAGCTTTGTTTGCTTAGCGTGAGTTTACTTATCCAACGGAGAGCCACAAGAATGAGTCTTTCTGCCAGTTGATCTACTTTATTCCAAAGAGTTTTTCCTTACTCTTAGCTTGGTAGTATATTGGGAGGAACGTGAGTGTGCACATTTTGCGAAAAGATTAAACTTTTCTTTACCAATAACCCCACGTACTTTATATGAAATATAGGTACTTTATCTAAGGAAAGGCTATGTTTATGTAATATTGCCATCTCCAGATATTTCACCTATTATTCCAAAGCTTCATAACACACTTAATATACCAAATAGCTATACTGGTATGCTCTCAGTATGCACTTAAGAATAATACACAATGCACACTTGAGTGCTTCCATTGGATTTTTATGTATTTTTTTTTTATATGGATTGCCAGCATAGCAAATTCAAGCCTGAAGCACATTTCTATTTTTTATTGCAAGCATATTCTGTAAGTAGAAAAAATAGTTCAAAATAAAATGTCGTAGCTTTCTCATTACTGATAACCAAAACTTCCTTGGGTCAAAGACAATCTTGGATGTGTTTTCACCACTAACAATTGCTCTTTAGCACCAGAAGCAGTTGAATATATTGAATTTATAGTGCGACATTCACACTGTCTGTCTTCTCAACCCAGGCTCTTGTAATTTAAAGGAAAGTCATTTATTCTCCAGTGACTCCTCTGTCAGAGCACTGTGAAAGCTTTCAAAGGCATCATTTAAACAGGGCATCCATCACATGCCATCAGACTCCTTAGCCTGGTGAGGATTTTCACACTGTTGTGCCTAGGATGTAAACAAAGATAATGCATTTGATTTTTTCTATTGATCCTCTTTGCTGAGCGAGCATGGCTAGACAAAGAGGGCTTTCCAAATCTGAACAGCCTGCCACAGCACTTACTTCTGCTTCTGTCAGGCAATGGAGCCTCTTTCCTTCCAGACTTTTCTATCTGCTTGCTAATATTTTTTTCTGCGGCTGGCTCTGCGGTGATTAATGATAGGTCAGGATTAGGCGGTAACCTGATATTGCTCAACTCAAATACAGGAGAAATGTTCCCTGGCTGGTGTGATTGTCACGGAGTCACAGCAGTCTCCCTGGAAGGTCATTTATACCATTCATCCAAGAGCAGATGGAGTGATCTGAAAATTGTTAGCTTCATGAGTTCTATGCTTTGACTTTGATGCAGAATTCTAGCAACAGAGGTTGCTTATTATGATCAGTGATAAGCTTCACTACTGTACCAGACAGTTCATATAAGCACATAAGTTTAGTAAGCAGCAAAGATACTTCTGTTTCCCTCTAAAATAAACTCTGTTGTTTTTTCCCTTGTTCCTCTTGCGGTGGCAATAGAAGTAGAAAACCTAAACTGAATCATCAGCAATGTGTAACTCAAACATACTGCATATAGTTTGCAGGCATCAAATAATAAAGGCTGCTGAAATATTGTGAGCTGGTATGACTGTTGTACAATCAAATGAGAGCTACATATGTACATGTTGTAGTACAACCGCTGTTGTGCTACAGGGCAGTGTTTTGACCACATGTATGTTAAATTTGTATCATGATTGAACTTAGCATATTGGTCCAGTCCCTTAACTGATTTAAATCAGTGCAGTTGCACTGATGTCACTGAAGCTAGACTGCCTTACCTTCCTTGAAAATCTTTTTTATTATCACACTATCACTGAAGTTTCCTAAATGTGTAGTTTTTAATGTATTTTAATGTATTTCGGTGTATATTCTTAGCAGCATGAAGAAATGCTGATGCCCACTATGAAAAAACTTTCAAGATTTCAGTGAAAAACAGCGCAGATATTGTAGGCAAATACATTAGGGGTTTGTTTCTTCCTTTCACTTCTCGTCATCTCTTTTTAAGAATTAGATCTGTGTGAAAACAGGAAAACTTTGGGCAAATGGAAGAATTCAGTGATGACAATGCAAAGCTCCTTAGAGTACCTCAGATATTATCCAGGACAGTATTACCAACCACAGGGAAATGTTTGGTTTTCAGCAGATTAGTCTATCTGAGAGGGTTATAATTTTCTTTTTTTCCAACGTATAGAACACGGAGGCTTTCGAAATCTTTAGCAAAGAGTGTGGGATGCCACTAGGAAAACCAATTTGTTGTTTCCTCACTTCACATTCCTTGGTTTCATGATTCTATATCTAGTGAGATAATAAAATGAGATGCAGATTTTGCCATCTTTATTTCACATTATTGAATATTTACTGATATTAATTTTGATAGGTATTCTTGAATGTGTTACTGTTTTTAAATTGCAAAGTTGAGGCTTAAATAAAGAGCATATCCCCATGTTCTTACCCTGATGGATTGGTCTTGAATTTCCTACAATTAACTTTAACATCAAAACATCTTAAATACCAGAATCTTAGGTATGATTAAGAAAAAGAACTGAGAATGAACTTCAGGAAATACACAGTTTCTCTCCCTCCCTTGAACTCAAATTTTCAGTCTTTCAAAATATAGCTTCCCACAATTTTCTTAGATTTTTGGCAGCATTGGAATGGGATTTTAATGCAAAAATAGACATAGCAGAGGCCTTACATCTTCTTTGCACATCACATAACTCTTCCCCCAGTGGAGATCAAAATATAACAACATCAGCATAGGACACACCTTGTTGTTGAGAATTGATGAAAAATGCTAAGGATGTATGAGGATATCAACATAAAAAGAGTGTGTAGCTGTTAGCAAGCTAGAAGCACTGTACTCTATATGCATTTTTATAGGAAGAATGGCATTGCACGTACATAAGAATCCATTATCCTGCTCTTGTTAATGCTCTGAGTGGGAGTAAGGAACAACAGAAATGTTTCTTTTGCTACAGAAATCCTTTTGATGAAATCGACAGCAAGGATTCTCTCAGCAGAGACATACTGCTCATGGCAAGAATGAAAATAAAATGAAAAATTGGCAGAACACTTCACATTTAGAGAAATAGCACAATATATGATATAAAAATTGAAAAAAAACACAAACAAAAACGTTAAATTGTCCTACTGAGCTCCCAATGAGTTGCAGCTGGCATATCTTGCCCTACTCTTCTCTGCAGGCCTTGCTCTCAGATGATATGTATGCTCTGACTCTCTACCTTCTCTTCCACTATTGACAGTTCAGGATTCTGTGTGGCAGTCCCTGGTTGTGGAGCTCCCTGGCAAGTTGTTTTGAGGATACAAGATATTTAACCTGAAACTTTTTTCTAGTGTTCTGAAGAAATATTTCAAATGTTACTTGATTTTGTAGTTTTTTTAAGGCCAACCCCTTGCTGCTGCTCCTTCAGAATAGAAGCAGCTTGAATCCTGACCAACGTCTGCTGATAAGAAGTCTAAAATTACAGCCAGGATTGTCCCAGAAAAATCTGGGCACCAGCTTGAAGAGTTTACATGACAAGTGTCATCACTCTACTAACCTCATATAGTTAATGTAGACAGATAGGAACCTTCAGTAGGTAATTAGTATCTTAATGGGTCTTCATTGCCCTCTACAGAGACTTGTCTTTATCAATTCCTTATATGTGGAACCTGTAGCAATTAGGATCCTTAGATACATGCTGAAAGTTAAGTGGGTTGAATCTGAGCCAGCAAAAACTTCAAGAATTTTCAAGTACTGACTTTGCACAAACCCCATCAAGATACATCTGTCCTTCTTGGACTTGGGGCCAGTGTGGCAGCCCTCATAGTCAACTTTTACCTTCCCAGCTGAAAGAGGCCAGTCAAAACCATTTAGATATGTTTCTAAGTAGGAACCAAAGAGTTTGCACTAGTAGAGGTGAATCATTCTTTGTCTACACCTGCGTTTTCACAGAGTTAAATTCTGAATCCAGGGGAACTGCGAATAAGTAAAAGCAGTGAAATAGAACTTTGATTAAGATGCCATCAAATCCAAGGGAGGCTGAATTTGGACTTCAAAGAGCTTTGGATCAGGATCTTTGGGCTATGCTGGGATCCTGTAATTGAGACGGCATTTGCTTTGCTCCACTGCCTGATGGCCAGGCCAGAAAATGAATTCTGATCACAGATGGCTACTCAGGCAGGTGCAAACAGGTAAGAGCTCCTTTGGCCATGTTAAGCCATCTACAGTGCAAGTGTTATGTGTTAGTACATTTCTGTGACTGCTTTAATAAGTCCTACTTCCCAAGACAACTCTCATCAGCTTTAAGGCCACATACTTTTTACAATATAAGGGCTAACATTGGGTGTGAAGTGTATGCAACTGGCAGTTATTCTGGGATTTTCATCCTGGGGCACTGAAACCAACCTGTAGCTAACCAGAGTAAGAGAGGAACTTGATTTATTTTAAATTTTATAGCTAGCACTCATATAAAATATTTTGTTTACAGTTCCACCCTGTGAGGAGCAGGGGGATGAGACATATGTTATCTCCAAACATTCATAAAGAAGTTATTACTATCCAGCAATAAAATGCTCAAACATGACTAGCATCGAAATGCAGCTATTTAAGAGTCATATATTGTTCTTACTGCTTTGCTCCTCCTTTGCCATAGGCATCAGCAAATAAATCTCCGAAATTAGAGGTGGAAAAGATCTATTACGTGGTCAGGGAAGGTTTAAGTTGATGTGGTGTGAAAGAGGATGAAGAAATAGATTCTGTTCCTATAAAATGGTTTGATAGGGAAGGAGATATAAGAGTAACTCCTTCTTCACCGTAACAGTTAATCACATATACAACACAAGCAGACACACAATCTGCATCTTTGCCATCTCTAACTTGTGGGCAATATCACTGATTCAGACATAATGATCAATGAAGAAGACTTTTACTGTAAAACTTAAGGTAAAGATGAGTATGGGTAAAAAGCCAGAGGGACCAGGGATTTAGCTGCTTTTGCTGGAAGGAAGCAAGCAAACCTTAATGGTGCAGGGGTGATCCATACCTTTTTACGACACGCTATAGGGTACTTAGCATGCTGCAACCATCCCGAGCTAAGAAATAGGAATGCTTCAGGAGGTACATGCTCCCATACGTGGCTTTGTGCTGTACACAGATAATCTTTAATGAGGCATTCTTCATATATATTAATTCTTGTGCTTTGGGGGGATTGCAATATAGGGCAATGGAGGCAGAGGTAGCTGAGAAGTTGAATGGCACAGTATCTTTGCAGCAACAGAAGAGCTTAGATGATGTGAACACTCTGGAAAGGGGAGCAAAAGGACAAATGCGCTGACCATGAGAGGTTACATACTTCTCAACAGCTTGTAGATAATTTAGGGGCAGATTTCAGCTGTACAATTCCAGGTGGACAATAGAGCAAAGATGGACAACCCCGATATGACAATCCTGAGGAAAAGCAGCATAATTCTCTAATAGTAAAGTTAGAGGAACGCCTAAAATCTACCAGTAGCTATATCCAAGTGACACAACTGGAACAACTCTGGAATGCCCCTTGCAGAAAGAAATAATGCTTCTACTGAATCTCTCTGTAGCCATTTTAAAGCATGGAGTATATGAATATTGCCTCTGTAATGTTCAGCAAGACAAAGTTTCTTTTCAGCTAAGTATATTCTTGTCTTCAACAGCTGAACAAAAAGAAAGGTGGCGCCCTGAGTGGGGTTTACACATGCAGATATGTATGTCTAAACCTAAGCTGTTTATTGAGAAAGTCGTTATAGTCATTAGAAAGAATTAGGCACTTTGGAGAAATGACTCAGCTCTTTCTACGGTAAATGTAAAAAGTAGGTCAAATGACCAATATTACAGAAATTCCTCTGCCTTTTCACTGCCTATAAAAAGAATCTGGGCAAATAGACCAATGAAGATATACGTAGACACCTGTAGGCATTTAAGTCTGTTACAGTCTGGTTCTTGGTAAAAGCTTTATGAAGCAAATACAAGGGTGAGATCGGTGTCCAACTTTCAATCCACTGATCCTTCCAACTAGAATCATTCTCTTTTATGCTTCCATTAAGAATTGTTATTCTAGGTTATCCCAGATAAAAAGAAACGAGGCAAAACATAGTTTCTCTAATTAAATTTAGACTGATGGATATGTAAGGGAAGTTTCATTGAGAATTTTTAATTTATATTTTCATCAATCCGTGTAATTACTGGAATATTTTGCTCTTTTGAACTTGGAAAATGGATTTTATTTCTGACAGAAATGTAATCTTTGCTAGGTCTTGCTGCAAAATTTATTGACCCCTGAATAATGATGCTTGTTTTCATGTAACTCTGATCAATCTGGAAAGAGAAATCTAGAATAAAATTCATTTTTCTCCAAAGACTAACAGGAAGCCAGTCTACTACTTAACCCATTTCAGTATCAATTTTATTTATACTAAATAAGGAGCTTACTTACTGCTTACAGAAATTAGCAAAGGTTTTCTGGGCACTTCATTGCAATTTGGATCAACCCTGTGGGTCCAATCTATCTTCTGTTAAACTAATTGGAAAGACTCCTTTTGAGTGAGAATTGGATCAGGCACAGAAGAGTAAAAATTACCAGCTGTGCCATTCTGTGCATTAGTCTTCTGCCATATCTTCTGCTGGTTCAATTAAATTCATATTAATCTTGTGAAACATACTAAACTGTGTTTCATAGTCCAGATGTTCAACGTCTCTGAAAGATTCTGATACACTTAATCCTTTGCATTTGGGAGCTAGCACTACAGTCCTTCAACTCCCTAAAATGAGAAATATGTGAACCTGAACAGATGAAGGAACATTTTGATGGAGACAAATGGAGAGCAATGGAGAGCAGAATGAGGTAAATTCCAAAAACATTTTGTATGCTTATTTTTCCTTTATCCCAAATTTGTCACTAAACAACAAATTAATTGCCAGGAATCCAGCACAAGTTCCTGGAGGAACTTCAAGTTCCTGAATAGAAGCAGTAGCTCAACTCATACCAGTAGCTATCAGTTATTTGCTGCCAATTCAGCCCTGAAATATCTACTAGGTAGGGAGAAAAAATGTGTTCTTTAGGTTTGATGACTCCTGTTGCAACAAGGAGGAGGTGACTAATTAAGTGTTTGAGGATTTTTTTCCTCCTTTAAGTTGATACTGGCCAAATTGAAAAAGAGAGAGATAATTATCTAGTAGATCAGGCCCAGAAGGCCCTTGTGAGTGGCAAGCACTTCTTTCCACTCTAAGGTGGAGATCTGAGAGATAACCTTTAATAATATTTGAGGAAAATAAATGAATTCTTTAACAGCACTGCTGCATTGCTGCAAAGAGGAGTACCTCAGGTATCCAAGTGCAGATGCATATGGCTGTGCCATGTATTTTACAAGCTCTCTGCTCTTTGTAGCACCAGGTCTTGTCTCTACCTTTTGACTCTCTACCTGGGACGTCTTCATTCAGTCATGCAATGAAAGGTCTAAGGTCCTCTCGGTGTCTGAAGAACTATGTTTTTTGTTCTTCAGGTCAATACCAGCTATGAAGGTCTTATGGCTCTGGTGACTCTAGACATACTTTAAATGCAAATGTGACTCCTGTTTGTTTTAAGAGAAAATTGTGAAGTATTCACGTCTTAGAAAACATTTCCAATGTCACTTATTCTTTAATGATGAATGTATTCTCTTCTTGGAGTTCAGTCTCCTCAGTCCTAAACAAAGTGTCATAAATCCTCTGGCCTGAAGTGCACTTAAGCTTCATTGAAAAAGCCTTTATAGTGTCCTACGCTCAATCTCTGCTTATCTCTTGTCAGAGAATACTGAAATTATGCAGATACCTAGTGGGCCATTTGCCCCTCACATATGACAATGGCCCTG
The DNA here is from genome assembly GCA_013399435.1 of Arenaria interpres. Taxonomy (NCBI): domain Eukaryota; kingdom Metazoa; phylum Chordata; class Aves; order Charadriiformes; family Scolopacidae; genus Arenaria; species Arenaria interpres. The sequence continues at coordinate 13,809 of VXAK01013191.1, read as the reverse complement.
GGTATTTGCCCAGGAAGAAGGTGTAGGTTCTTCACAGTGAGGGGGATTTGAATCTAGAGCTCCCCAACCCAAGAGCGTTTCCTAATCATGGGGTTTTATTAGAGACACATTTTATAATCTTTCTTCTCGAAGAATTGCAGCTAGTAATGAGAGACTCTGGGATGGAGAAGTACAGGAGGTAAAAGACCTTTGTCTTGTGGTCTGGATATTTATTTACGCAGAAACCAAACTGTTGTTCTGCTCCTGGCTAGGTTTTTTTCTGATTTAATCTTATGAATAATAAAAATGTGTAAAGATTTGTTAATGAAAAGTGTGACAAGAGCTTTGAAAGCCTGTATTGCCCCATGTGATCCCTTCTCATGGGATGTTGGATGGATCAGGCCCAGAGCCCACCCCTTGTATCTGGGATGGAGTGGCTGCACTGCCACACAAACCTCTAATTGATGCACTTGGGTGACCTAAGGCATCACTGGAGATTTTAACCTTTAGATTGTTTCCAGGATACCTTCCGAGGTGCCATTAAATCTGCCAGGAGAGGGGTGAAGCTTAAAATGTGCTCAGAAATAATTTCAGGGCAAAAGATGGGTGATGTGAGTTCCCAAGCACTAACACAGAGCACCAGATCCCACTCTGCAAGCCAGGTTTCAAACCAATCTTTCTAACTCTTCAGATCCTCTGCAGAAAAGTGGAAAACTGTACTTCATGTGAGTGAGTTCTGCAAGCGCAATTAAAAGCATCACAGCAGGAGAGATACTCAGCTGCAGTTGCATGAAGGGCCAGCTAGGATTAAGGAAATGCTGGTGCTCCATCAGTACTAACAAGATGCAGCTGTTGGAGGGGCTTTTTCAGGTTTGTAATTCAGACCCCAGCTGGAACAGCATAACCCAGATTTATTGGCATGCTGAGGATAGTGCAAAGACAATCTTTTCTCTCCCCATCTTTTGTTGAGGAAGGAGGCAAGCAGAGATGAGTATATTTATGGCAAATCCTTTGCGTAAGTTATGATTTTGGTTTATGGAATAAGTATTTGAAGCTCAGTTATCAGTAGCTGCATTTTTGAGATTCAGAATATTAAAGGATATTCAAAGACGTCAGAATATACTGAGGCTATCAGGAAGTAATTGGTCAGCTGGAAGTGAGACATTTTGGTGATGGGGTTATTCTGAAACATACTGAGAGTTAATCTGTGCTTTCAGGAGCATACTCTGAATAGGGAAAGGGGAAACTGAAGCAGAAAGGAATAACATGCAGGTTCTGGTATGGATAGAGAGAAGAGTGGATCCCAGTGTGCCTACAACCAGTCTAGTGACACTATTCAATATAACACAACAGCTTTGTGCCTTGACAAATATAATACTGTGCATAAAATATGTGCAGGTGTGAATGCGATTTGTCAATAGAATGCAGAGGGCATCCTATTTGTCAATTGATTATCTAAAATTAGCTCAATTTAGGAGTGAAGTGTTGCTTCAACACAAAAAAAATAAAAATGTTACATTTAGGAAGTGGAAAAATAGCATTTTTCCAGCAGCTAACAGTTTCTGCCTATCATCAGTACATATGAGTACACGAAGTTAACAATTTACATGCAAATGTAAGCATATAACTGATCAGGGACATGATGCTTATTTATCTATATGTGTATACATGTATATATGTCCACTTAAAGCATTTTGCACTGGTCTAGATTTGGGCTTCTTGGTGTTTGTTCTGTTAGGTTTCTTTTGAGGCCATGTAGGAAATGATGCTTTGATGCTAGAAGACTATTAAGGGATTAACTGGCTTTCTTGTCCCTTGCATCTTCCCAGAATCTTCTGATACTCCAGAAAAGCAGGTGAAAATGGAGCAAAAAAGCTTTAATACAAATGCTAAGTGAGTTTCTTTGAGGGTAAGTAGTTAATTAGATTAAGTGCTTCAAGTCTGAAATATATATGTATATATAAAAAAGTCACAGAACTTTATCATCTCTAAAATGGAAAGGCCCAGAAGCTGAGCCTTACAGTATTATTACCACTGTCACCCTCACTAGCTTTCATGTTTTCTCTTAATGGGAAGACCTGTCTCTTTCTGTCAATCAGGATCTGTCAGCACGATGTTATTATGTCTCTGTTATTATTCAGAAACTTCTTTTCCAGTGCTAACTGCTTTTTACCAACCTCAGTCATATAATGTAATTGTACTGCAGCAGCAATGCAGTGCTTGAAGAGGGATGAGGTGGAGGAATTTTTCTTTTGGTATCGAGCCTAGATTGAGCTGGGAGTTCAAAAAGTTGGAGTGAGGCATTGCTTAGTTTCTATTTGCATGAAAAAAGCAGAAAGAGTGTGTGTGGGGAGGCAGGAAAAGCAGCAAAAGGGACAAATCTGGAAGAAATGTAGCAAAATGGAAGGAAATAAAAAAAGAGAAAAGAATCTGAGGGAACAACCTATACAATACAAAAATTACTGAGCTCACTAGTCTTTTGTGTTCATAAGAGATAGAGATGGGATACACACCAAAATATTCAAATTTATTTCTAGTGGACCCCAGACGATTTTTTTCAGTTTAACTCATCAAAACATGAAGAATCCCTTTTTATTTTTTTTTCTCATGCTTTTTGTGTTATTTACACTGAACAAACTTGGTTTTAAAATAAAATTTTATTTTAAAAAAAGAAATTGAAGAGTGTCATTTGTAAAAATTTCACATCACTAAAATTTGTGACTTGTGACAAGTTCTATTCAATCTTAACTTGCACTTTTGGAGGATAAAAAGAGAGAATAATTTTTTTTCATTTTGCTCCATGCCTTATTCTAATCCCTGTTGAGGGATTTATAAAATGTTCCCTTTTTGGATATCAAAGATCAAGAGGGAATATGGTTTTCAAAAGGCCACTCCTTCCTCAGTGGTGAAGTATGCATCATGAAATGCCTGAAGCTTTGATGATAGTCTCCAATGTGGCGACTGCTAAAGCTGATCTGGAGCTTAGGCAGGAGGATGAAGTATTTTGTCACTACCATAGGTCATTAAAAGAGCACTTATCCCTTTGTATATATGCATTATGATACACTCTTAAAACTCTTTTCCATTCATTGGCAGAGCTTGCTGGCTGAGAAAGGGGGTACTGAGGTCCCTTTCAAATAATGGTCCCGTAAGTAGATTCTTCTTGCCTTGAGCTTCTTTTTTGAAAACATTAGCTAAATGCTACGGACTGTGCTTGCATTTTTCAAATTCACAGCCTTCTTAGACTTCCAGTTGTTTCATTTAACAACATTTTAGGAATGGGATTTTACTTGTTGAGCATGGTATAGGAGAAAAAATAAATAAATTAAAACCATCAATAACCATATGAAAAAGGAAGCTCTGTAAGTAGACATTGCTTCAGAACTTGTCTGAATGCTTTTGTGGTAGTTATCTCAAGACACTGAAAATTCATATCATATATAAAAATTAGTTTTACAGATGAGTAACCAACTTTTAATAAAATCATGGAAACATAAAAAAGATATAAAAAGAAAATCTAAGTAGTTAAATAGCAAAACCTATAACTCTGGTTGTGTTTTTTAAAAAGGCAGCTGCATATTTGAGGCCCCACCTCGAATACTGTATTCAGTTTTGGGCCCCTCACTAGAAGAAAGACATTGAGATTCTGGAGTGAATCCAGAAAAGAGCAACAAACCTGATGAAGGAT
>VXAK01013190.1:41009-52033 GCA_013399435.1 Arenaria interpres | reverse complement strand
TGTTTGTGGGGGGTCAGGGGGGAGCCACGCGCCGAGCTCGGGGCTGTGGGGACGATGAGGTTTTGTTCCTGCCTTTGATATGGATTTAATAACCGACACCACCGCGATAGGAAAGGTGTCTCGGGAAGGAGAGAGGGAAGGAAAAGCAATATATTCCCTGGATGATTCCAATCCCTGGAGGAGGAGTCCTTCTCTTGCCTCAGTTTTGTCTTTTTGGGTTTTTTTTTTTCCCCATTTTTCCTGCCTCTCAGCCCAGCTCCGGGTTTCAACTTGGATGGGGGGTGCTGCGAGGCACCCCCGGCTCCACCTCCCCCTCACCCCCAGGGCTCCCTGCTGCTATGGGGCTACCTACAATAGCTTCCTGATGGCCCTGGCTCCGGGCAGTGTCACCTCCCTGGGCTGGGTGATGGGCCACCGTCACTCCACCTTAAAATCAGCCTGGGGGAGGCTGAGGTGGTGGGGGATGGAGGTGGCAGGGGGGAGGGATGCTGCGGACACCCCTGGGAGAGCCCCTACTGTGCCCCTGGAGATGTTTGGCCAGTTTTGGAGTTTGCTTTGAGGGTTTGCTCTTTGGATGGGAGTTGGACTCATCAGGGAGGGTGTGAAGGAAAAATGAGGGGAGGGCAGAGGAGGGAGCCCGGGTGGGAAGGTGGGAGGCAGAGGGTCTGCTGATGGAGAGGAGGCTGGAGGAGATGGGAGGAAGGAGACAGCAGAAGGCGACAAGGGACTAAACACCCCCCTGCAGCCAAGGTGGGACACGAGTTGGTGGGACAGCATTGTTGGATCCAGTCCTGCCTGGAGCAGAGGAAGTCACCATCTTCTCTGGGGCTTGGTGCCCAACCCCACGCCACGTCCTTCCTTGCCCAAGCCCCAACTGGACTGGCCACGGCCAGGGAGCATCTATAACCCCCCCACCCCAGCCAGGACCCATCCAAACCACCTTGGGGTAACCCCTGTCTGGAGATGGGATGGGGCTGGGTGTTTTGGTTGTACCCCTTCGTGCCAGGCCTGGGGACAGTGTCTCGGGGAGGAGGGATGAGGTTGGAGGGAGGTCCTGACCTGGTGCCAGTCAGCCTGTCATGGTGAGGCCATGTGGGGACACTGGAACATGAAGCCACAAGACACCTGGAAAAACTGAGACCAGGTCTGAGAGGAGACCAGAGCAAAAGAGGCCAAGCAAACCAAGAGGACCTCAGGACACGTCATGGTGTGGGAGGAAGGGATGGGCTGTGCTCAAGGGAGATGTTTTAAACACACTGGGACATCCTTCTGCTTCTCCCCACTGACTGCAAAGAAGCCCGGGCTGACTTGCTTACATGGGGACATCTTCAGTCTAAGGACTCAAGGGGTTGAGTTGAACCTCTGTGTCCATAAATAATTAATCCTTTTGGAAACCCGGCTCTGGTACAGTGGCCTTGGCAGATGAAGGGTGGGATATACAGAAAAGCAAAGGAGGAACTCGCTTTTGCTTTCTTCTACTTTAGCTCTTGTTTTTGGTCCAGGTTCACGGCCAAGGAGGAGTCAAGTTCCAGAACTGGGCCAAGACCTATGGCTCCTCTCCAGAGCTGTACTTCCAGCCCTCCTCGGTGGAGGAGATCCGGGAGGTAAGAGGGATTTTCCCAGCCAACAATGTGTTAGAAATGAGGAGGAAAGGCCAGGAGGGGCTGTGATGCTCCATCATGTTCAGGTTCGGTCACAGATGGTGACAGCATGAGTCCTTCCCTCAGCCCCAGGAGATGGCCCATCCTTCTGAACTGCGGATGTGCTCCAGCAGATGCATCAAACACCTAAAAGATGCAGAAAACCATCATGCCTGGCCCCAGTTGGACTCTGTTCCTTGGGCACCCTTCTGGAGTCCTCTGCTTGCCCCAACTGCTGTGCTGAGGGGTGGGAGCCCTGTGTCACGTCCGTCACCCCAGAGATGCCTCTGTCACCCTAGGGTGTCTCAGGTGCACAGAGAATGGTTTGGGTTGCAAGGAACCTTTAAAGGTCATCTAGTCCAACAGCCAAGGATGACCCCCAAGGGCTGTCTTAGGGGGTGTCTGGGCTTCAGGGGTGGCTTTAACCCCAGATGGTGAGTTGTCCAAGTGAAGGTGGTGTCAATGATGGGCGAGATTTTAGCTTGGGATGTCTCACAGTTCCTCTGGCACCTCCCTTAGCGCATGGCTTTGAGGGAGGTGTTGGATGCTCAGGGCTTGCCTGTTGTCTCTGCAGATCCTGGATATGGCCAGGCAGCGGGACAAGAGGGTGAAGGTGGTGGGGGGTGGCCACTCTCCTTCGGACATCGCCTGCACCGATGACTTCATGATCCAGATGGGGAAGATGAACAGGGTCCTCAAGGTGAGACCAGCACCTGGGAGGTGGCCCTGAAATGTGGTGGCACCTCTGTTTGTGTGGCCAACAAGGGCAAAACCAACACTGCCATACCCAGGGTGAGAGGTGAAAGGATGGAGAGGCTTTCTCCTCTTCACAGCCAGGAGTTTTCCCAAACCAGACCCTGAAACGGTGTGGAATGGGCATTTTCCTGGTGTAAAAGCATCCCTGGTGCAAAGGAGGTGTGTGGAGCAGCTATAAAAATGCAAAGAGGTTGTGTCTTCCCACTGTTTGTTCAGCAAAGGCTTAACCTTGGCGCAATGTCCTCATCACAGCATGGTCTCCTGGATGGGGAGGAGGTTCCTGGCAGGATGAGCTTTTGTGGCTCGCTAGATGTGAGCTTGCAAAGGTCTCTGAGAGGCAGCAGCCCAGCAAAATCCTGGCTGGATGCTCGTGGTCCATGGTGTCCTGGTGTCCATGGCTCTTGTGTCAGGTGGGAAATGTCCCCGTGGGAGATCGCTCCATTTGATGACACTGGGAAGGAACCAGCTCTTCCTGGGAGGGCTGGATCATTACTAGTTATCAACAGCAGTAATTAATTAAGGAACAGTTCCCTCCGTGACAGCTCTGTCCATCAGAAGTGGGATGTGTAGCTCCCAATGGGAATGAGCTGTCCTTCCACCAGGAGCAAGGCAGGAGGGTAGAGCGGAGAGGTTTGCTGGGGGGTGCCCTCTCCCTTGCATTGACCAAAACCTGTGAGAGGTTATGGGAGAGGTTACACCCCGCTGAGACTGGGGAAAGCAGAGGAGAGCAGGATCTGGAGCAGGGGCAAGAACCATTGCACCGTTGGGTTGGATGAGGTTTGGGTTGGGTGAAGGTCTGAGAGAGGTGGGAGCTCAGGGTGCAGCAAGTCCCTCATGGTCTATGGCTCTCCTGTATGGACATTATCAACCCCGTTGGTAGAGCAGAGGTGTTTCCCAAGTCGTGTTTCTCCTCCTGAGCTGTGTGACCTTCCCCTCTCCCATCCCATCCTTTGCAGGTGGACAAGGAGAAGCAGCAAGTGACGGTGGAAGGTGGGATTTTCCTCTCAGATCTGAACATTGAGCTGAGCAAGCACGGGCTGGCCCTGGCCAAGTGAGTGGGACACATGCATGGGGCTGTCCCTGGGACTGCAAGAGGAGAGATGGAGATGAGACGTGGGGAAGAAATTGTTCAAACTGAGGGTGGTGAGAGCCTGGCCCAGGTTGCCCAGAGAAGCTGTGGCTGCCCCATCCCTGGAGGGGTTCAAGGCCGGGTTGGAGGGGGCTTGGAGCCACCTGGTGTGGTGGGAGGTGTCCCTGCCCAGGGCAGGGGGTGGCACTGGATGACCTTTAAGGTCCCTTCCAACCCAAACCAGTCTGATTCTATGGTGGCCTGCGCTCACCAGCTGCCTCTTCCTCCCCATGGACTGTAGCAGCATCCTGATAGATATGTCCCATGAACACATGCCCACATGGCCAGTAAACCCACCCATCCCACATGCTCGGGTCCTGACCAGCCCCTTTGTCTGCTCCGCAGCTTAGGAGCCGTTTCTGAGGTGGCAGCGGCCGGTGTTATTGGGACAGGGACACACAACACCGGGATCAAGCATGGCATCCTCCCCACCCAGGTGAGACACGAGTCAGGAGTGTGTTGATGCCTGGACACCAGCATCTTGAGGGCTTCACGGGAGATGTCCCACGACTTTGTTTGGGTCTGGTGTGCCCAGCCCTGGGGTAAGGAAGGAGCACGCTGTACTCAGCAAGCAGTAGAGGTCCTGTCCCTCAGGATGGGGCTGCTGTGCGGGACCCCCAAGCCACCCATGCGCAGTGGGACCTCCTAACCTGACAGCCAAAACGTGATCCAGCCCAAAACTCCTCTGTCCTTGAGCTTTATGGACTTACAATCGATAAATAAGCTCTGTACCAAAGGGAAAGCAGTTCTTGTATTGGAGTTCCCCAAACCCAAGTATCTGCAGGGCCCAGGTCTATTTTTAACTAGACAATTGTGAAAATCCTCCACTTGTAGCTCAAATGGTGATTCCACCCATGGTGGTGAAGAAGTGATCTGGGGGAGTTTTGCTTCTTTATTTGGTGGTTTTTCCTAGAGAGAGAAGGATCCTTTCACGTCACTACATCAGAAGTGGCAGGAGAGGGGCTGGTGGAGCCAAGCTCAGCAGAAAGCACCCTGTGATGCTGGTTGTGGCACAGCGGTCTCCCTTCTTAGCCCCCGGCCCTTTGGGGGTGGCCGAAGGGCAGGGTCTTGGTGTGGAGACAGGACACGTTGAACCCTCTCTGAAGCTTTGATTCCCTCTTGGCAGGTCGTAGCGCTCACGCTGCTGACAGCCTCAGGGGAGATCCTGGAGTGCTCCGAGTCCATCAACGCGGACATCTTCCAAGCTGCCCGCCTGCATCTTGGCTGCCTGGGCGTCGTGCTCACCGTCACCTTCCAATGCGTGCCCCAGTTCCACCTGCACGAGGTGGCCTTCCCCTCCACCCTCACTGAGGTATGGCATGGATAATGCTTTCAAAGCCTCCTTGGGGGTAAACAAAGTTCTTGGTGAGGCGACATGGTCAGGGGGAGACTGGAAGTGGTTAAGTTCTGCTGGAAAATCCCGCAGCTCTGTGTAGGTTGCACTCCTTGTCCACCTTCATGGTATCCTTTAAGGTGGAAACTTCTCCAGGGTGACAAAGGAGAGGAAAGAAAAGCCGTGTTTCTCGGCAAATGCCATTTTAACTTCCCCATGGGTGGGAAGAGTGTCTTCTGCGACCAGAGAGGCGCAGGCAGTAGGGTGGGGAGGTAGTCCTGAGTGCCACCTCTGTGCCACGTAGGGCAGGTGGGTGGTCAAGACCTACAGCAAGATGGGCATCACATCGTGGAGCTGATGTTTAGGAGCAAAGCAGGGTTTGGGGTGGCAAGCTGGGCCAGTGAGGTGGTGGGAAGTGGGGGTGCTGAGCCCCCTGGTGCTGCAGGAAGACATTGGCTTCATTCCCATGGGTGCTGCATGGAGCAGGGGCCAGGGCTGTGTGCTCTGGCAGCTCTGAGGAACCTGCCAAAGACTTTCTGTGCTCACCTCCAGAGAATGATCCTGAGCTGGGACATGGCTGTGTCCTTCAGAGGCATCCTATGGGTCCTGGCATTGAAGATGGAACCACTGTGCTGTGGGATGCTGGTGTAGGAAGGATGACTTGCCTGGCACTGCTGCTCGCTCTCCTGGGCATGATCCCAGCTTGGAGAGGCTGCGTTGGTGTGGAGAATGTTGCAGCTAGTGCCCTCTTTAAGGAAACAGCTGGACAATCAGACCCTTGTGAATGTCTCCGTGTCATGGCCTCTCTGCAGCATCAGCCTCGCTGCTCAGCACTGATTGTCCCCTGCCTGACTCAGCCTGGAGGTGACAGAATCATTGAATCACAGAGTGGTTTGGGTGGGAAGGGACTTTAAAACTCACCCAGTGCCACCCCCTGCCCTGGGCAGGGACACCTCCCACCAGCCCAGGTTGCTCCAAGCCCCCTCCAACCTGGCCTTCAACCCCTCCAGGGATGGGGCAGCCACAGCTTCTCTGGCCAACCTGGGCCAGGCTCTCACCACCCTCCCACCAAACAAGTTCTTCCCCACATCTCAGCTCCATCTCCCCTNCTCCAACAGCTCCATGTCTCTCCTGTGCTGAGGTCCCAGAGCTGGAGGCAACACTCAGAAATCAGACCCTCTCCTCCAGCCGTGGTCCATCCCTGGCCTGTTGCCCCGTTGTCCCTGTCCCGTGAGGGATGCTGATCCTCTCTGCAGGCAGGGATAAGCGAGGGGAAGGGCAGCCGCTGCGGTGGGGAGCTGGGCTGTGCGATGCCCATGGTCCCACCAGAGCAGGGATGGAGGTTTGCCCGCCAGCCGTTGGCTTCGTCTTCCCTGGGCTGAACTCCAGGCACACAGACTCCGGCGCAATCGAGTTAGGAGATGCTGAAGGACCCCACGGGCGTCAGCGCTCGCTTCTGGCCGTGGGAAACGTCACCAGGAGACAGATCACCCAACGCCTCTGCTCCCTTAAACCCGGCGTTCGCAGGCGCAGGCAGGTCAGCAGGGATCTGGTGACGGGAGGCACCCGTGACGAAGCCCTAATGCAGATTTAATATTCCAGCTGGAGAAAATTGCTCTTGCTGGAAATGCTGGAAGTGCTGGTGAGCCTGGATACAGCAAGAAGAGCCTTTTTCCCAGCAAACGGCTTTTTTTTTTTTTTTTTTTCCCAGCGACAGATGGGCCACTTAAAATAGTCCGTGAGCATCTTGTGCTCTTGGGAATAACTTGGTCCTTTCTTCTGTGTCAGGTCAGGGAATTTTTTGGGATGGGTCTTTCCATCTCCCGGTGTGAAAGTTGGGTTTAACTCTTGCATTTAAATATGGGGAGGGACTCTGGATGAGGGAGGGGAGCCCTAGGAGGAGGGGGAAGGGTTGGACACTGCAAGAGGGGAGATGGAGCTGAGATGTGGGGAAGAACTTCTTTGGTGGGAGGGTGGTGAGAGCCTGGCCCAGGTTGCCCCGAGAAGCTGTGGCTGCCCCATCCCTGGAGGGGTTCAAGGCCAGGTTGGAGGGGACTTGGAGCACCCTGGTGTGGTGGGAGGGGTCCCTGCCCAGGGCAGGGGGGGGCACTGGGAGGCCTTTAAAGGTTCCTTCCCACCCAAACCATTCTGTGATTCTTTGTTTGGGAGCTGAACTTGGGACAAACTGTGCTGGGGAGGAGGAGGAGGGTGATGGGTGACACATTTCAAGGGCCAGACGGAGCAAATCCCTTATCAGGGTCCAACTCCAGAGCTGCATTTGGGTGGTGTGACGGAAAACTCCCGTTCAACCTATTGTTACATTGCTGCTGGCCTTCTCTGTGTCCTTCTTACCAGAGGTCCCCATCACCCAGACTGATGTGTATTGCACTAGTGACTGGTCCTTCTGGGACATCACCAAGGCAGGTGACTTTCTGAGGAGGGTTCCTGACCTGCTCCTTCATAGATCAGGATCTTGCATGACTCTGAAGACCTTACATGCCATCTCCTCCTCGGCAAGTTCTGCTGTCCCACCATCCATTCTCTCCCGGTTGTCCCCTCTTTGTGGCCATGTCCCTCCTGAAGACCACATCTTGCCCGGAGCTCATGAAAGGGCATGGAGAGCATGAGAAGTTTAGGTCCTTGTTCAGCACAGGGCTGAGACACTGGGAACGGTGTCCTGGGATGCTCAGTGCTGGAGGGTGGTTGCCTCCAGCTGAGCTTTCCATCTCCAGCAGGGACCAGGCTGAAACAGGCTGATTTCTCTCGAAAGAGGCATGAAATGTCCCTTTTTGGGGCACTGCAACTCCTGGGCTTTACAAGCTTGGGCCTCCGCTGTGGCCAATGGTGGGTGTGATCCCTCAGAAAGCCTTTTGAAGGCCCCGTGGGCATTTCTACAGAGCGGCTGGAAGGAATTCTTTCTCCTGGGAACACATCAAAACTGACTTTCCCCGTCTCTGCCGTTACATAAACTCCTTTTAACTGCGGGATGCATTTCCTTGGAGCCCTCCCACCCTCCTGGTGCTGGGAAGTGGGATGGAGCGACCTGTTCCATCTGATGCTCGGCCCCTCCATGGCTGGGACAGCCTGGTGCCAGGATGTGGACCCACTGCCTTGAGCTGAGCCGTCATCCATCGTGTCCCAGGTTTCTGGCTCCAGATTGTTGCTGGAGGCTGCAGCGATGGAGAAGCCTATGGAGAAGGGGTCACCTCCAAGATAAAAGACCCGGTGGCCTTCTAGATGCTGCTCAGACTCACCGCGTTTGCTGGAAGGAGTTAAATTTCTGGATGGGGAAACTGAGGCACAAAGCCCATTGGGAGGAAGGAACCTCTCCAGGAGCTTGGATCTGCTTCAACCACACATTGTCTTCATCCTCCTGTGGTCTGAACATCTCCTGCTGGTGCATCCTCAGCCGTTGTCTCATTTGAGCCCCACAGGTCCAGTTCCTGCCCTCAGCTCCTGACAGCACAAGCCTCCGTTCAGTCGGGCTCATGAAAAATAAATAGCCCTTGGGCAAAACCAGCCAAATTTGGGGCAGGATTGATCAGAGCTGCAGCCCCAGCGAAGCTCCGCGAAGCGCCGGCCTTAATTTTTCCAGGGCTGAATAATTCAGTGCCCCGTTGGGGTGGCTCGAACGCTGCCACCGCTGTGAGTTTAACGCGCTTTCCCAGCGTCTTCTTCACGAGCCCTGATCCAAAGCAACCCAAGGGTCCCCGAGCCGTGCCATGGGTGGCTTGGACTGGCCAGGGAGGTGGACAGAGAGGTCCATCCTCGTTACCCGAGTCCATTAGCGTGTCACCCTGCCTCCTGTCACCCCCCCCAACTAAGAGCATCTCCACCGGAGCTGGAGCATTTCAGGGTCTTATTTCTCCTGGGAGGTGGGAAGAGAAGACCGAGGACTAAGGGAAACCCGCTGAGATGTTTCTCCAGCCTGCGGTGAGTTCATCACCGGTGGTCCCGGTTGCAGAGGTGATGGGTTTCGTGTTTAACAGCTCAGGAGTGTCTTTTGCCCGTGAACTGCTCATTTGCTTCCTGAGCTGCGACATCCCTGGTGTCCTGCAGCAGGGAGTTCCCCTCTTTACGTAACTTTTAAATGGGTTTAAATGGGTTTAAACGTGGTGGGGAACCTGCCAGCTCCTTACGGCTTGGTCCTCACCCGCCCTGCCCGACCTGCTGGGACCTCCACCGCATCCTCTAGCACCTTTCCTCAGCCCAGTCGCCAGGCTAAGTGCTGTTTCGCACCCCCTAATCTGCCTTTTTAGGCGGAAAAACTAAGCTCCCCGTGCAGGATAAACCCTGAGCAGGGCAGGGAGCCCCCGCTGAGCTCTGCCCTGCCCGGGTGATGCCCCCCCTTCACCCGTCTCAGCCCGTCTCTCCCCCTCCCTCGGGGCTGTCAGGAGGGTGAAACGGGAATGCACTCTCTAAATATTAATGCCATTATCAATTCTCCGTCCCGGCTGTTCCCCGCCTGCCTCCGGATCCCCGGCTTTCGTGCCGAGCGGCCCAGCGAGGCGGAAGAGAATAATGGCCAGGGAGCAGGTTGCTTGAAATATTTAAGCCTGAGTTATCTAAGACGTTGCAAATAATATATGTGTCAGAGGAGCCAGGCTTGGATTTGGGGTTATATAAAGCCTGCCTGCCTTTTTTTTGGTTTTATATATATATATTTTTTTTTTTTATCCTGTTGGTTCCTGGCCTCGTGATTATCTTTATCGCTGGGATGAACTCAGCCGCTCGAGCTGCCGCCGCCGCTGATGACCCGGGAGCAAGGCGCGGGATGGAGAGGGTTGGTTGCACAGCTTGAGGTCCCCACAGAGACCTGCAGAGCATCCCCAGATGGTGGTGGGGATGGAGGCAGCCTCCCCTGCACCCGCTGGGAGGCTGGTGAGGACGGGTCAGGCTCAGATAAGACACTTCTTCCCCCGATCTTCGCAGTTTTGGGGCCTCCTGGGCTGGAGGTGGTTTGTGTGTGTGTAATGAGGCAATGATTTTCTCATCCAGGAAGGTCTCTGATCTGCTTCTGAGCCCCTGCAAACTTTTAACCAGCCGCAGACGGGGACGGCTGAGTGACCCGGTGGGTGAAGAAAGGCTTCTTTTGGTCTGAGCCCGCCACTTCCTAACCCTCAGCTGACCCCCAACCCTTCAGGGGATGTCTCAGGCAGCTGGGATGGATCCCTCAAGCCCAAACTCCTCCAAGTCCACCCAGTGCCTAAACCCCCTCGCTGCTGCTGGATCCTCCTAGCCAGAAATACTGGTTTTGACCTTGGTGCGTGGAAGTGGCTCTTCCAACTGGTGCTCAGACGTTGTCCCCCGATGTGGTGGGATCCTGGCAGGCACAGGCAGCGCAGTAGAATCACAGAATGGCTTGGGTTGCAGGGGCCTTAAAGACCACCTAGTTCCATCCCTCCTGCCATGGGCAGGGACACCTCCCACTAGATCCTATTTCCAGTAGGCAAAGAGGGGACTCTGACCGTCCACCTCCTTTCCCAAAATACGAGCTCTCCGTGGTCCCTGGCTGCCTTTCATTGCCCTGATGGACCTCCGGGACTTCTTGTGCTCCGTCCTCCACAGCACCTTGGCCACATCTGCCCCTTGTCCTTTCCCCGAGGACCACCTGGAGCAACTAAACCTTCATGGCAGGGTGCCTGACCCTCAGCTCAGTGAGCTTTTGAGGGTGTTGACAAGCAAAAAAAGCCACCGGCTTCTCTTGACCTGGCCTTTACGAAGCGAAGGGATTTATTTTGGGCTCCTCGGAGGGAAGCAAAGAGGAGCAAACTCCCCCCCCAACCAAGGTCTCCGCACGCTCTGGGGTCACCTCCGTTGAGTGCGTTGGCCACGTTACAGCAACAAGATTTCCACTGCCCCAACCTCTGCCTCCGACTCCGGCGGCTCAACCAGCAGAGACGACGTCCTCGAGGACTTGCCGGAGCTCTCGCCCGCCGCGCTGTAATTAGCCTACAAAGCCACCGGCTTATTTTCTTCAGCTGCCCCCCTCCCTGGCCCCGGTCTTCCTCCTTATCGCAAGGATCAAAAGCGCACATTGGAAAGGTCGCCCCCGCCGGCGATTGGCTTCAGCGCTGGAACGCCGCGGATGGAAGACAAACAGACGTCGACGGGATCAACCTTGGGAGAGCTGTGTCCTTCTTCTCCTCCCCCTTCCCCGCCCCCC
>VXAK01013190.1:7901-26134 GCA_013399435.1 Arenaria interpres | reverse complement strand
GGTGGGGGGGCGGTGGGGGGGGGGGGAAAGGCAAAACGAAGAGGAAAAGTCCTCTCATTCTTCATTGCTTTCGGCGTGTCTGGAACATGAAGCCAAGCCTCCGGGATTGGGATCCGTCTGGATCTATCTCCAGGACTTGAGCTGGAGCCAGTCGAGCCAACTGGGAGTGTCCGGTGTGGTCTTATCGCATCAAGGAAAACCATAGGCAGAGGGTGGTCTGGGGACAGGGGCAGCAGACCCCACCCAGCTAGGACCTCAAGGAGACAACCCTGATGCTCCTCAGCTTCAGGTGTCTGCAGCTGGGACCTCAACGTTGGAGCTGATGGTCCTTGGAAGACCAGGGCTGGGTATTCATGGGCACTGTTAATGGTGGAGGATTGGTTTTCCCATGGAAAATCCCACTTGGTGCTGCTGGAGACCTGACACCAGCGTGTCAGAGCTGAGACCTTCTGCTCAGCATCCCTCATCTCTCATCAGAGGGGAAGATGCCCAGAAAGATAAAGAATTTGATGAAGTAGACTTGTTCTCAAATTCTTCTTGGGCTGGGAAGAGTTGGCCAAGATGCTTTAAGAGGATCATCATCATTTGATGCCATCCCTGCCCTCCCATGGCCACGGCAAGGACTGCTTGGAGCAGGTCCCACCTGGAGCAGACACCATCCTACCTGGGCCAAATGACCATGAGTGTCCACCTCATCTTCAGAATCTTGGAGAGGGTTGTGGAGTTGCAATACTCCAACCGCTCCCCAAAAACCATTTCTCACCACCCTGGGCAAGGGGGCAACTCTGCCCCTTGGTCCATGCCCTGGGCTTCCAGCATCCCTTCATCCCCGGGCCAGGAACACGGGACTGGGGATGCTCCACCTGCTTCCCATCCTATCCTTGGAAAAGGAGGAATATTCCCCAAAAATCCTCCCTGGGGACTGCAAACACACACTTGCAAACCCCATGGTGCTTCCTGGCAGGGCTGGGGCATTGCAGGGGGACAACCCACCATTGGAGATACCCTACCCCCCCGCCCCACCCAACACATCCTGGTGTCCCCACCACGTGAAGCCGGTGGTTCTGGCGAGACAACTCCCCCTGAGGCATCGTTTGGAAGCCAGCTCAGGCAGGTGTCCTGCGACTCGCAACACGCTCCATAGAAATGGGATAGAAAATGAGTAAACGGCTAAAAATACCGCGAACCACCTCGGAGCTGTGGAAACAGGATGTTTTCGGCAACGCAGCCGGCGGGGTTTCAAGGCAGCCTGCTTTTAATATCCCCTCTCGCAAGCCTGGCAGCGGTTCTCTGGCTCCTGGAGACTCACACTCCCTTTCTCCCTGTCTTATGCCCCCCCCCCTCGCCCCCCAAAAGCACCTAGCCCAAAATTAGGACTCTGATCTCGCCTTTTCTTTTTTTTTGCTAAGTTTGGGTTAAATCTCAGCTACCTGCGTGCACTTCGGTGTTTGAACCTGGATCCCCGCCTGGCCCCACACCTGGGCACCCAGCCCTGAGCTGCAGGGCTCGTTAGGATGTGGCTAATGAGCCTAGCCGTTCCTGAACTGGTCATAGGGACGGGCATCCGACCTGCACCCCATCTCTGTGCTCTCTGTGACCCCACCACGTTTCCACGCGTGGCACCCCTGGATGCCCAGCAGAAGCGCCCTAGGAAAGGAGCACCCTCCATTTCAGGAGATGTAGCCCCGAAACTCCCCATTTGAGGATGCTGGCGGAGATGAAGGCGACAGACCTGGCCCCACACAGACCCCTGATCAGCTCCAGCTCCTGGCTCTAGAGCAGGTCTGGAGATCTTGGAGGCAGGAGAGCTGGGATTCAGGAGATCTTGGAGGCAGAAGATGTGGGAGGCATGAGATCTGGGATTCAGGAGATCTTGGAGGCAGGAGAGGTGAGATTCAGGAAGAGATGGGATTCAGGAGGCCCGGGAGGCCGGAGATTTCGGAGACAGGATATTTGGGATTCAGTAGACGTGGGAGGCAGGATTGCTGCTGGCCAGCCCGCCCGTGCTGGAGGTGTTGCTGCTTGGAAGGTTCCCCGTGTAGTTTTTTGGCTGCGGGGGGATGCTCCGGAGGAGCCTGGCTCGTTCGGGGGCTGCGGTGCCAGGGCTGGGCTGGGCAGAGCCGCCGGGATCCCGGCTGGTTGTTGGAGGCCATTTATGGGAATTTGGGGAACTCCACCGGCTTTGCAGCTCACCACGGGTGCAAAGGGGGAAGCTCGCCCCTTCTTCCCAGCCCTTGGCCACCGCGGGACCTGGAATTGGGGTTATTCCTCCTTGCTCTGACCACACAGGGTTGCTTTTCCCCTTGGTCTCGTCATGAGGAAACCATGGTTGTCTCCATAGCCATCGTGGTCGCCCTGGGTCCAGAAAGACGTGACGGAGGAGCTTTGGTCACCCACGCTGAAGGCAGCGCCATGCTGAAGACCAGCCCCATGGCGATCTTTCCCAAGGTCTTTCCCTGCCACTTGTCCCCTCTCGGGGTGGCCTTGGGCATGTCCCTTGGTTGTTTTCCCCGTTGTGAACCCCCACAGGCAAAGGCTCCCCCAAAACAGTGCCCATCGGGTGCCTGGAAGGGAGGGGTGATAACTGGTGATGTGAGATGTTCCCCAGCAGGGACGCAGGTGACAAGCAGGGCTGTGCAGAGGGGACCAAACAGCATCCCATGCCCCAGGAGAGCTCTAAGCTGGCACGCTGAAGCCCAGCCTGGGAAAACGGGATGATCCAGCGGTGGCATTAATTAACAGGGGCTAATTAACAGAGAAAAGATGCCCTTGGTGCCTGGAAGGTGCTCAGCTCCTCCGTGACGGCACCCGCCAGCCCACGGCAGAGCTAGGGGGTGGTTGCTCGCCCCACGGTGCTCCCAGAGCCCCCTCTCCAGGCACGATGGGTCCCCCCAGTCCTCCCAGTAACCCCCCAGCACCGGCCACCGCGGGTGGCCCCGAGCCTTCGCGTGTGCTCGGCTGCTCTCGCCCTCTCCTTACTCCAGCGGTTTTAATTCAAACCAAATGCCTTCGCTCCATTTCTCCTCCGTGGAAAGCAGGGGGTGAGCTGCCAGGCCGGTCCCGCGCCAGCCCAAGCCCCACCACAGCTTGAAGAACAATAAGGGTTACTTATTATTGGGTTTCTTTTTTTTTTTAAATCATCTCATTATTCGTGTGGGTTTGGCTTTGAGTCCCCCACCCCAGGCTGCGATGGAGACCCAGCGACAACGCAAGGCAGAGGGGGAAGATGTTATCCCCTGCCTGGATCAGTGGGTTTTGGGGTGTAGTGGGGCGATGGGGTCCAGTATCAGGCTTTACTGGGTGCTACTGGGCTTGCTCCAGCAACCCCCTGCCCAGCAGTGACAGGATCCGCTGAGAGCAAGAGGTTCCCCCCAGATTTCCAGGCTCCCTCTCCAAATCCCATCTTGGTGCTCTGGGAGCTGGTACGAGACCAGTAAGGGGTTGGGGTGGGTGCCTGGATGGCCAGGAGCTGTGTCCCACCAGGGATGCAGAAGCAGGGGGTGAAGGATGCTCCTGAGCATCCCGAGGTGGGTTTCCTCCATCGGCAGCCCTGGGATGGGGGATGAGGATGCTCCCAAGTCAGGGTGGGTTTCTTCCCTCCTTTGGGAAGAGCCCCGGCAGCCTGAGGGTGCTCCCAAGCCAGGGTGGGTTTCCTCCCTTGGGAAGAGCTCTGGCAGCCCTGGGATGCAGGATGAGGATGTTCCTGATCTGGGGTGGGTTTCCTCCCTCCTTCCTTCCCTCGGGAAGAGCCCTGGCAGCCCCGGGATGCGGGATGTGATGCTTGGAGGCTGACAGCAAACCGCACCCAGAGCCGTGGAGACCTGCCGAACCAACCTGATGGTCTTCATTATAGAGCAAGGGGCTGAGCTCAGGCCCAGGATCAGTGGCCAGAAGGGAAACCTGATGGTTGAAATGAAAATTAAAACCTTGGTGGGGGAAGAAGCAGGTTTTTAAGGTCTGTTTTTAGGAAAGGGAAGCGGATGCTGTTAGCAGCCAGGCCTCTGGCTGAAGGTGAAGCCACAAGGCAGAGCTTTGTAGCGTCGTGATCCATCTGGCAAAGACCAGAGCCACCCCGAAGCCCAGAGCTGCTGGGATTCTTTGCTGTTCTTCCTGAGCAATGTCCCTCCTTCTCCAGCCCTTCAGCAACCAACCTCCTCCTCCAACTGTGGAGAAAACCGAGGGGCTGATGGGATGAACCTTTTGGGGTTTGAGGTAGGGCTTTCACCTCCAAGCCCCAAGGAACAGGGGGATGTCCAAGAAATCCTTGGGAGGAGATGGAGTTGCACCTCTCACGGAGGGTCCCCACCTCCATGGGGTGGTTTCTGATGCCCCCTTTTCTCCATCCCTTGCAGTCTCCAGGCCACAGACATCCCCCGAGGACCTGAAGGCACTGATGGGGAACGTCAACCGCCTCAACGAGAGCTTTCGGGACATGCAGCTGAAGCTGCTGCACCTACCTCTGAAGGGGGATGTGCTCGATCACATCTGGAGGCTCCAGGACCTCCTGCAGAACCACTCGGACTCCTTGTTCCTCATGACGGGGTCACTGCAGAAGCTGGAAGGACTTCTCTGGAGCCTGCAGACCCAGGCCAGCCAAACTGACAAGGCAGTGTCCAACCTCTGGGACAGCTTGACCCAGCAGAGCGATGCGGCTCAGCAGGAGATGTACAAGCTCTCCGTGGAAGGCAACAGCAGCCGGCTTCTGCTGCAGCACCACGATCACCTCCTGAGCCACCTGGGCAGCAGGGTGGAGAGCCTGAGTGACCAGGTGACGGCTGTCAGCGGGGCTGTGGACACCATGAACAGGACCTTCTCCTACGACGTAAACGTCCACCACACCCGCATCCAGGACCTGCAGGTGCTGATCAGCAACGCCACGGAAGATGCCCGGCAGATGCGGCTCATCCATATAGCCATGGAGGAGCAGCTGAAGCACGAGCTGGCCATCCTCAACAACGTGACCGAGGACCTGCGGCTGAAGGACTGGGAACACTCTGTGGCGCTGAAGAACATCTCTGTGATACGGGGTAAGTTCAAAACCTCTTGTAAACAGCTCCATCACTGGTGAATGAAGCTGCCGTGAGGAAGAGGGTGTCCTTGGTGCTTTGAAGTGGGGTGTGGAAATGGTCACTGTGGCGTGGGGATGTCTCAGGGGACATCAAATCCATCAGATGCTGCCGTTTAGGTGTCTGCAGTGCTCAGGCATCTCTATCACCTTGAACTCTGTGTAGTTGGGACCCTCCAAACGCTCCCCTACTCATGTTAGGAAGAAAGCTCCTGGGGTTCCCTCAACAATGCCTGGGAGAACTCAGAGACAGTGCTGTAGACCGTGGGCTTTTGTCCTGGTTTGTACTGCAGTGATCAAGGAGATGGCTGCCCACCAGCTACCCTCAGTCATCACTGATCATTCCACTTGCTTTACTCTACATCTCCTTTACTCCATTTTCCTCCTCCTGTCTTCTCCTTTACCACCCTCAGCCCCTCCCAGATCACTGAATCATGGAATGGTTTGGGTGGGAAGGAACCTTCAAAGGCCATCTAGTCCCAAAGGACATGTTCAACTAGACCAGGTTGCTCAGAGCCCCGTCCAACCTGGCTTTGAGCATCTCCAGGGATGAGGCATCCACCACCTCTCTGGGCAACATGGACCAGGGTGGCTCATTCAGTCCCAAGCGAATGAACTGGCCACGGGAGGGGAAAAACCACAGAGAAAGACAGAAGAGCCCAGTGCAAGCTCTTGAGGGGCAGAGCGAGAGGTTGGGGGGCAGATGCTGCCCCACTTCTAGGCTGTCGGGTCACGCCTGAGGAGATGCAGTGGGCTGTTCCTCTGCCACGAAACCCCCCAACACCAAGCACAGCTTCATTTCTGGTGCTTCCAGATGGAGAAGGAAGACTTGCTCCCTTGCCCTCTGCCCCCCAGGAGGGGACACACAGGAGCTATGTGTCCCCATCTAGGCCAACCATTACCCTTGGGTACTAGCAGCTCATTGGGGTCATTTCCTTGGTCCTTGGGGGACGTTGGCTCCCGATGCCTGGTTTGGGGCTGCTTGGGACCACGTTGCACCCACTGCTTTGAGGTTTTTCACAGCTGCCCACCCACCCCCCGGGCTGCCCTCTCTTCCCCTCCAACTGCCATGGGGAGGATGTCACCCTCTCTTGGATGAAGCCACCGAGGAAGGGGGCCACCAGACATCCGTGCACCACGTTACTCCAATTAACATGAGCCCAAAGCAAAACAAATCCCCTCCCGACGGGGCCGGCACCTGATTTATCCAAGCCCTGACACATTCCTGGCAGCCCCCACCTCCCTCTCTCCCCATCCCTCCTCCCTCCCCGTTCCCCGTCGGCAGCGACGGACCCTGGGGCTGGATAATCTTAGGAGCCGTGTGCCCAGCTCCCTTTATCCTGGCTCCAAACATCCTCAGATGAATCCACCCTGCTCCCAGCTGCGAATCCAGCCCTGGGAGATGCAGGGCTGCCTGCCTGGGGGTGAGTTTTCTTTCCTCCCCACAAAGACCTTAATTACCCCAGGCTCTGGGTTTGGGGCTGTTTGCTGGTGGTGGCAGCTTGAGGAGGTCCCCAGGCTCGCCTCCAAGTGACTCGCGTGTCTCAGAGAAGGTTTGGCCTCGCTTTGCAGGGGGGATCTGGCTCTTAAATGAAGGTGGGAGGATGCCCAGGATCCACCACCCGCCTGGACCCGCCTGCAGGACTCGCTGGGTGGGATGTCCTGGCTCGCAGCGGGGTGATTGCAACCGTCCCCATCTGGCCGTCAGGTCTGTGCACGTCACCAAAGCCCTCATCCCCATGGTTTCGGAGGGTTTTTCTCCTCCGCTGGTGCTGTTGTGAGCGGCCCGTCCCCGTGCGGGCAGAAGGATGAAGCAGGGTTGCATCTGGGCTGGGGTTTTCTCTCCTGAGAGCAAAACCGCAAGCACTTGTGGGGTGGGGACCAGCTTGGCAGGGTGTCTGTGGTGCTGCTCAGCCTCTCCCAACCACCCCTCCCAGTCCTCCTCCATCTTCCACCCCTGCTGTTCCCTGTGTCCTGGGGACGGAGCCATGTCTCCCTGCCTGGATGTAACCAGGAGGAGATGTTCTGGTGGCTGGTGGACTCCAGGGTTCATCTCTGTGGGAACAGCTCTGAAGGATGAATGCCAAAACCTAAGAGCCAGCAAACAGGATCAGCCCATCCATCTGACCATCCCCAAGCCCTGTTTCTGACAGGGAAAGGGAATAAGGGACAACATGTCTCCTCCCTGGCCATGTTCTCCCAGCCTCCAGCTCTTATGGAGCAGATGACATTGTCTGTTGTCCGTGGTCGTCTTCCAGGAAACTTAGTTCCCTTCTTAGCCTATTCATGCCCTGGACCTCCCCGATGTCTTGTGGGATGGTTTTCTGAGGTGGGAGAGGGGAGATGGAGATGGAGGAGAAGGGAAGGGAAGGCATGGGATGGGATGAGATGAGATGAGATGAGATGAGATGAGATGAGATGAGATATGAGATGAGATGGTGGCAGAGGACCCGGGGACCGCACTGTAGCAGCTGATTTTAAGGAGGAAGGGCAGCTCCCATGTCCCTTCCAGGGTTAACAGAACCGAGGTGAGGCCCTAGTGTGGGTTGTTTCCCAGTGTGCCCATAAAACCAGAGCAGATGGAAGTTGTCGGAGCTGCCCCCGCAGAGAGGACCTCAGCCGAGCCATGCTGGAGAGCGGAAACAAGATGTTCTGTGTCAGCAGCAGTTTTCCTCCAGTGCCATTGGTGTGGGACCCCTTCCCTTTGGAGAGGACACTCGGGACAAAGGCAAGGTGATGAAAAGGGAGACCTTTCCTTGGTGGCTCCCACCGCAGATGTTTCCAGGGTTGCTTCGAGTTTCTCTTGTGGTGGGAAAGCATCGGTTTTGTTTCAGTAAAGTGGTTTTCAGCAACCCCAACCTTTGCTTGCTGGGGTGCAGCAGCGGAGGGACCCCAACCCAGGAGCGTGGCTGGGTCACGTAGAGTTCCCACTGCTCATCCTGGGGCACCTGGGACTTTGGGGCAGGACTTACGCTGGTAGAAAACCCCCTTTGCCTTGACCCTCCCACTGCTACCTATCAAACTCACCACCACCTCTGTAAAGCCATGGATCTCTGGCAGGCTCTGCTTTCTATAGGTTGAAATTAATGGTATTGACGTATTTTAATTCTTTACCTCTACGGTCTCCATTATTTCTTGATTTCCGAAGGGTTGGGGTGATACGGGGCAGCCTAAACATACCCATATTATCCCACTTTAACCAACTGGCACGTCTTGACCTCCCTCTTGCTCTTTTGGGGTACTGATAATCGATGGCTGTACTTAACACCATCTATTTGTGCCATCAGGTGCTTCCTATTGCTTATTTATTTGCCTGTTTATACAGTTTTTTGGACTCCAGACGGCAAGAAAGTGGATTTAAAAACATGTAGTTTTATTCTGAGGGTGGTGAGACCCTGCCCCAGGTTGCCCAGAGAGGTGGTGGAAACATCTCTGGAAACATTCCAGGTCAAGTTGGATGAGGCTCTGAGCAACCCAGACTAGATGAAGATGTCCTTGCCCGTTCTTGATGCAGAAGGTCCGTTGCTGGACCTTCTGCATCACAGAAGATCCTGCCTNGATTCTATGATTTAATGTCTGCTAATGCCATGGGAATGAAAACTCTTTCACCAGCTATCCCAGCACCTTCATAGACCGCACACCTCGCCTGGTTCCTGCCCCACATCCACCTCTGGAGCAGCTCTTGAACGTTGCTGGACCTTCTGCATCACAGAAGATCCTGCCTCTCCTACCCAGGGTCAGGCAGCGTCCCTGCTGTGTGTGGTTCCCCTTCTTCCCACCCAAAAAATGCCTCCTCATTGTACTCGGCTCTCCCGGGTGCCCATTGTTCTTTGCATCCTTTTGTTTTACCAACTGAGAACAGGAGACATGTGTCCCCAGGGTCCAGCCCCACGTCCTGGAGATGTGCATCACCATGGGAAGAGGGAACCCAGGGCAAGATAATACCATATTTCATAGGATCATGGAATCACAGAGTGGTTTGGGTGGGAAGGGACCTTAAAGTCCCCCAGTGCCACCCCCTGCCCTGGGCAGGGACACCTCCCACCACACCAGGTTGCTCCAAGCCCCCTCCAACCTGGCCTTGAACCCCTCCAGGGATGGGGCAGCCACAGTTTCTCTCCCAGTCCCTGACCATCTCCAGCTCGGGAAGTTTGCTGGTCTTGCTGCTGTTCATCTACTTAGGAACCCACTAATTTCTGCACAATATTTGCAAATCCAACTTAGTCATTAATTAGAGCTGCTAAACATCTCCCCCTGATCCTTTCTCATTACCACGTTGCCTGTATTTGCTCTCTGCAACCACTGGGAGATTATGGCTTTTGGGGTTTCTAGGAAAACAGCGTTTAACAGTTTCCAATTATCACCCTGGCGTGGTAGGACAAAGACCAAATGACCCCTCCAGGCCTCTCTCTGCCCTATTTTCTGTCATCCCATGAGGCTTTTTCTTTTTTTTTTCTGTTCAAATTCTTTCTTCCAATTGATTTAGCTCATAATTGTTTTCAGCTTTTTGGACTTGGCCCTTTGCAGGCTGAGGAATAAAACTCTATGACTGGGCTGGAATTTTCTGCTCGCTCACCAGAGTTTACACCGAAAAGCAACCACCGATGGCCAGATCCCGATGAGATCAGTGATGCAAAATCCCCTCCTCAAAGTTCATCTCATTATTTTCAAAATGCATTATTATTTTTTTTTCTATTTCTTTTTTCTTAAACGTATTTAATTGGAGATGTCACAACTTTGGGTCAAAAAGGAAATTCCAGGAGACTGGAATTTGCCGTAGAGTCACAGTCAAGGTGGGAACTTGAGGGAGCTGCAAGGTGAAGTTTTCTGGCTTGTGAGATGGGCTGATGGAGTCGTATTTGGCCTTTAAAATCTGTAGATCATGGAAGAAGGCTGCTGGCAAGGTCCCTCACTGTCACTTTACTCCACTCTGTAGGGATCTGTGTTTTTTCAGAGGTTCCTGGAGAGCTGATGAGCGATAATGGCCGGTGAAGGGTGCGTGGGTGGGTATCTGCCTTCATGCATCTGACTGCGAACACCTGCTGTGTTTCAGGGCCACCAGGACCCAAAGGAGACCAAGGCAACGAAGGGATGGAAGGTGAACCTGGTCTTCCTGGCCTGCCTGGGCTGCGAGGTAAGGAACGACACATCCATGGTGCCCATAAACCTTCAAGCCTTCACCCAAAGTCCATAGAGTCAATGGGACACCTCCTGGTGACTCCCCAACCCTTGGGACATCGTTGGGTAGGCACAAATCTTGAAGAACAACAGGATTAACCCATTGCCCCATCTCCTGCCAGACTGCAAAAAGGGACAAAAAGCCTCATCTCCCAGCCTGCCCCAGGACAGGCAGAGCTCTGAGGGTCCATCACCTGCAGGTTGATGTCCCCCAGGCTCCTTTGGCACAGCCACCCAGCCCAGGTTTGTGCAGGACCTGGCCACCACCCCATGTTCCTCTAAAGCCAAGCCCTTACAAGGCACCAGGGCTGGACCCGCTGCCTGGACACCAAGGACCTGGTGTGGGGACCCTCCAGCCTGGCAGAGGGGACTTGGCCCCCGGCTGCAGCTCTGGGGTTTCTCATAGGACATTTTTTTTTCAATGCCAAGAATGCCAGTTTTTTCCATCCCTCCTTAATTCCAACCATTGTTTTTGAGAGAAATCCAATTAAATAAACAAGAGAAACCCCACCACCCTGAGAACAGGACTCAGCTGGAGCCTGGTTCTAATTTTAAGTCAAACCTAGAAATATTGGCTTTGCAGCCAAGCCCAGAGGTGGTGGAGGATCCCCTTTGGTGAGGACTTTCTGTGGATTTCTCTCTCCATAAGGCTCTTCTTTGTTGGGGATCTGTCCTGTCTGGGGCGTGGACCTCCTTCTCCATCCAGAGGTGTCCAACCCTGGCTCTACCTTGACTTGCTGAAGACACGACCCACGTAGGACAATCAGTGTCACGGGAGGGAGGGGTTCAGTACATCCGAGCATCTCAGTGCCCTGGGTTGGGCTTAAAACCTCAGATTTTTGGTAGCCCCTTTCTCCCAGCTCCCTGGTGGGTGGTGGGACCGGCCAAGTGGGGCAGAGCCAGCTTGGAAACGCGATCGCTCTCCGAAAGCCCCCGCTCCTTTCACCGACAGCTATATTTTTTTGCGTTGACAGATTCATGGCTGTTTTTCTTGGGTGTAACAAGCATCAGAAATATATCGTCTGGCTTCTTTCCTTTCCTTTTTTTTTTTTTTTTTTTTTTTTAAACAGAAAAAAAAAACAATTTCGGGAGGGTTCACCTTCGGGAAGAGTTGCTGCAACGGCCACTATTTTTAGGCCTTTTCTCTGTCTCGCTTTCTCTGGTGCTTTTCTGGATGTGGTCACCGCACCAGCCCTTTGGGTAGGAGAAGGTCAGGTACAGGCGTTGCAGAACATCCCTGATAAATCCCCTTTTTCAGAGGCAATCTACCCTCCTGCCTCTGCCCTGGCCCCTCTGCCCAAATCCATAGCCAGGTCTAGGAGGCGAGGCGTTGGCTGGACGCAGCAGGGAAAGGGTTAAGCCCCCAGAACACGTCCACTGGAGCTGGTGCCCAAAATTCCTCCTGGCAGCTCTTTTTCCCTCTTAAACCAGAGGAAAATATTGACTAAGTGCGGAAAAGCCCAGCCTGGGGGGGCAGAAGGGAGGCGCGGTGCCAAGGGAATTCAGGGCTCCCCCAGCACAGGAACAGGAGATGGGCTCCATCCGAAGGGCTTCTCCCCCAGGACCTTCAGATCCAGCTCAGGCGTAAACTTGGGCTGAGTCTCTGCTGGGTCCATCTGGTGGGACCACCCTCCAGGTCCCACCAGAGCCCTTCACCGTCACAGGGGTCCTTCCATCCCCCTCCCCTTGCTGGCCTGCGTGGATGGAGGTCACCTCTGGGGTTTGGATGTGTCCCCAGTGAAAGAAGTCCAAGCTCCCAAACTATAGCCCCCATTTCCCACCTCCTGGAGGTCAGGGGTGTTCAGATAAAGGGGTTTTATGCAAACCCTTTTCCCATAAATAGCAAACCTGTTTGGTCAGTATGCAGGGATGTAAGGGACCCGCAGCTCATGCTGGGCACCTCAGGTCTCCCTGGGGTCTCTGCTCCATCCTGGCTCCTCACTCTTCCTTCTCGATCTCCAGCTTTGGAGCCCACTTACCTTCATCTGAGCCTTAAGATGCCCAGAGCTGCATTGTCACCAGCCCATCTCTGGGTTAAATCCATCCTGTATCCGGGGGCGGGTGCAGAAAGAGACGATGGTCTGGATTCTCAGGTGTCTCCTGATGGTCCCCAACTCCTGGCAAAGAACCAGAGACCACCCAGCACATCTGCTGGGAAGCAGGACATGTGTGTGTGGGTGTGGACATCTGGGGTTTGTAGGTGTCTGCTGCAAACAGGCTCATTTTGCTTCTTTTTTTCCCCCCTCCAGGGCTACCTGGGGAGAGAGGACCACCAGGACCACGTGGCTTGAAAGGAGACCAAGGAGACCTTGGCCCTCCCGGTCCAGTGGGGATGAGGGGATTCAAAGGTAAGGAACCAGTCTCTGCGCCTGCTCCCAGGTGGGTCACGGGATCTGGCTTGTTGGGCAGCAAAATGGCTCTGGAGACCACTGGGATGAGGGGCAGAGACAGTGGTCATGGATGTGAGGGTGGTGGGTCCAATGGCTTGGGAAGGAGCTCCTGGGCGAGAGAGGAAATCTTGCTGGGCTGGGAGCATGGACGTGGAGAACCTCTGCACCGAGACCTTTCCACCAAGGCATGGTGGTGGAGAGGGTCCAGGGGCTGGAGGGAGAAGGGCAAAACTGGGGTTTGTGATGCTTCTGCCGTGCCAGGGAGGGTTCATCCCTCTCCAGAGCCCCGTGAGGACCTGCCAGGCTGCCCTCCCACACTTGGGTCTTAGGAAGAGCCTTGTGTTTGTTTTCTGGTGACCTTTTCTGGGCTGGCTGTGGTTTCGCAGCTCCTCACCACACCCCGGCTAAGAGCAGGGAGAAGCTGTGGGTGTAGGAAGTGGCCACAACTTATTTAGCAGGACAAATCTGTCCCAGGAGACCTTTTAAAAGAAATTTTAAAAGAAGCTCCAACCTGAAAACAGGATGGATAATCCCAAAACAGGCTCTTTCTGCCTAAAAACACCTTGTGGGCAGGGGGAGGCAGGAAGAGCCCAGCCCAAGGAAGGGACACCACCCTGGGCAGAGACAAAAGTGGCCAAAATGGGTGCATTGCCCTCATCTCATGCTTCTGGGTGATGATGACCTGGGATGTGGCCACCAGGACCTGGGGCCGTGGCCGTGGACCAGTGTCTGGGTCTGGAAAACTCTCGTTTTCATGGACAGAGCTCCTTGGGTGAGTTGCATGTGAGAAAGTTGAAGGAAAACGCCCTTTTTAGAACATCCTCTCTCGAGCTGGCAAACTGGCCAGAACTGGTGTCCAGTTTTCCTGTATGTCCTCCAAAGTGCTGGTCATCACCAGAGGCAAGGGTTGGGGTGAGACCCCTGTGTCATGTCTGGTGGCCCAAACTTCATGTGTGGTAGCCACAGTAGTGGTAATCTCCTGTACCTTGCATGCCACCAGAAAGCTCCTTTTAGTCCAGGAGCACATCTTCCACCCCTTCTCCACTTTGTGGTATCTTTAGGAGAAGGACCTTTCCTAGGGACACACCATGCTTCTCCCAGTGCCTCCCGGTGCAGTCCCAGGAAGCTTTAGGTCCAGGTAGAAAGGAGATGCAGGAGATGAGGTGCTGCTGGTGGCCTCCTTCTGTAGCTAGGAAGCAGCGTGAAGCTCCTAGAGCTGCAGACCAAGGCAAGAAGCTCTCCTCCTCCAGGAGGTCCCATCCTCTTGCCCTTGGGCCATCGCTGCTGTCACCACTCGCCCTACTGACACGATGGCTCTGGCTTATCCCACTGCTCTCCCAGGCACCCCAGTCCAGACACAAGCTGACCTCCTGGGGCATGTCAGCTGCCGGAGATGGCTCTCCACGCCATGTGGCTGGTGAGATGACATTTACGTCATGCTCTGTAGTCTTGAAGAACGTTGCTGGGTGCTGTTTCCATCACCCCATGCCATCTAACTGGAAGCCAAGGGTTTCTGGGTTGAAGTGGCTGGGACAAGTCTCCAATCTCCCAGAAAAGCAGAGGGAGAATAAGGAATAAATACTGCAAGAATAAAGAAACCACAGGCCTACGGGAGAGCTGGGGGGGGACTCTGGGTGAGGGAGGGGAGCCCTAGGAGGAGGGGGAAGGGTTGGACACTGCAAGAGGGGAGATGGAGCTGAGATGTGGGGAAGAACTTCTTTGGTGGGAGGGTGGTGAGAGCCTGGCCCAGGTTGCCCCGAGAAGCTGTGGCTGCCCCATCCCTGGAGGGGTTCAAGGCCAGGTTGGAGGGGGCTTGGAGCACCCTGGTGTGGTGGGAGGTGTCCCTGCCCAGGGCAGGGGGTGGCAATGGAGGGGCTTTATGGCTCCCACTCTGTGATTCTATGATTCTATGAAGCCAGCCTTTCATGCATGTTTTTTGGAGCTAACTCTGGCCTGCAGGACCGCGGTGTCGTGGTGTGGGGGGTACAGGACTTTACCCGAGCCGTGGGGTGAAAATGCCTGGCCTGATGCTGCAGGAGGTCAAACCAACCCCTGGGACACCTCCCTGGCACAAGCCTTGCAAAGGGCCGGGTGTTAAGGCGAGGGAGACATCGGCGCCGAGATGTTCCTGGCAGCACATCAAACGCCGAGGTCCGCCAACCCAAAACCACAACACGCTTCAGGGCCGCGGTTTCCTTTTCTTCCCCGGAGCAGAGGAAAGTGGGCTTTTCTCACTGGCCGGTGCCAAGTACTCATTAGATGAGAAAATTATCCCGAGGAGCCTGGGCCATTTGAATTGAGCTTCAGTCAAGGACCAAGCCCTGATGCCAAATTTGTTCTGCAAAAGGCATCCCTCGAGGACGTTTCCCAACTGGAGGGAGGAGGTTGATGGTCTCCTGCATCATGATTCCACTTCTAAGACAGAGATGTTAATGGCTGCTCTGCTGGGTCATGTGTTAACAGGCTCCATGGTGGGCATCACAGCTCCAGCAAGCAGCTCTCTGGAGACACAACACTGAGGATGAAGATTTTTTCCAGTGACCACCAGCCCAGGAAGTGGTGGAGATCACCCCAAATACAGTCCCTGCCTCTAAAGGAGAGCTGTGGCCATGCCCCAGTAGTAGAGCATCAACCCCCACAAGCTTGGTGACCCTTCCCCAAAGCCAGTCTGCATCTCAAGACCCCTTACCCACCAAGATGAAGCACTTCTGCTCCTGGTTTTGGGAGGTGATGGGTCAGAAGACATGCCAAAGGGTCATTGGACCTTTTCCGTGTGGTGCATGGCTTCTAGCTATCAACTTTTCACCAGTGTAGAGTAATCCCTGTATCTGAGGAGGTCTCTTGGCTTGAAGAAGGTTTACCTGTCTCCGGGACTTCACCAGCCATCTCCTGGAGGCACCCCCTTCCTCGTGCGTTTCTCGGAGGCGTCCTTGGTTTGGGGTGAGGATGACTCCGTGGTTGCAAAGCCATCAGACGTTCCCACCAGAGGGACCGACCACCCCCAGGTCCCACCAGAGCCCATCACCAGCACAAGGTTTCCTCCCTTCACCTCTTCTCACTGCCCCATGTGGACGGAGGTCACCTCCAGGGCTCGGATGTGTCCCCTTACGAAGCGAGCCCCAAACTGCAGCCCCCGTTTCCCACCTCCCCGAGGTCAGGGGTGGGAAGATAAGGGGGCTTCATCCAACCCCCTTCTCCAATAAAGAGCAAACCGCGCTGGCAGCAAACACCGAATTTCTACGGTTTATGGGATTCTCTGAAATTTATAGGAAACAGACACCGAGCCAGGCAACGCTCCAAGCCCGGGCTTTAAGTGAAGGCCTGTTTTTCTGCAGCACTAGTCTTACACGTCCATAATGACTTTCTTCTGGGTGCAGGAGAGCTCTCGGTTCCCCGGGAAATGCAGCCTGTCCTGGGGTGGGGGCATCCAGGGTGGGTGAGTGTCCTCACCAAAAATCCCGGGTCAAACCACCTCGTAGAGATGGTCTGTCCCGGTGGAGGGACAGCTTCTCCTCTCCGCAGCTGAGCCCCGAGCGTTTTCCCTTGTTGGTATTTTTTCCTACCCTTGATGCGTTTTCCCCTCTAAATTACCCCAGCGGAGTATTATTTTCCTCATTTCCAAATGGGGAAAATTATTGTGGAAAGTGCACCGGTCTTTCTTCACTCTTCCGTGGGGGATGTCACGCAGGGAAGACGTTCAGGAGGAAACAGCAGTGAACGAGCCAAGGCGGGGATTGCCATCTATAGATAAATTCGGGGCAATAGGAGAATTCCTCTTCCTAAACGCCACCTCCAGGTGAGGAGGAGGTTTCTGAGGTGTTGCTGAAGGCACAGCACGTCATTGGAGTCATTGAGTCATTGGAGATGGATGGTTTT
Source organism: Arenaria interpres (assembly GCA_013399435.1). Classification (NCBI taxonomy): domain Eukaryota; kingdom Metazoa; phylum Chordata; class Aves; order Charadriiformes; family Scolopacidae; genus Arenaria; species Arenaria interpres. The sequence goes on along the minus strand of VXAK01013190.1, from coordinate 9,625 downwards.
GCAGCTTCTCCTGGGGCTTGCTCCAAGACCATGGTGGTCCACCTCACCCTACGGACCCAGGAACTCTCTCCTCCCTCCTCCAGTGACGTCCTCTCCCATGAGCTTTGCAGGTTCTGGGCCCTGCCTCTCTCAGCAGCCCCCATTTATGGAGCAGAGGATGATGCCCAGGAGCAGGACGTCAGTGGAGACCAAGCTTCTGCCATGAGAAGAGCTGAGGGTTGCTTGTTGTGGCATTTGTGCCAAAATTGTGTGCACAGTCTAGAAGAACCAGCCTGAGCTGGAGTGATTCCCTCGAGGTGGGAAAACGGCTGAGGAAGACCTTGATACTTGTCGAGTGAAGGCACCAGGCAGGATCTCCTGGTAGGACCAGCAGTGATGCCAGCAAGAGATTCTCCTGAACTCGTGGGCTCTGTCCCAGCCCCAAGGCTTCCCCTTTCCACCTGGGGCTTTGTCCCCAGCTGGGGATGCTCTCCAGCCCTGACACCTCGGGGAGCTGGGCTTGACCCCAGGGTGAAGACAACAAGCTGTGCCACCAAAGGGGTCCAGCTGCTCTGCAGAGGGAATGGTAGCATCACGGTGTCACTGTCCCAGGCTGTAGGTGACCTCGGGATCACTTATCGGGCTGTCCTCCCTGTCTCCTCCAGGAGCTCCCATTGCACAAGCTCCTCCTTCCCCATCTGTAACCAGCTCCTGCTCCTCAGGAGCCCCTGGAGCCACTCAGCATCCTTAAGCTGGGCCCATCCACTGCTCTTTGGAGACCTGGGTGCACCCCGTTGGGTAATGCCACCCACATCGGGGCTCACAGGGGACCAGAATCTGGCCCTGAAGTGCTGCTGGGCATCTCACTCTGCCTTGGCCAGGAGTCCCTGGTTGCCCCCGTGGCAATTCCCAGCTGCTGGAGAGGTCTCACCACCAGCTCCGCTGCCTCCTGCCAGCCCTGCCTCTTCATAGAATCATAGAATCACAGAATGGTTTGTGTGGGAAGGGAACTTAAAGTTCATCCAGTGCCACCCCCTGCCCTGGGCAGGGACACCTCCCACCACACCAGGTTGCTCCAAGCCCCCTCCAACCTGGCCTTGAACCCCTCCAGGGATGGGGCAGCCACAGCTTCTCTGGCCAACCTGGGCCAGGCTCTCACCACCCTCCCACCAAAGAAGTTCTTCCCTACATCTCAGCTCCATCTCCCCTCTTTCTGTTTGAAGCCATCGCCCCTCCTCCTATCACTCCATGCCCTTGTAAAAAGTCCCTCCCCACCTTTCAAAGTCCTTCTCCAGCTATTCCTGTCCATCAAGCCCCACCTTTCCACCTGCACCTCTCTCCATCATTCCCATAGGATGCAGCCCAGACCCTGCAGGGAAAGCACTTCTCTGAAAGAGCTGGATTTTTGGGGGCTGGGGGGGTGGGGGGGAAACCACCACCAAAGAACCATAACTTTTGCTTTCCACCCTCCTTCCCCCTGGGCTGGAGAAGGAAGGTGGTGGAGATCAGGGGCTGCTCCAGCCTCCCAGTACCATCACGTGCTGGCGAGCAGCATCTCTGGCCTCTCGCCCGCTGCCTGGAGATGGGGGGGGGGAATTTTGGGGAGGGCTCCTTGTCATCTGGTTCCCATCAGCGGGAACAGGCTGCAGGCAGCTTTCCTCCATCTGACACAGCTGCGGCTGCCCAGGGGACCAATCTCGCCTTCCCAGAGCCTCCAAGTTAAAGGGCAAGAATTTCCTGCACTT
>VXAK01013189.1:0-10327 GCA_013399435.1 Arenaria interpres | reverse complement strand
CCTCCAGGCTGGGCATCAATCCCTCTTTTCCCAGTTCACCCCAGTTCTCCCAGTACACCCCCAGGACCCCCCTGCTGCACTCCCCCCATACCCACAGTGTGGGATAAATGCAAAAAAACATTTACAGCTTCGCCACGATACGGGGGAGGGGGGAGGGTGGGGGGGTGTGAGAAAATAATTCTATTTATTTTGAATGTATTTTGATTTCTTTTAGCGCATTTATTTTGAATTCTGTAGCCTCTTTTCATCCCGCGGGAGGGGGGCTCTGCCGACGGCATTTCGCAGCTCGGGAAGTTTTAGGGAAGGATGGGGGTGCGGCCTTCCCACCCCCCCCCAAATGCATCCCGGTCCTTGCTGGGGCATCGAGGCTCAACTTGGGCTTCGGCTCTTTGTTTGGGCTCTTCCCGGTTTTTCTGGCTCCCAGGGATCTTTTTCCCACTCTCCGGGTAACGAGAAACCCTAAACCCGGCGGGATATTTTCAAACTCCTGGCTGGGAAGATTAGATTAAGGGAAAGGGGGGGGGACATGGATTATTTTCGTCCAGGATGCAGGGGCAGCTGTCTGCTGGGGAGACACAAAAAATAAGAAGGAAAGCAGCTTAATTTTGGTTTTTTACATTATTTTTCTGTGAAATCCTAAAAAATGAGGGGATGTGGGGCTTGGGAGACCCCGTTTCCATGAAACTTTGGGGCATCACGCCTCCAAAAGTGCTGACTCGGCATGTTTGGGGATCTACCCGCCGTGGAAAAGGGGGGGCGTGTATTAAAAAGAAAACCTATTTGGGTTTTTTTTGTGGTGGGGCAGTTCGCAGCCCCCTGCGGATGCAGAGAGGGATTTGGTGGAATTAAGTGGATTTTGGGCGAATTATTTGTATTTTGGCTGATGCAGGTTAAAAAATAACACCTTTTGGGGGGGTGTTAAACCATACGGAGCGGACGGCTGATGGGAATCAGGATTCCCCCTTATTTTATTTCCCTCCCCTTCCTCCTATTTTATTTAACTCCCTGCACTGAGATTCCTTCATTAGGGGCAAAAGTTAATTGCTGAAGGCTAATTGCGGTACAGGTTAATGGGATAGGTGGTGGCGTGGGGCAGGGAGAGAGATGCTGCGTTTCCCATCATCCCAAAATCGGGATTTTTAAAGCAGTTGTCAGCCCAGTCCCCCAAAACCAGCATCGTGGGGACCCGTAAACCCCTCAATTTTAAATTTCTTTTGTTTATATGACTTTATATATATAATATCATAATATATGACATTAAACACCCCCCTGATATCAGCGTGGGGGGAAAAAAGGGGATAAAAGTGATGCTCAGCATCCCCACCCAGCTTCCAGGAATGTTTTCCCTTTTCCCGCCATCATTTTTGGGAGGGGGAAGTAAAGGAAATAGCTTTTTTTTTAGGAAATCACCTTTTTTTTTGGAAATCACTTTTTTTTTAAGGAAAGTGCCTTTTTCTTCAAAGGAAGCGCCTCTTTTAAGGAAAATTGCCTTTTTTTTTAAGGAAGTCTCCCTTTTTTAAGGAAATCTCCCTCTTTATCAAAGGAAATTGCATTACTTTTCGATGAAATCACCTTTCTAAAGAAATCACCTTTTTTTAAAGGAAATTCCCATTTTTTTTTAAAAGGAAATCACTTTCTCATGAAGGAAATTCTTTTTTTTTGTAAGGAATTCTCCTTTTTTTTCCATGGAAGTCTCCTTATTTTCAAGCAAATCTTTTTTTTTTAATTAAACGCCAAAGTTGTGTTAGGAGGGGAGAGTTTTATCCCACCGGAGCATCAAGGTGTCACCTTTATTCCCAACTCCTGAAGAAAACAAGTCCCTGCAGAGGGGCAGCTTTGGATTTCAGGTGATTTTTGCTTTTCTGATAAACTTTGAAATTATTTCATGGTTTGGTTTTTTTTTTCACTTTGATTGATAGCATCCCTAAATCTCCGCGCGATAATCGGGTTTTTTTTCCTTCCAGGAAAGTGGTGGTGCTGTCCCGCCAGGAAGAGCATCCTTCACCCGGCCACCCTCATCCCGTGGGTTGCAGGGGCTGGATCGCGCCTCCGGGTACCACCCGCATCCCGTCGGGATGGAGCGGCGCCATGGATACCCAGCGGCTCTTTCCTGAGGACAGGGAGAAAAACAGCTGGGGGTGCCACCAGTTTTGCCTAATTTATTTTCCTGGAAGCTGCTCCAGCTTAAAATAATTTGTTTATTTAGTCCTAGCATTGGGATGGGGAGATTTGACATCCCAGAGTCTGGTAGGAAAGCTGGACCGAGCATCAATATCTTCTTTTTTTGAGATGACGGGTACCCTCCATGCAAACCAGCATCTTGCTCCCATCATTCTCCCTCTTTATTTTACTCCGGGATGCGGAAAAACTGCTTTTTTTGGGGTGTTGGCAGGATAATTTCCTGGCTCTGGTCATCTCCTGGTCAAATTTCATATCCCACGGGCCATCGAATAACTCAATTCCCAAATAATTCTCCCTGCCGCCAAAGAGGGTGTTAATAAATGCCCTCTAATTAGCAAAAAAATAATTTCCCGGCATCATTAATCAGATCATTAAGATGCCGGCTCAAAATAATAATCCAGAGGGATGGGAATTAATCCCTGATTAAATTTAGGCTCGGTTTTGAGCATCCTCCAGCCTCACCAGGACCGAGGTGATGCTCCAAGTAATCGCGATGGGAAAACCAGCACTCTGGGAGGGGATGGAGCCGTGATCCCATCCGATGGTGCTGTGATCCCATCAGGATGGAGCAGCAATCCCGGCGGGATGAGGTTGCCTTTACCCAGCTGTGATTTGCAGCTGCATAAATAAGATGAGAATTTGGCCTTGCCTCTTCCCTCTTCTAAAAAAATAAGATTCTACCTTATTTTTTTGGCCTTCCTGCCTCTGAAAAGGAACATAAACCCTCGTTAGTCCACACCTCAACTGAAATTAGCGTTTGTTAAATATTTGCGAGCTTCTGGCGTATTATTTTGGAGTTTCTTTCTTTTTTAAGAGGCCAAAGAGAGGGGTTTTTTTCGGTCAGTGCTGCTCTAGTGGGATGCTCTTTGCAGCTAATGAGATGCAGATGCTCCGAGGGACTGATGCCGGAGGAGCAAGGGGGAAGGAGGGCTTAGGAAAAGGATGAGGCTTATCTAAAACTCCACTTTAGGAGCTCTTCCAACTAGAAATAATTTTCTTTGACCCTCAAAGTTTTCATTTATTTATTTACTTACTTAATTTTTTTTTTCTTTTGTATTTTATTATTTTTTAACTTTTAATTTAGGTTCATTTTATTTTTAATTTCATTTTATTTTTAATTGTCTTTTATATTTTAATTTAAAAAAATTAATGTTTCATTTTTATTTTCTTTCTTTCTTTTTTTTTTTTGCATTCTTTTTTCCCCTTCATTTTTTCATACTGAATTTTATTTTCCATTCCACGCTTCATCCATCTTTCAGCATCCTGTGCCGTGTAACCTCTCCCGTCCCGTCTCCACCTGGCAGGAAAATCCCAAATATCCAGGTAGCCCCACCAAAAGGCCATGAAAATTCAAGTTAGGGATGCAGTACTGCCGATGCTCCCCTCAAAAAAAATGGATTATTTCAGTGCAGGTAGAGGACAGTTTTGCAAGCTGCCGTGAAATCCTACTTAGATGGATGAGAAAAAAAAAGATACTCCAAATAATGTCCCGTCCGGAGCTTTCAACTTTAATGAGGTGTTGCAAAAACTATGAAAAAAGTTATAACCAAACCGACCTTTTTTTCTCAGTTCTCCCTTTCCCGGCTTTCTACTAGCAATAAATCTAATAAAACCAATTAAAAATAATCCCAGTTTTGGACCGTTTTGAGTGGTTCCTGTTTTCTTTTGCCCCAGTTTATTTTGCACCTAAGAGATGCCACCCCCATCCCTGGAGTTGGGCTTTGGGTTGACTTCAGAGCTTGGAGCCCTGAAGTTGTCCTTGATGGGAGAAACCTCTTTCCCCCTCTTTTTTTCCACTCCTTTTTCCCACTTTGCTCCCCTTTTTCTCTTTTTCCCTGTTCACCTTTTTTATGCCTTTTTCCCTTCTTTCTCCTTTTTTGCCCTCCACCCCTCCCTTCTCTTATTTTTCACTCTTTTTTTGGCCTTCTTCCCCCCACCCTTTTTTTTTCTTTTCTTTTTTATCTTTTTTTTTCCGTTCTTTTCCCCTGATTTACTGTCTTTCCAACAACCTGCTTCTTCAGGCAGCAAAGACACTGCGTCCCCAGACCAACCATGCAGCGAGTTAAAACTTTTCCAAACAATTAAAAAAAAAGAAAAAAAAAAAAAGGTAATATTGAATTTTGGTGGTTCCGTTTCCCATCCTCTTATCAGCGCCGTGTTGTTCCTCAGGTGGTTTGGTGGAGACAGGATGAGTCTGGTGCAGATATATCACCTCTAGGTACGTTGGGAGGCGCTTTATAGTTTATAAGGCCCTTAAAATGTTGGTTTTAAACAGTACTTGAAGCTTCTATGGCAAGTTTTAGAATAGCAATTACAAGCTCCCTTCTCCCCGAGCAAATTCCCGCTGCGATGGTGGATGTAAACTGCTTTAGACATTTTTAATGCTCCCAAGCAATAAATTTAAAAGGGAATTTATTGCTGCAAGCTGCTGATTTCTGTGTCCGAATGCTGCCGCCTGTTGCTGGTGGCAATGCTGGGATGCGGTTTGGTGATTTTGGTGCCTGTTGCAGGAAAAAAAGACTTTCGCCTTCCTGATTTTTCAGATCTTTTCCCCCATTTTCTATTTTTCCATTCTTTCCCCAATTTTCTGGCATCTTTCCACTGCCTCTTTCCAAAGGGAAGACCCAGGTTGATGAGCCAAACCTCCTCCAGGCCTTCTATTTTATTAGCTCCTTGATCGCCTGGTAATAAATAATGATAAATCCTGGGCTTGGAGGTGGCGGGTGGGGTCTCCCCTCCGGAGCATCCCGCATCCCGCCCTCTCCATCCCTCCCTCGCATCCCGCATCCTCTCCCTGACCTTGCTCTTCCTTATGACCCGCTTTAAAGAAAATTATTTTAAAAAACCCCCAAAACTGGCTTCTCAGTACATTAACTTTGCTGGAAGAGTTTGAATAAATAAATAAATATTATTTATTATCTCAATCCCAAGAAAATCCCATTTGTATAAAGTGCCTGGAAAGGTCTTTTAATGCATTTATGTGGAGAAATTGGTTTCTTTCTATCTCGGTGCCAGATCCAATGTCTCATAACTCTGGCAATTAATTAATTGCCGTTAAAAAAAAAAAAAATAATGAAGTGGGGCATTTTGTCGAGCATTGATACAGCGCGAGCACCCCTTTGTTTCAGGAGGCGTTTTAGCCTTTAAAAATAGCATTTTACAATGCATTTTGAAGTCATTGGCTAGATGGAAATGGGCCTTTTGGCAAATATTTAGGCAGTGGAGGCCATGGGCGAATTGCCCTGTAAATTGGGGTGTTTTGTCAGCATGACAACAAAGAACAAACTTAATAATTATAAATAGGTGATAAAAAATAATAATAAAATAATTGATCTCTGAAGGTCCTTTCCAACCCCTACCATTCTGTGATTCCGTGATTCTTTAATAAATAATGAATAAATAAATAAAATTAATAAAATACAACAATAATGAAAGTAATAAGAAATAAATAATAAATAACAAACAGAATCAGTTGGTTATTTTCCTGTAGGGATCCATCACAGAATAAAATGGGTAAAAATAAACTAGGATTAAGGGACAGTTTTCTAGGCAGAGTTTTAACTGAATTTAATCCAGCTCAAGTTTTAGTCCTGGTTTTATTTCCCACGGCCAGGTTGGAGCATCCCTCTTTCCCCCTGGATTTTCAAGCTGATGTTGAACAACAGGATGAGGAGCTTGCTTGATTTGCTCTCTTAAATAAATAATTTACAAAATTTAAATTTAAGAAAAAGACTTTCTTTTTTTTAAAAAAAATTCCCCCCCAGCCATCGCTTTTCCCGGGACGGAAGCTGGAAATCCTTGGATGGCGGCTGTCTTCCCCCCTCCCCTTCGTTAGCAGGGTTGTTTGCAGCCCAATCCCGCAGGATCCGGGATTCTGCCGGCTCCCCCGGGGTGCAGGAGGGATGCGCCCAGGGCTGCAGCTGAGAACTGCCCGTCTCTTAATGAGCCCCTAATTAAAACCCTGATCAGCGCTCGCCAGCCCTCCCTACTGCGGCTCTCCCCAATTCCTGCCTCCTCCTGGGGTGCTGCTGCCATTTGGGGGGATGCTGGTGTGATTATGGGGATGCTGGTGGGATTTGTAGGGATGCTCATGCACTTTTAGGGATGCTGGTGGAATTTGAGGAATGCTGGTGGAATTTTGGGGCTGGTGGTGCAATTTTGGAGATGCTCGTGCGACGTTGGTAATCCTTGTCCAATTTTGGCGATGTTCACATGCAATTTTGGGGGTGCCGGTTGAATTTCAGGGTTGAGTGTGCAATTTGATGGATGGTGGTGGAATTTTGGGGATGCTCATGGAATTTTGAGGATGCTCGTCCGATTTTGGGGATGATGGCACAATTTGGGATACACTGGTGTGATTTCGGTGACGCTCGTCCAATTGTGGGGGTGGTAGAGCAAATTTGGGGCTGGTGGTGCAATTTTGGAGATGCTCTTGCAACGTTGGTGATCCTCGTCCACTTTTGGCAATGTTCGTGCAATTTTGGGGGTGCTGCTTGAATTTTAGGGTTGAGTGTGCAATTTGATGGATGCTGGTGGGATTTTGGGGATGCTCATGGAATTTTGGGGATGCTCGTCCGATTTTGGGGATGATGGTGCAATTTGGGGCATGCTTGTCCAGTTTTGGGGATGCTGCAATTGTGGGGGTGCATTTAGGGAAGCTGGTGTGATGTTGGGGATGCTGGTGCAATTTTGGAGCAGTTTGTCCAATTTGGGGGATGCTGGTGCGATTTTTAGGGATGCTGGTGGAATTTGAGGAATGGTGCTGGAATTTTGGGGATGCTCACCCAGTTTGGGGGATGGTGGTGCCATTTTGGGGCTGCTCATCCAATTTCAATGAAGCTCATGCGATTTTTGAGATGCCCGTGGAATTTTAGGGTTGACTGCAATTTTGCCGATGCTGGTGGAATTTTGGGGATGCTGGTGCAATTTGGGATACACTGGTGTGATTTTGGTGACGCTTGTCCAATTGTGGGGGTGGTAGAGCAAATTTGGGGCTGGTGGTGCAATTTTGGAGATGCTCATGCAACGTTGGTGATCCTCATCCACTTTTGGCAATGTTTGTGCAATTTTGGGGGTGCTGCTTGAATTTTAGGGTTGAGTGTGCAATTTGATGGATGCTGGTGGGATTTTGGGGATGCTCATGGAATTTTGGGGATGCTCGTCCGATTTTGGGGATGATGGTGCAATTTGGGGCATGCTTGTCCAGTTTTGGGGATGCTGCAATTGTGGGGGTGCATTTAGGGAAGCTGATGTGATGTTGGGGGTGCTGGTGCAATTTTGGAGCAGTTTGTCTGATTTTGGGAATGGTGGTGTGATTTTGGGGCTGTTTCTCTAATTTGCGGATTCTGGTGTGATTTTGGGCATGCTCATTCAATCTTGGTGCAATTCCGGTGATGCTCAGCCAATTTTGGGGTTGCTGGTGCGATTTTAGGGTTTACGGTGCAATTTTGGGGTTTTGGTGGTGCAATTTTAGAGATGCTGGGGTGATTTTAGGGATGTTTGGACACTTTTAGGGATGCTTGTGCACTTTCACAGATGCTGGTGCAGTTTTAGGGCTGTTGGTGCAGTTTTGGGGATGCTTATGCAAAATTAGCAATGTTCACACAATTTGGGGGATGTTCATCCAACTTTGGCGTTGCTGGTGCAATTCTGGAGTTGCTGGTGCAATTCTGGGGTCCAATTTTCAGGATACTGGTGCAGTTTTAGGGATGCTTGTACAATTTTAGTGGGGCTCCTCCAGCTTTTACAAGCAACTCGCCCCAAACCACTCCTCATCACGGGGATATTCCTCATTCCCAATATTATTCCCAGTGCAAACGTGACCCCCCCAGATCGCGCCGTGACACCCAACACTCTTTATTAAGTTGCCTTTTACTCTTCTTGAGCATTTCAGTGTTTTCTCCTTATCCTGGGAGCCGCCTCCTGCTGTCTGGGAGCTTTTCCTTCTATTTAACGTCACCTTTTCCTTTTTTATTTCTATGTTAAATCATTCCTCCTTACCTAAACAACTTCCAAAAACAGAGTTTGGGTTTTTTTTTTATTCTTATATTTTTATTTATTATTTTAAAACGAACATCCTAAGCAACTTATACTGAAGGACCAGGTGAGAATAGTCATGCTAAAACCACCAAATAAAGCGACTAAGCAGCCTCTTTACCAGCAGAACACCTGGAAAGTGGCCAAGGTTATCTTAAGGTATAGCCATCGAGGGGGGGGATATTTTCCCTGCAACCATTTAGGTTGGGATTTGGGTCAATGGCGCAGGGGGGAGGGTAGGNGCTCAATGGGGCGGGGGGGAAGGCAGAGAAATTCCCAGCACTGATATCCCTGCAGGAGTTCCCAGGAGCTGTTTCGCCCTGAATTAATTGTGCTCAGAGAGGGGCTTGGGTGCATAAGCATTCTCACACTCCTGTGATGAGTTGGGAAGGGCTCAGGGGTTGGGGTTTCCCTGGGCTGGGAACTCTCCCGGGTAGGGGCAAAGCCCCCTAAGCGAGACCCCTTAGAAGACCCCCTTAATAACACCCCTTAGCAAAGTCCCCATAGCGAGACCCCCTTCTTGCCAGGCCCGGCTCGCCCCATGTACCCTGCATCCTACTGGGGTCCCTTTCCCCATCCCGTGGGGTGGCATCGCTCCTGCACCCCCCCCAGCCCCACTCCAGCCCCCGGCCGGGACCCGCGGCGCCCTTCAGCCCCGCAGACAGAACTCCACCCTTTGTTTCCTGTTCGCCGGCTCCACTTCGTGAGGCCGGAGACGCTCAACAAGCCCCTCTTTGTGCTAATTTAATTAATCGCTGGGCTGAGGGCAGCGGGGATGAGATGCGCCAGCTATAAATACCTGCTTTTTGGTGGGGGGCAGGGGAGGGATGCACGGTGGCATTCAGCCTGGCGGCGAGTGAACCTAAATCTAATTAAATTCCATTTAATTCTAATTGCCTTAAAATAAAAAAAAAAAAAAACAAACCAAACCCTATTGAAAGATTGATTTATAACAGAAACTCACGGGTGGAGTGATTTCTAATAGGAAAGTATCGATGGATTGGTTTATAACAGGAAATGATCGAGCAGGAGAGCAGAGTGAGTTCTGGGCGCACGTCATCTTCCCCGTTTTGGGGGGAGAAAAATAATCACCGTATCCTCTGGGAGCAAGCTTCAAGCGGCCATTGACCCGCTCGGATACTCATAAAGAAAAATCCCTTTTTTTTGATGTGAGTTAAGCATCCCAGCGTGCCGTACGGCGGTGATTTCTAGGGAAAAGCCCTGCTGGGATGCACACGTGCGCTCCCGGAGCGCTTCCCACCAGCGTTCAAGCGCACAAGGGTCACAGGTGCTTGGCTTCTGGGACATACCCTTGCCCTGCTGCTGGTGGTTTTGGCTATTTCAAACAAGTTTCAAAACTTTGTCTGATTTGCGAGCAGGGGAAGTAAATGTTGCCGAGGTGAGGTCCCCAAAGCTGCGGAAATAGCCCCAAAAATAGCTTTGAGACTTGCTGCCGGGTGAGTTTTAGCTACAAAAAGTGATGTTTGGCTTCTTCAAGAGATGCAAACGGCTTTTCCAGCTGATGAATGGTAGTTTTCAATCAAGAGATTGGGCTATTTTAGCAAAATTCTTTATAGGATAGAATAGAATATGGAATTATTTTAACATACAATAATAATAAGCAACCATATGGCTGCAAGGATGGGGATAATCCTAAATTTTTGGAGATTTTTGGAACCAAATAGCAAAAACCCCCATTGGGCTCATTGCGGGCAGCAAATTAAAGAAAGTGTCAGCTAACAATAATTTTTCCAATGATTTTTTGCTTTTTTGGCACACAGAGCATCCCGCCTTTGCTGCGGCTCTGGGTAAGAAAACCCCACGCGTGCAGCTGGTGGGGACCAATCCTGCCTGGAGAGCAATAACTTTTTTTATTTTCTTTAAATTTGTGGGGGAAAAAAGGCTCCCCAAAACAGGGTAAAAATCCTGCAAATCCCTCTGGGATCCCAAGATGCAGATCTCAGCGGCAGCTTTGAGCCCGGCATACTTTCAATTGGCAGGATTTTCAAATACTTGCCGAAATCCAAAGCGCTTTTTGCCCTTGGTGTACTTTTCTTCCCCTCCCTGTAAATAACATAAAATAAGAAAAATTATTAATATAAATTTTGGG
>VXAK01013188.1:10247-35819 GCA_013399435.1 Arenaria interpres | reverse complement strand
ACTTTCACCTGACTGAGTAAACTGACATTTTAAATTCCTTTTTATAATATAACAGCATGTGTTTTGTTCAATGCTGCATTTCTAATGTCCCAGTGTCTAGCAGAAGCATATTTTGAATTTCATTCAAAATACCAAGGCAGGTGTTCAAATAGATATCCCAAGCTCCACAGAAATCACAACAAAAGCCAGCATTTAACTGTCAATGACGAAGGAAAGGGAACATGTCAATTTGTGCAATCCTTAAGAAACAGGGTAACACAGAAGCTGTTCAGATTTGCATCAAATTCATCTACCTGATATGGAAACCTTGTCCCAAAGTTATTTTGTTTCTTTAGAATCACATTTTGTGTGAAAAATCACACTTAGAGTGTAGGGATTGGCTGTTCTGAATGAACGTGTTCCAATGCAAATCTTGATGTTACTGAAGTGGTAACAGTTAAAATCAAGAGAAAATAGAGGGACCAGACTTGGTGACATATGCAACAGTTGTTTATAGCTGGATATGATGTAGGTGAGAAATATAGAAAACTTTTCTCACATTTCTCATCAATGCAACTCAATTACAGTAATTGAAAGTGCCTTTGACATTTAGAATTTGGTCTGGTTACTGGAATATGTAAAAATAATTACTTTTTCTATTAAATTCTTACTGAAGAATGAATGGACCCTACTGAAGAATTTGGAATATAAAGTAGAGAAAAAGACTTCGAGGATATCAATTTGGCAAGGACACATGTGTCTAACTTTATACATCTGAGTCATCTCACAAAGTCAAAGGAACAACTTATCTTAGCAGTCTAACATTTGAGATTAAAAAAGTTAGTCATATGTAATTTAGCCAACTTCCCTCCTATGCTTTCTCATCCAAAAAATTATTTCAAAATATTTTCTGAAAGAACTTTTGTAGAAACTCCAACTTCTTCCAGTGTAACCAATTGGCTACGCAAGATCAACTCCAGAGAAAAAAACAGAACAACTTCTTTTTTTTTTTTTTTTTTAAATTCTACAACAGGAAACACAATTAGGAGTAATGGATAAGTTTGTTGGGGTCTTTTCATGAGACATTCATTACAATTTTTGCCCTCTAGCATCATTGCAAAAAGTGAGTTTTGATAGTTTTATAGTCTTGATTTGTATATTTTAATACCAGTTTATATTTCTTTTAAAGTAAATCTTAGCAATACATTTTCTGAATGTGCAGTGTTTGATTTTGTGATAATTATATCAACATAATAATTTATGCTCTGCAAGTATTAATATGTACTTGTAACCTTTCCTACCTTTCTTTGAGAACCTCCCATGAAAATGTTTTAATGATAGACAGAAACAAATCAAAGACATTCTGGAAGAAAATGTTATAAAATGTTTACGACAACTTAAGGATTTGTATTATAAAACTTGAAGGTAAATTGAATATCAAAAAAGACTTTCTAGCCTTTGGCTTTTAGTTACCTGTATTATCTGGATCTTTTGTTTAACTCAGAATAATGGACAACAATGAGAATATGTTGACCAAATTAAAATACATTCACAGCAGATTTAGATTTTCAAGTGTATCTGCCAGTTCAAGGCTACAAGTTCAATCTGTGTTCCTCCAAGCAATGAAGATTGCATTAGATGGCTTTTATAAGGTGATTTACATTGCAACCATGGGTAGCAGGGGACATCTCCCTCTGTTTATCTAAAATCTGGGATATTACATGTAATTTAGACAAAGAGATGGTCTCTTCTGTGTAACATTCAGTTCTGTGAGTTCATCAATGCCATCCCAGTTATGAGCAATTTTATCGTGAAGTAGATGGGGTTTTCCATAGAGAAAGCATCAGCTGATTTCCAAATTACAGGGAGGCTGGGCTAGCGAAATGGTAGCTGAAGGCAGTGTCACAGATGCCAGGAGAGGAGTAGAAGGGAAAAAAAATGGTTTGCTAGTGAGATGGGAACATACATGCCTCTTGTATCACAGATAATTGGATTAATCAGAGTTCTATTGACAGCAGAGCTCCATATCCCTATCTCTTGATTCAACTGTCAAAGACACTGGTAATCAGTGGCCCATGGGGATGTCACGCCAGAGGGAAGGGCAGCATCAGTGTAAAGGCATTGTGGCATTTGATAGCATGTTAGGGAATCTGACTTCTGTGTAAACAAGATATTTATATCTTTCTGAAAAGGTTAACTGTTGAGTTGTCAGATAACTGTCCTGGTTTCAGCTGGAACAGAGTTAATTTTCTTTCTAGTGGCTTCTGTGTTTCAGATTTGGTATGAAAGGAATGGTAGTAATATATATTGTTTTAGTTGCTGCTGGGTGATGTTTATATTAGTCAAGCTCTTTTTTCAGCTTCCCATAGAAGCTGAGAGGGAGCATAGACAGAACAAGCTGGCCAGTGGAATATTCCACACCGTAGACGTCACACTCAGTATATAAATGGGGCTTGGCCAAGGTGCAGGAATCCTTGATCACCGCATGGGACAGGCTTGGCAATCAATTCACAGGGTGGAGAGACTGACTTGTGTTGTATTACTTCATCTTGTATATTCCTTTACCATTATTATTATTGTTATTTTCCTTTTCCGTTATTGTTCTATTAAACTGTATTTATCTCAACTCACAAGATTTTTTTTCCTTTCCTCTCCTTTTCTCCCTCTTCTCCCTACCCTTCTAAGTCAGGGCAGGGAAGGGAGGGGAAGAAAGGGAAGAGGGAGAATTGAGTGAGCAGCTGAATGGCCCTAGCTGGGGTTATACTATGACATTCTAACATTCTATGTTAGTTTAGATTCTGGGATGTCATCTTGCTATAGATAATTGAAAATTTTCTATTAGTTTTGCCAGACATACAAAATTTGTTTTGAATCACAAGTAGTTTCCATGGACAGTTTATGCCTTCTGGATTCTTAGTTTAGTTTTAGTGTAAAGAAATTAAAAACCTAGGAAATAAAAAGGACGTTCAGAAACAAACAAACAAACAAACAAACAAAAAACCCCACAGGATTGTTTTTTTAATTTGTTTTCAAATTTTAGTATGAAGGAAAAAAGTTCTTGTTGGGCTTGTCACTTAAATCTTCCATCAAAACGTAAGTAATTTTCAGACTACTTTTTCATGGTGCTATTTTTCACTCAAAAAGACCTATTAAGCTACCTTTTTTTTGTAAAAAGGAGTAATACAAGTTCTACCTACATGAATAAGATTCCAATATTTTCATTTGTGATTAAGGAACCATGTTGTGGAATACATATGCTGCACAACCAGCTCGCACACATATAGCATAACTGGCTCAAGTGACACACACCATCTGTATTGAGACATGCAATTCACCATACATCAGCAGTTCAAATTCATCTGGAAAGCCTTAGAACCAGTATGTACACACTGTACTTTCGATCTACTTGTGAAGAATAAGACTGAAACATCCAACCAAGCTATAGCAGGCATGCTAACACCAACCACCTTCAGGATGTCAAGAAACCATGGACAAGTGACTAAACCTCTCAAATTTTGTGTGTTTTTAATAGCCTAAAACACAGACAGGCCCTGCTATACTACTGTCCTGCATGAAATTTTCCTAATGTATCCATTAAATAAGAGCAAACATGCATCACTTTATTCAGAAACAGAACTGTAAGATGCGAAATCCGATCACTTACAATGGATCATATGCATATATTTTGTTCTGAAGCAGTTAAGGTTGTTATACATATAGTTTAATTCTGGAAACAAAAGCTAAAGGGAAACAAAGTTAAATAAAAGAAATATAGATATCTGTCCCTCTTTCACAAAGACGCATCCAATTTTCCATTATCACAAGTATCATGCACTCTAGACCAGTCATTGACATTTCAACAGCTATCGGTATGGTTTACTAGGCTTTACATTCCTAACATTAGGAATATTATAGATTAATTGCTCCAGTGCTTGGTAAAAAGAATGGGTGATTTTAACAAGGATTCTGTACAGGAATGTGATTACAGATGGAAAGAGCGGGCTGCAACACTGGTATTTCAAGGAATCTGGAACTGTTCTACACGTTGCAGTCAGAGTATATATTAAAGTGTTAGAGAAATTTTTCAGCTGTTGTACTGGGGAATGCATTTCTTGTATCACCTGATGATCCCCAAACAATGTTACCTGGTGCTAATGTGCTTAGACAGGAAAGCATTAACTAGTGAGTATTCAAGAAAGAATTGGGTGTCAAGTTGCCTCCTTAAATTCTAGTGAATAAGTATTAGGTTTTCACTAATTCATAAATAAATTCACGGTTCTTGAAGAGCATTGACTGCTTTCTTTGCTCATTGCCAAAGATGGCTTCTTCTGGCACCTCACTGCTCTTTGTTTGCTGTATTTGCATTGTGACCTTGCTGAGTTACTTGGATTCCTTCTGTTTTTAATAAAGATTTGCCATCCTTGAGGGGTGTTCTCACCATGAGCATCCTGAAAGCCAAATCATGAGCACAATACATCACAACATGGTATCTCCAGACCCCTTCCCAGTTGCTGTTTGAAATGTGCCACCTGACTTGCTGAAGTACTAGATGACTGAAGAAAATACATAACACAATAAAGCAACTCCCCCTATACACACATTGCAAAACTTCTGAATTTTCTCACTGAGAGATATGAAAGTGTGATGTGCTTGTTCACCACACAATACACTGCTCAGTCCATATTCACTATCATGTATTATTTCCTCTTTGAAGTTTGTGCTGCGTTAAAAGGCTGCTTTGTGGGTAAAAAGGCAAGGATTCATAATATATTTGTATGTGAGAACACAGTTTTATTATTATCTTAAACAAGCATTTAAATAGAAAGCAATGATAATAGCACACTGGTAACACTAGTAGATATGAAAAGGAGAGTGAGCTAGTCTTTCAGTAGCAAAGAAAAATCTGTTATTGTATTGCTGAATCCAGTAGTATTAAATAACATCACCATCATGACATGAAATATATGTTCAATTTTAAAGATCTACTTTACTTAAAATAACATATTAATTTAGTATGAATATACTTACTCTTTTTTCCATGCTACTTTGAAAAATATTCTATGATATTCTGCTGTACATCAAAGAGTCGGAAGGATATCTTAATTTATAGCCTGAAGCTATACATATCTGATCTTATCAGTACAGCTATCAAGAAACAATTTTCCTTTCCTTTGAGAATTTTTAATGTACCAAAAATTTTCCCATGTAAAATGAGGGCAAAAAAGTCAATATCCCCAAAATAAAATCAATCCTTCAGTCCATACCCAGTTCAGCTTCACATGTTGTGTTTTGCCTAGGGAACAAGGACAAAAAAACCCCACTGGTTGCTTTAAAACACATTGTTTTACTTTGGTAATTTTCGTTTAAGCTATTCATTGGCTTTTAATTATGGGTTTTTTTATTAAAAAAAAAAAAAATTATATTAGGGTCAGCTCTATTTACAAGATTCCCAAATCTACACAGAGGACAGCCATGGCAAACTGATTTCTCCTCAGTAAGATGAGAAGCCTACATCTCTGTATGTGCTTAAAGGCAATTACTGAACTTAAGAAACATCACACACAAGCTAAAGATACAAGTCTTCCCCAGGAAGCCAAGGAAAAAAAGGAAAATCAGAAGGTTAGTAAATTCTTATCTAATTATTTAAAATCTACTTTGACTCTATATTTTTTTGAAACTCAACTCATATGTGTATCCTTGGGCTTGTAATTCTAAAAAATGCATTCATTCTGAGAAAGGTGGGAGAAACAACATTCAGTACATGACTGGCAAACGTTAATCATGGTAATAATAATAAACCCTAAACAAACAGTTCCTTAAGTGTGTCTTAGACAAACAAAATTATGTTATTTTTAAAAAAAATGTGGACATCTGTTGATAGTTATTTGCATATTTACCCCATGTTTATTATTTACATTTTTTACATTAAAAATCTAATTGTTTATTAAAAATGAGTTAATGAAAGCAAACCTTATGGCAATAGAGGAACACACCAGAATGAGACAGAAACCATTAGAATAAAGCAAATTTGCCCAGAAGCCCTATTAATCTGAGGCTTTATGATTGCCTGCTGCTTGTGCTAAAATGTCAACAACTGAAGTGTTGTAGGTTTGGGATATTTTTGATCTCTAAATGCAACAACCATGAGTCAGAGGAGAAACTACATTTGAGTAAATGAGTATAACTCTCCTTTGGGGTAAAGGGAAATGTGTCAGAATTATCACAGCAAGGCTGGCATAGCATCTGGGCTGAATTAATCTATCAAGGAGGTCTTTAATGTCTCCAGAACAGTAGCACACACAGAAAGCATGCTTCTAATGACATATCAAGTGATTTCCCAGGAGACCTCCCTTTGGTCTACAGTACCACAAACAGTTTTAGGCAACTTGACACAGACTGAGTTTCAGCAGTGGTCTAATTTCTCTGGGATTTACATTCCTCTTAATGCAAACAACAGTGTTTGTCCTTGGGGAAAGTTGCATATAGATGGATTTTATATTTTTTTCCCTTTTTTCCTTAGGATTATGAATGGCACTGTGGTTAAAAATGGTGATAATAAATTGTTTAAAGCTAATCAGTGACAAATAGAGTATCATCAAATTTTTTTCTCACTCTCATTACATCACTAACTTGAAAGGGGAGCAGATTCAGTTTAATCTTTTAAGAAGCTTGGCAGAAGGTACACAAACTGAAAGGTAACAAAACAAATAATTTAGAACTTAGAGTCTTGAAAAAAATCCCAGAGGGTAGTTTTAAAAGAATGTAACTTACACTTGAAGAAATCCAGCAGCCGTTGGTAAGCTACTCCCTGTACTGATTCTGACCACAGGTCTGAGGAATAAAAGATCATTGCATCTTCCCTGACATGAAGGGCCCTTTGGCTGCACTGGGTTTGTAGCTTAGCAGGAGAGAATTAATTTTACAATACAAGCTCTTCAGAGCCATACTGCAAAGGAAATTCTTTTAATTCAGAGGCCCCTTTTTAACAGACCTCCAACAGTTTGGTTTTTTGTGCTAAAAACTATCCAGTTTCAAGCTAAAGGGAAGCAAAGTGGTGCTTAGGGCTCAGACACTGGGAAGGAGCATGAAAGTCTTGTCATTACTTCTTAGATGAAGGAGGAAAAGAGCACAGCAGTACAGGAAAGGAAGTGTTGAGGCGGAATCATACCAGGGCTCCAGTTTGAAAGGGCTAACAAAAGGGTGGCTACTCCTTTTCAGTCTTCCCAGCAAGGCCCATATCAGCCCCTGAAAAGAAGAATTGTGATTGACAATATGAACAGATCAGGTCAGTGACTGAATCTGCATATTTCATACCAAGCGAATTATTAATCACAGAATCATGGAATTGTTGGAGTTGGAAGGGACCTTCTAGAGGTCATCTAGTCCAACTCCCCTGCTAAAGCAGGATTGCCTGGAGCACATTACTCAGGACTGCATCCAGGCAGGTCATGAAGATCTCCAGAGAAGGGGCCTCCACAACCTCCCTGGGCAGCCTGTTCCAGTGCTCTGTCACTCTCACCGTAAAGAAATTCTTCCTCATATTTGACTGGAACTTCCTATGTTACAGCGTGTGCCCGTTGCCCCTCGTCCTGTCACTGGGAACCACTGAAGAGTCCAGCTCCAAGCTTGCAAAATTACATTTGCAGTATAAAAGTCAGCAAACCCTATGTTAAAAAACTAAATGACACCATTATACTAAAGACATTTATTCTTTGCTATCTATTTGATCAGCTATGAGGGCCTCTAACCTGCAGATTTCCTTACTACTTTCCTTCCTTAGAGTGGCCTTAGCTCTCTACTTGAATCGCTTGAGACAATAGAAGAGAATTCACTGTTAACAACACATACACTAAGTTCAAGTGTTGCTGTGTGCCCACTTACAGAATATGGTTATGGGTTTTCCATTAACCTCCTGCTAATATCCAGGAATCAATATCATCTAGGCAGTATTATTTCCAATATTTATAATGAATGGTTGATCTTACACAGAGTCCCTCATAAGGAGCTCTCCTTCGAAATTATCCTGCTGTGGTTACGTTAACATTTACCAAAAATGCATGTTGTTTTGAGAAAACTGATTACATTGCACTTGAAACTACATAATTTTTCTAGTTAAGATAAATTTACATTAAATCAATCAAAACTTTATGAAAATAAAGGGCAGTAAACTAAGCACTGTGTAGATCACATTCCCATAAAACAGAGCATAGGCATTCATACACAAAAAGAAGAGGCATATAAACCTGAGAGCACAATATTAGTTATCTCTCTCCCTCTCCTCCTATTAGGGAGAGCAATGCTGTTACAGTTGACTGAAACAGAATTTGTTATGTAGTCTGGAGTGTTTGGGTTTTTTTCAAATCAACATTAAAGGCAGAAATTCTAGGAATTAAAAAAAAAAATCAAGAGGATGAAATATTTAGGAAAAAACCTATAAAAAGCATGGGTCAAGTGGTTTCCCCATGTACTTTAAACTTTTTTCCCACTGGGGAAGCCTACACAAGGCACCAGGAAGAGTTGCCTGCAGAGAATACTGGCTGTCATTCAAGCCATATACCCCAGCTCAAAGCATGGACATTGGCTTCCCCCAGCACCACAGCTTCAGCCTGGGACTTTTAGGCCTTCTTGTCTCCAAGGCTATTGCTGAGTCCTCAGAACTGAATGAACTACCAAAGCTCAGAAACCCTCTGATTCCCTAAGAACTATCCAAAGGCCACACCAGGTTTCATTGACTTCCTGACTGTGCTTTGGTGAAGTCTTGAAGAATTCAAAATGTTTCCTTGAAATCTACTGGTATTGCCAAACTGGTTTTGTTGTCGTTTGCTTCGTTTTCTACTCTAAAATATTTTTAATTAGAGAAGTCTTTATCATCTGTGTACTTTCTATGCACACATGATTAATAGAATCTATCTGTGGGAAAGTAATGGAAGATTGGCAAGGATGACTGTAAATACGCTCAAGTGACTCGCACGTGGGGTGCTGGAAAACATATATCACACTAATTGTTACTTAGTTTTATGTGCTCAACAAGTAGAACATCTGCACTTAGATAACATATTCCTGGGATGGACTCAGGGGNGTTCCTGCATCCTGCTTGCATTGGCTCATACACTATCTATGGATCTATTAAATCAAATTGGTTTGACCAGGTCAAACTGGTAAATAGCACTGCTTTTTCTCTCAGCATTGCTACATTTATATGATCTATATAGATACCATTTTGTAACTGAGTAGCATTGCAAAGCCAAGCTCTAAGAAAACATTGAGAGGCCATCATATTTTTTAACAAATAATAACATCTTAAAATCTTTTCTCTTGACTTCTTTTTCAGTTGCACTTTCATCCTTTCCTCCCAATCATGATGACTAGAAACATACTTTAACAACAAGTTAGGGGAAAATATGAATCTTGAATAACTGGCATTATGAATCATAAACATTTCAGAACTCCAGGAGCTGGAATTTGAGGACAGAATTCATCTCACCTATGATCAGCAGTTGAAAGTTAGGAAGTAGTTGAGCTTCTCATCAGGGTTCCCTCCATAGTCAGCTGGGAGAAAAAAAAATCCAGGTGAGGTTGCTTAGCAACTACAATTTTCTTCAAATATCTTAGACAGCAATCTTAAAATGGAATGAATCCTCCTCTGGAGACATCTTCCTCCTTCCAATGATTATAGATGAAATAACTTAAAGTGGCTGCCTAACTTTTGGACCAGTAAAATAAGTGAAATTAATTCCATCTCAATTACAGCATAATTACAGACTTTGGTTGTTCTTCAAAGACTATAGTGGAAGGGAACTTGAGTATTACCACACAGAAGGTGAGGAAGTTTATCTAAATAACCTGATATAAACAGAATAGGCATTTGCCAACCTGATGGAGGACAGCAATGGCATGTGTTGTGAAGATTATGCATTTATGCATTGTTTTACATCCATAAGCAAAGAGCAATATTGGAGAAGTCTGGAAATATTCTACATGGATAGAATAAGATCCCTGTTAATAGTCTCATTTATTCATGTATATTTATCCCGATGTAGAAAGAATGAAAGAAAATTTATTCAGTTTTGGGATTGTTCTTCACCTTTGCCATACCAAGGAACAAAACATCATCTGACAGACCTTTGTTTCCTTTTTAAAAAAGCTAGATCTGGTGTTTTCTTTATTCTAAATCAGTTGCTTCTTCAATGTTAAAGGAAACCAACTCTCCTCCCATGATTTTCTTTCCTGTAAATCTTCATAGCTGCCATATATCACACACCATATGTAAACAATTTAGGCATCAAGCTTATGAAGCAATGGCAGCTGAAGGGTTAAATTTTTCAATGCTCATACAAAGCTTATATGGACTGCAGCTATGGAATTAAGGATGAAATTTTTCCTTGAAGCTAAAGAATATTTTAGATGTTCTTTAGCAAGGCAGAAATATCACATTATTTTTTTGATTTCCAGAAAATAGTTGGGGTTTTTTTAAAAAATCACTGATTTTACTGATATTCTAAAATTCCATTCAAGTTAATTATTTTCCTTTTTTTTAATATTATCATTTTTATGGGTCATATTTGCAAATAAATTTTAATAATTTGATATATACCTCTACAAAAAAGTGCCAGTCCAAATACCATAGAGACACACATCTGCACTGCCTAAGCGAGCAGGTGACATTCAGATTACTTGCTTGTGTCTTGTCTAAACAACAAGGAATGCCATTGTTGCCCTGAAAAAGTTAGCTAGGTAGTTAGTCAGTTAGTTTCTCTCCGTGTGTGTACACATGAATGAGGGTGGGAGCAGTTTCAGATCAATGGGTCTGATCAAAGATGAGGGTTTTGTTGTGGCTCACCAGAGTGATGTTTCTATAACACGAAAATGAGGTTGGATTGTGTCTGCCCATGGGAGTGGAACAGTTTTTAAAAAGAATTACATCTTTTTTTTTATATAGTTATTTTCTCTAGAAGGTACTTAAATACCATTGTAGATATGGTCTACTGTTCTGTAAATAGTGTATGTGGAGGTCCACCCTGTGCTGGAATGTATGCTCTGTTGAGCTGGTCAGGAGTCTTGCATATGTTTATTAATATTTAAGAAGCCCTATTTTCTTAATGTTTGGAGGTAAGGATGATGCTGTTTTGAGTAGAAGGTGGATTCAGGTTAACCAAATCAAATTATTGCTTTAACTTACGAAAAAAATATTTAATTTGATTATTTCACATCTTCAGCTGAAGATAATTTTTTCAAAAGTACACTCATAGAAGTGTATTACCAATTCAATTAATCAGATAATTACTGTAAGGAGGTCAAGAAATTTCCCACTCAATGTGATTTGTCAAATTTCTGGGAAATAAGAAGTCTTATCTCCAAGTAAAGCAGTTTCAAAATATTTTGCAGACCAAGATCCAAAAAAAAAACAAACCCAAAAACCACAAAACAAAACCAAAAACCTCCAGAAAATCTATTTGGATTAGGTCAATCAAAACAGTGCATTTAGATATTTTTGAAAGGTTTCATTTCATGCATGAATCATATGCACACAATTTTCTCTCTAAATAATTGATAAAGGAAATAAACAAAAAACAACTTATGCTTGTCAATAGTTTCAGTAAACCAATATTTCCAAGACAAATACCCATGTTAAAGATTGTGACCAGGTCTAATTATCCATGTAAAAATTGTTTATGTTAGACTGAAGAAGAAAGTGCTAGATAAATCAGCTTATAAAAGAGTTATGACTTGAAATTAAGCTTGGCACTCATGCTTTCATGTACATGGACAAGGAAAGTAACAACAAAAGCCAGCAGATCAATACCTGGCTTCGAGCCTCGTGTCAGAGGCACAACTTTGGGTTTTTTGAGCACAGGACGGTTTATGTGACACCAGGCCTACTGGAGACAGATGGGGTACACCTGTCTCAAAAGGGGAAGAGGCTCTTTGTGCAGGAGTTGGCACGGCTCATCAAATCGTCTTTAAACTAAGTTTGAAGGGGGAAGGGAGGGAATCCATGAGCAGAGATGTAAGGGTCATAGAAACTATGGCTGTGCCTGGGAATGGTCAGGTAGAAGTTAAGCCTTCCTACACCAAAATGGTGGTGGGACCGGTAGCCCAGCTGAAGTGCTTTTACACTAATGTGTGCGGCATGGGCAACAAACAGGAGGAGCTGGAAGCCGTTGTGCAGCAGGAAAGCTGTGATGCAGTCACCATTATGAAAATGTGGTGGTATGACTCACATGACTGGAGTGCTGCATTACATGGCTGCAAACTTTTCAGAATGGACAGGCAAGGAAGGGGAGGAGGTGTGGTGGCCCTATATGTTAGGGAGGGTTATGAATGTCAAGAGCTAATTGAGTGTAACAGTAGGGTTGAGTGCTTATGGGTAAGAATCAGGGAGAGGGCCAACAAGGCTGATATCATCATGGGAGTCTTACAGACCGCCCAACCAGAATTTAGAGATAGATGAAATATTCTATAAGCAGCTGGGAGAGATCTCAAGATCACTTGTCCTGGTGAGAGACTTCAACCTACCAGATATCAGCTGGGAACACAATACAGCTGAGAGGGAACAGTCTGGGAGGTTCCTGCTGGTGAGGGAGATGATTAGGGAAGGAGCCCTGCTGGATCTGCTGCTTGTTAATAGAGAAGGACTTGTGGGAGATGTGACGGTTGGAGGCTGCCTTGGACACAGAGACCATGAAATGATAGAGCTCTCAATTCTCAGGGAAGCAAGGAGGGGAGCCAGCAGGACTGCTACCATGGACTTCTGGAGGGCAGACTTCGGTCTTTTCAGGAGCCTGATTGACAGAGTCCCTTGGGAGGTGGTCCTGAAGGACAAAGGAGTCCAGGAGGGCTGAACATTTTTCAAAGAGGCAGGAAAAAACACCTGTCTTAAAAGCACAGGAGCAGGCCGTCCCTGTGCGCAGTAAAATGAGCTGTCGGGTGAAAAGACCATCCTGGTTGAACAAAGAGATATGGTCAGAACTCAGGAAAGAAAGGAGAGTTTGTGGCCTTTGGAAAAAGGGGCAGGCCACTCAGGAAGATTGCAAAGGTGTTGTAAGGTTATGCAGGGAAAAGATTAGAAAGGCCAAAGCCCAACTAGAACTTAACCTGGCCTTGGATGTTAACAACAGTAAAAACAATTTCTATAAATACATTTGTAACAAGGGGAAGACTCAGGAGAATCTCCATCCTTTATTGGATGCAGGAGGTAACATAGTGACAAAGGATGAGGAGAAGGCTCATAAGGAAAAAAATTAGGACAAATTTTAACACTGAAAGGTTTATTAAACATTGGAATGGGCTGCCCAG
The DNA here is from genome assembly GCA_013399435.1 of Arenaria interpres. NCBI lineage: Eukaryota > Metazoa > Chordata > Aves > Charadriiformes > Scolopacidae > Arenaria > Arenaria interpres. Next base: position 22,544 of record VXAK01013188.1, on the reverse strand, counting down.
GGAAGTGGTTGAGGCACCATCCCTGGAGGTATTTAAATATGGGTAGATATAGCACTTAGAGATATGGTTTGTTTTTTATCAGTTAGGTTGATGGTTGGACTAGGTGATCGTAACAGCCCCTTTCAACCTCAGCAATTCTATGATTCCATGATTCTATGACTTCATCTTCACTTTCTCTTCATGTATGAGTATTTTCCATCCAATATTTGTTGTTTCTACTTAAGTATACTGCACTTTATTTTTTGTGTATACAATAAATGATGCTTCTATGATAATTTTGGTTAATTCATTGAAAATTAGAACATTTTAATTTTTATAGCAACACTGGTTGCCATCTACTTTCAAAATCTTCACCAACTTTGGATTGATTAAATGCTAAGAAAACATTAGAACCTTGTTGCTGTAAAATATGGCCTGATGTTTTAAAACTTCAGTTCTGCAAAATCTAACACAGATTTATCTCATTTTAATATTATGAAACAGTGTGCCTGTAGACTAAGGAAAGAAAGAAAGATAGACGTGATCAATACCACTGATTTAGGGATGACAAAAAATTAATTCAAAACAAATTAATAAATTTGAAACTGCTATGGATTTCTGAAAATATTTTTTTACCTATTTAACCCATGAAATCAAGTTACAGAATCCCAGAATAACAGAATCATGATGGTTGGAAAGGACCCCTGGGATCACCAAGTCCAACCAGACATACACACAAAAAACCCCACCCTACAATCTCAGCCACTAGAGCATGCCCTGACGTACCACATCTACACAATTCTTAAATACCTCCAGGGATGGTGACTCAACCACCTCCTCAGGCAGGTTGTTCCAGTGCCTGACCACTCTTTCAGTATGGAGAAGGTGTGCATGCATGTAAACATGTATGCGCGTGTGTGTGTTTGGGTGTATGCAAATAACTCCAATCATTTTCTGCTAACTACCTAAGACAAAACAGTCACTGGGTTTTTACCAAGCTGGGAAAAATTCAAATGTAGGGATTTAATTTATTTTAAAATGCTTTTTAAATGTATACTTTGTATACTTTGTTTACAACAAAGTATACAGATTAAGCTATGAAACTGATTATTGCATATATTTTTAACTAAAGCTTTTAAAACTGTATTTCTCAAAAGAGAAACACAAATGAGCCCGGAGACATGTTAGCCTAATCCAACAATTTGTGTGGCACAGGATTTTCTTATTATATATGTGTTTTAAATTTGCTCTATTTTTAAACAGCTCAAAGTTTAGCATTGTCTTACTGTTCTTACCATGTTTTGGTCTTGCTACATGTTCTTCTCCCCTCCCATACACACATCTTCCCTCCTCTCATGTCTTTTTTGGGAACTTGGGGCTATATACAGAAATGTAATTCTCCTTCAGACAAGACAAAGTGGCTCTTCCTTGCAAAACCATACCAAAGGAAGAGGTTCAAAATTGGGAAAGGAGCAGAAGATTTCTTATTCTCTCTCTTATGCCCTATCCTATGTATATCAAAGTGGGGAAGCCAAAATCAAGTGCTTGTCAGGTCTGATTTAGTAATGTTCTGACAACCTTTCAAAGTCATACACTTCATCATACTCTTTAACAAACGAATCATTTAAAGTCTTTCACAGAAAGAGAGAAGAAAACTTGGAGAAGAGCTGGAATAGAAGCTAATAGCATTCTTTTGAAATGATGGAATAAGTGAGAATACAGATGTGTTTAGAACTAGTTTTTCAACTAGTGATAATTATTTGATCCAATTTCTTCATGTTTCAGAATCTTAAAGGCTCCAGTGAAATTGAACAGAGCTGAAGTTGCACAACTGTTAGCTTTGTTCTTGTGAATCTCAGGGAGTTTTTCTTATTTATGTGCTTCTTGATTGTTCCATTCTGTTCAGCTCTGTTCTTTTTTTGGTATCACATAGAGTCTCTTATTTGAAAAAAGATTAAATACATATTTAAGATTTCTGACAATGGGAAAAGCTCATTTAAGTGGCATATTGAAGGAAAGTTGTTACTACCAAACCCCAGATCAATTTTTCCTTTCAGATCCTAGGACATCTCTGGGAACACATATTTGTGAGAACTCCAGTCTGCCTTGGCTTATCAGAACTATGGGAAGAGATTGCATGAAATATCAAAGTCCCACTGGCACATTTCTAGGCATCATATGTTGACTGAATATAGGTGGAAAAACCTAGGGATAAAAATAGATTTTTCCTTTCCTCTTCTGAAGTTTTATTTCCATTGAGTTTTGCCTAAACAAGTTAAGTGTAAACACGTCAGGAAAAGAAAAAATGATGAGAAACAGTGATTGAACTCAGAATGATTTAACATGGCAACCAGCCATGCGCTGCGAAGTGATCTTAGCCTCTTTGAAATAAGGAAATGTTCAGAACTTCAATGAAGATTAGGTATATAATCACTGCCTCCCATGGACGCGAGCAGATACATCTTTAGGAAGGTAAAGGAAGGAAGATGAATAGGGGTCAAAAAAGAAAAGACCCAATTTCAAAAAAGACTTCATAAAATGTAAAGCTGAAGTACAGCCTCTCTTGCAATAAAAACAATCCCGCCTTACTCTTTTGGTGCACTTTCTACTTTTCCATATTTCTTTCCACTTCCCACTCTTTTTAGAAGAAGCATTTTGTTTTCCTCCACTATATGGAGTAGCTTTCTGTGTGCTAGAGCACAGCCTCAGACTTCCACCCATCTCTCCCTATTTGCTGTCACACCTACGCTTTTTCCTTTTTGGCCTACTTTTGATGAATATTCCATTTGCAGTGTATATTGCAAAACTTTTCGCCATCATCATGCAACAATGTTTGCATTAGAAGAGCCTCTTGTTTGTGAATGTATAACATGTAATTTCATTTTTTTTTTCCCCTGTAGTAGTTACTGTGTCATATTTACCACACCATGAAAAATAATGTGCATTATTCAAGCCTTATGTGGTCTAATATAAATAATATGGCTTGTTTTACTACAGACTTGTAGATGTCATCAACAGAAACAGGTCTGTTCCCATTTATCTGAGTGTCTTCTGCCTGGTATTGAACAGATCTATGCCTGCCTTTAAAGCAGAGGCCAGTCCTCCAGCTGCTACTGAATAATCACTTCTAAAGCTCAAGGAAGTATTGTGCAAAGACACTTTGTACATCTCTCCAGTTTCAGGGATTGCTCTGTACCTGGATGGTCTCCTAATATTGATTAGAATAGCCATAATGTTCCCAAAAAGCAGCCAAAAGAGTGAAAAAAAGTAGAGCCATTTCTCGTGCCTATTTATCATCCAGACATCTTCCTATTAAGAAAATATCTTCTAGGATCCCCAAGATACAAAGCTGCACTGGGACCATAAGACATCAGAGACAAACATTTGTCTGTAACTTTTCTTTTTATTCTCCCATGTAATTACTGAGACAAAAATGATACTAAATATTTGTTTCCAGTAGTTCCATTCTAAAGTGGACTGACTGTGGCATGAAAATACTGATTAAAATGTGGCTTTCTACATTTTGGCTGAGGTACAGTAATTGATTTTGTTCTGGGTCTGGATTTTGCATTTCGATTTTCAAAATATTAGACCAAATTCTGCACTCTGTTACACATATGCAAGTATTGTTTTAATGGATGTGTAGCATTCTTAGAGAAGACTTAGTTCATTCAGGGCCCAATTTAACTGCCACTGAAATCAATGGAAAGGCTCTGACTGATGTCTATATGAATTGCATCAATCCCTTAATCATTTTAAATGGGATCTAATGGTGAAATGGTTCTCATTAGAAACACTGTACTGTGAATATGAGCCTGCTGAGCTCATCAATGGTAGTATTAAAGCAATAAGAGCATAAAGAAAAGGGAATAATTTACTTAGGTTTCTCAAATGGCTATTTGATGTAAACATTCTTTTTGTTACAGCAAAATTTCTCCACCAGAATAAACAGATTTCTCCTTTCACCCTAATTACTGAACCCATAGCCCTAATGATATTTCATAATTAGAAACTAGTCTCACTATCCATCTTTCTAAGGGGAAATTTTTGTACTAAATTAATTATGCTACAAGTCCAGAGAACTACACTTTGCAGCATTTCATGTTACTGTATTGGTGCCCACAACAGACATCTGATGAGATCTATCTTCGGTGTTTGTGGATACAAAAGGTGATTGCAAAGTACCAGTTCTGAGAAATCCAGTTGCAATTGTTTATCTTACATCCGTGGCTAAAACAGTCTACCCAGAAACCCACAAAAATGCACAAAAAGCAGATCCAAAACCAGAACTTGTGATACTCCAGTTCTCCCATTTTAGTAGGCAACATCTTATGCTTCAGTTGAAGACAGTAGTTCAAGCAAATCACAATAGTCTATAATATTGAACATTTAATGACATAGTAGGGAGCAGTGGTTACTTGTACCCAAACAGGCTGCACCAAGAAACAGGAAATTCATTACTGGAAAAACCATATATTTCTGTGAATGAATTGAACATTATTATCCACAACTCTTGAAACTTTGCAACTTTGTATTATGGCCAGGTTCAGGTACAGTGATGAGCCTATCATTATCAATAGCTGCGAGCAACATTACTGCTGTAAACCTATTGTGTACGGGGGGAAATCTCCCACACCTTGCCTTTTTTCAACTTAAAATCATTTGTCACTGTAGTGTTACAGGATAATTTTGCATTCTTCAATGAGTATGTGCACAGAAATGACACTGTATTGCTAGTGCAGATAATTAGAGTAAATTTTTTTCCACATAATTCGCAGGTTACGGGCATGCCTTCCCCCTTATTATTAAAACTGAAAACAGATTAAACTGAACTCACAGCATGAGTCTCTGTATTTAAGCCTCAGTTAATAAGAGGGTCCTTAACAAAGCCCTCCTCCCTGAACCCTCCCACTGCATTCACTTGCAAATCACTGTATGGCTGGCGAAGCCGTAGTTCCATCCCCGCACCAGCCCCAAACCTTCTCATGTTGAGCACTGCGGCTCTATCAGCAGCAACATCTCTCTCTGTGAGGGACGTTTCTTATTAATCAGGGGCACTGAATGGAAACCAATCAGATAGAGAGTCCCTTTGGCTTCAGCTCCCTGTCTGCCTGACTTAAAAGTGATGCTGGGAGAGAGGGAGCCCTAGTTAGATGCAAGTACACACAGCGCTGGAGATACAGTTACAGGCGGAAGGGAGGAAGCAGGTAGAGAAGCAGCACTGGACGGACAGAGCTAGGCTCACACTGATAGGCACGGTGAGTAGATTTGCTTTCTTTAGCACTGAAATTGCTGTTAACAAAAGAGCAGACGCTTTCTTAGAAAGTGCCTAAAACATTAAAGATGCCTTATGGATACTTTTTAGAGAAGGGGGTTAGGGGCAGGTTAGAAGAGAACTTTGGGGAGATTTCTCTTATGCAGTTCAGAAGGAAAATAATTGTTCTAAATTGCTGATATTTAAACTTTGGTTGCTGTATATATGACAACTGCTTGTGCATATTAGAAAGCTAGCAATGTGTATGTTATTTGGCAATACTATTAGACATTATTCAGTTTTTACTGCAATATAGCAGTAACAATATAGCTTAACTTGTGTGCAGGATGGTTTTTCACCTGTCCACGTAGAAACTGTCTTCCTTTTCTTTCTTTCACATTTATTTTTATTGGAAACATCTAATCCAAACAAAGCCAGTAAAGAAGGATGAAAAAGGAGGAGGTCTTTACTACTAATAAGAATGATGTACCGATGATTTGTTTTGTTTTTGTTCAGTGGAAGTAGAAAAATTAGTATTTTTTAATATGTTTTACAAGGAATAGTGGCAGCTCAGGTTTCAGAAAGACTGAGAGCTGAGGGAGATGTCCCTTTGGATATTCATAGCAGTAAGTGAAAGTCAACAGGCTGAAAGTGCAAGGCTCTTTTCCAGAGGTGCTACCAAACAACCTTTTCAGCCTAGTATGTATAATCAGTGACTAGCATAGAAAGCAGGTCAGAAAGCATAAAAGGTTGAACTGACCACTTGATATTGAAGTAACCAGCAGAAATCAATTGCCCAATGAATGACATCTTGTTTTTTCTTTTCACATGCAAGAAACATGCAGTCAAATCTACTCAATTTCACAGTATGAGCTTCAAACAAAGAATGATGCATATGAAATACAAAGAAATCGATATCCCTTGCAGTTGTATGACAATATATATGCATACAGTAACCACTCATCTTCTCACAGATTTAAGTAGCAGGTCAGAAAATAGAGTGGTATTTTCTTCGTATAATTTCCATTTTCAGTACACAAATTTTCAAGCAACGTATCAGTCCTGCTCTGATTAAAGTCAGTGACAAAACTTATATTTTACTTAAATCAGAGCAGCATTATATTTCGTTGATGAGTATTACACCAGTTTCTCATGGTAAGGAAAAATATAGATAAAAAGACGTGTAATAGTTGCGATAGTTTCTCTAATGGGATCAAAAGCTTTGTTTATTAATAATATTGGTGGTAATGATAGGAATTCCTAATGACAGATCTTCAAAAATCATTTTTTCTGAGTCATTTCCCACATTTAAAATGTTGATTTCTCTTCCAAAAGTTGAGAATGTTATATTTTTTTGATTATTAAGAACTCCATAGAACTATGTCAGTTTTAAAAAAGGTGTACTGTTATCTATACGTCAATTTGACAGGTAAAATACATTTTCTTTTCATTTGTCCTTTGCTATCTAATAATATAAATTCAATATAAAATTAAATATGTCTACAGCTAATGTGATCTTCTATTAGCAAAAACATAGAACTTTTACAAGTTTATGTTATGCAACCAAATTCCTATGAAAGAAATAATTCTTGTTGTTTGGTGTTTGTTTTTTTAAATTTAGATAAACAAGATTAATTTTAAATGAGGAAACGTAACTGAATCAGTACTACATACTAAACTTGTACCTAAAATAGTTGTCAAGTCTTTTTAAACTTGATAAGGTGATTTCAAAAATACAAAAAAAAATCATATATTAAATAATGTTAAATAAATATGTGAACAAAGTAGAGTATTTCATTTTAGAGGCTGTTTTGCAGCCATTATTGTGAAAAATTATGTTGTGTAAGTAACCAGTCGAACTCACCTAAACACAAAAAAGCAGTTTGGAGACAAAATGTGGAAAGAAACAGTACTGCCATACAATTTGTACAGCTCCATCATAAAAGTGCTTTGGGCTTTCAGCATTTTCACACTTGTCTGAAGAAGTCACCACTCTAAAAAGGCTGTCCTCCCCTCTGGACAGCAGCCAACTCACAGGGATCTATGCTCTCCCCTCACCTGACTGCTGCTCTACAAGGATGTTGACCTCAGTGGCAGTTCCATGGTGTTGGCATCACTGAATCAGCCAATGAGGATGATTTCATTCCCCGACTTATCTGCCAAACAAAATGTAATAACCTAAATCCACTAGTTTAAATGTTATCACTCACAATGATGCAGGAAGAACTGTACAACTTAATTCTGACATTCACTTGTGCCCTAGCATCAGAACATGGTTTCTGAAGATGCACAACAAGGATTGCAGGGAATCTACTGACAGAAGCATTGAGAAGTAGAGCTAGAAGGTAACAAGACTGACAATTTCTCTGAGGATGAGTTTGTTCCGGAGATAAAACAAGGTAGACTGATGTCTCCTGCTGGCTGTCCGAAGCCTGATGATAACGGGACACACGAGGGAACAATTATTGCTTCAGAATTTTCATTTATTTTAGTGTAACACACAAATGCATAATCTTCCACTTATTTTTGGAGATATACAGAAACACAGAACTGTTCTCATTTTCTTCCTCCTCCCCTCCTTTTCCCAATTTTGCAAACTGTTCTGGACATACAGTAAGATCCTACCGAAAACCAAAACTCAGTAATGACCACTGTTTAAAAATTTTCCCAGTTCCTGCACATATCTTGTGTTGATAAGAAAACTGGGCTTTATAGACCTGGATATAAGGCAGTATAAATATATAATTTTATATGTTTATTCCTTGTAGTCGGCGCTATTTAACTGCAGAATGCAACTGGAGCAAAAGCCTAGACAAAAATGCATCTCCCACTCATATCAGAATCACTTCTGAATTTCTAAGGCTTGCAGCAGGTGTTACATGCAAATGCTATCCGCAGAAGCACAAATATTTGAACATGAATAGGGATGTCTGAGTGAAAGCTAACTGCATTCTGCATGTGAGTGAGAGAGTTTATGAAAAGTCATTTGTAGGAATAAATATAAATTTTGCTAAAAGGGGATAGGAGGAGAAGGAAAATAAACAAAAGGAAATGAACTAAAAGAATCTTTGTAAAAGCAGTGAAGCATTATTTTAATAACTTTCTCCTTTTGCCTTTCAAACAAATAGGAAATTGCTGAATGGCAAAAGAAAACTTACCATCCTGATTTTCAGTGACTGTACATGATAAAAAAAAACAAACAGTGGCATTGAGGCCTACTTGCCAAGCATGACTGAACATATCTTGATCAGATCATACTATGTGCTTGCAGTGCAAAATCCTAGCGAAACTGGGCTTTGGTTAGTTCAAGGAAAATGTTGTTACTAATTTCAGGGAAAAAGGAGAAATTCTGGATGTATACTACAGCTTATGAGAAAGCTCTAAAAAGGTGATATTTTAGAAATTTCTTAATGCATAGAATGTAATATAAAGAAAAGATAGGAAGTGAAGTGTATTATAATCTTCGTTCCACAATCTTAGAAAGACTACAAAAGGAGATGGGTAGTATTGTCTTGATCCCATACACAGTCATTATTGCACAGTTGAATTGACTTGCTCTCAGTTACGAAGTTGCTCAATATCAGAGGCATGGGTTGAACAAGGCTTCCACTTTCCCAGACCTCCAATCTCTCTGTACTTATGCACCAATGTTCGTAAAAATAGACGTGCCTTGAATACTTAAATAACACCATAATCAGCTGTGAAAGTTTCTCTGGAAATATATTTCTGCAAAATAGAATGCCTCAGGTGATGGCAGGTGTATTTCTTTGCCAGTTAAATGCAAATTTCTATATTTAAATTTCACACCTTTTAGTGTAAGAGTAATAGCAACATCAAGACAACATCACATTAGATTCAGTTTTCCCTGTCTCATACACACGTATTAGAATCTCCTGATATGAAAAGGCAAATGTCAGAGAAGTTTATGTAAGTACACATTTTTCTAGGTGCTAATTGGTGTTCAGGTTGCTTCACCCTCAGAACGCTATTCAAGGGAAATAACCACCAGCTTCATGGAAATGCTGGCTGGAAGAATATTACAGTGTTGGGCCATGCATATCATTGCTTGGACATTCCAATTTTAAAAAAAAATACTGAAAGCATTTTCCCAATGTATATAAGTATGTTGAGACAGAGCTCCTAAATTACTTGTCCAAATTCAAAACATGCATTTTATAAATGATACCCAACAAAAGATGCTGTGAAATAGAGAAAATTGTGGATAATGTTTTTATATTTCATGATGGAAACAGAAAACCTTTCCATCATTTTAGATAAACTACACAACAACTCTCATAAGGAGATTATTTCAATTTGCATATTTTTAATAACTCCATTTAAGGCCATAGTAATGTATACAAGCCTATCTAGCAATATATACAGACCTTATTAGATTTAGCAATTAATTTAAGAAAATTCTGATCAACTACCTGCATAATCAGTGGTGGAGAACTTCACATTTATGCTTTGTCACCTCTTAAAAAAGAATTAAATAAAACATCAGGTTGTGTAAGAGTGTTCAATAAAGGAAATTTTAAAAGTATAACGATCTAACATCCTCATCACTAACCAAAATGATTGTTCTTATTTCCTCTATATTCCATTATTCAATATTTGCTCCTGAGTAGATGACGAAGAGGTAAAGTGAAAAAGGTTTGAGTTGGGGATAAGAGCGAGGTTAATCCCATTACTTCTGTTTTGAAAGAAAAAGTAGGCATAATACAAATGAAAATTAACATTTTGCAATCCAGCAGTTATTGGTTATATAAGATTGGAAGGTACCTGAATTTAATAAATCAAACAACCCAAGTTCATCAACAGAAATCATATATACACAGATGCATACATTCATACATATATATGTATACAGACATAAAGCCAAGAATAATTCATGCAAATTATAAGAAAAATGATACAATATTTTAAAAGGAATAGAATAATATGGATTTGCTTAAGTTTGCAGTGGTACTCTCTGCCTGAATTTGTTTGCCTGCTTGCTTTGTCGTTTATCACAATACTTTTGTGTGGTTTGCTTTATTCTTTAGCATAGTACTTTATAATAATGGACTCAAATATCAGGTTTTGTAGTGGAAACTACTGTAAACAAGTTCTTCTGATTTTGAAGGCATAGGTGCTGGTTGCAGGAAATCTCATGGAAATGATTCTGCCTCTCTAGTAACAGAAAAAAAAAATAATCAGGAAGACCTAGTTATTTCAAAAGGAAATTTTTGCAGTTGTTTAAATTATTTGTCAGGAGAGCTCTTTGCGCTTGTGCCACATTCTCAAACCCTTATTTAGAATGAATAACGTTTTGCAATAAGACTAGTCCCACTGAAGCCAGTGAAATTGCTTTTGTGCATTTTCCTTACCCAGAGTAAAAATGAGTGCTGAATCTGTGGTTTTATAATGATTTTATATGATAAAAATATTTTTTTCCTCAGAATAAAAATATAAACATTATGTTACAGAAAAAATTTTCTCATTTCCTCCAAGATTTGCAATAAACCTTACATTTTTTTCCCAAATGTAACTGGAAATTTCACCTCTAATGAGAATTCGGACTTCTTGAAAAATGGAAATATATTTAAAAATTGTTGTGGACTCTTCATTCCTTGCTGTTACCAGCTTCCCATAGACTACTAGGAATTGAGATAGATCTTGCTCTTAATATTTTAAAAGTTATGCCTTCTTTCCTGATCAAGATACATTTTTGGATTGTACTTAGATCTTTTCTAGGGGTAAAATACTAAGTAAAACCCCTTATATTCTGAATAAAATTAATTAATCTCTTAATTTTCCTTCATGGAGCTAAAAATTCTTTATCTAGACACTGAAGATGTGGTTCTTTGCTTAGTAGTAGGAGTAGGAGGAGGAAGAGTAGCAGCAAGGCTGAGAACTCACATATCACTTCAAGTAAGGGTTTTGTAATGTTTTAATAGCATTTGTCACATTTTAATAAAATCCAAGCTTCTGGTGCTGCCTGGTCTCCCAGTCAGTCCTACTGAAAAATCCTCACTACTCACGATGGCAAACTGTCCCTGAAGCATACAACAGGACTTTCAAAACACAAAAGTGTGTCATGTATTTAATGTACTTCTAACTACTTTTTAAGGCAATTAAAGAGAAGAAACTTTCCAAAAAGTTGTTACAGCTGCTCTGCTGCTCTCAGCTACAAGTGGCCAAACAAACTACTAGTTGAGAACCTTACCCTGAACTTTTCATTCAGGAAAGAGGAAAAAATCACTAGGGAAGTAAAAAAAGGGAGTAAATTATAAAGTGGCTAGACTGCACCATAGATTTATGTTTTTGTCAAAAAGAAGAAACAAAAAATAAAATGAAAGATAATGTATTCATACTGTCTGACATAGATCTGAAAAGGTTGAATCTAATACATAATGGGTTAGGAATGTACCTAGCATTGCACATTCAGAGTAGGTGGAATAGATACATTTTTTTAAACTACTGTACTCAAAGTATTACATTTAGCAAGCATTTGTTTGTTTAAATAGTGAACTGCACTGCTACACACAGAAACAGGACCCTAGTTAATTTTGATTACTCAAGACAAGTTCAAAGAAAACATACATCTGAAAATTTCCTAACAATTGTGTATGAGACCAGATAGTTCCTGTGTTGTTTGTGTACAGATCTGTGTGTATAACACACTAGAACTTGCATAAACTCGCAGCTTGAGTGCTGAACAGAACTAAAATGGGTTTTAAGAAATAATCAGCATAGGATTAAAGTTTCTGGTCTCATGACATAAAGAGGATCTCAACTTCTATTCAAAAAAGAACTTCACTACTTTTTAACTGACAGAAAATTGTATAAACTCAGGATAACTATTTAAGTGATACTTTTCTGAAAGTGTAAGTAGTTTGAAACAGTAGCTATGTGCTATGCATGGGACTGGGAACTTTCCTACACATGGGGGTCCAAAACAATACAAAGCCAGGGCAGAAACACCCATTCAGTAACCCGATGTAATTGTAAAAGGACATGCCTAGAGTCACTAGAAGAAATCCTGCCAACCTGGTAGAGAGAAACACTAGTTCTCTGGAGAA
>VXAK01013188.1:0-10219 GCA_013399435.1 Arenaria interpres | reverse complement strand
AGAGGAGGAAGGAAGGACGGAAGGAAGGACGGAAGGAAGGAAGGAAGGAAGGAAGGAAGGAAGGAAGGAAGGAAGGCAGGCAGGCAGGCAGGCAGGCTGGCTGGCTTCCTCTCCAAAGCTTCAAGAATGTATACAAAAAGATGAAACAGCATAAAGATTTCTATAAACCAGCATGCAATTCCAGATAACTTGATTTGAGCTCTTTTTAAGTACAGTATTGTGGGCAGCTATAATATGAATGGAACCAAAATGAATGTTGTAGTTTTCTTATATCCTTCCTATGCAAATAGCATCAGAATAATTAATTTTTACAGAATAAAAGCTGAAATCTAACAAAAAAACCCATGCTTTAAAGGAACATATATAGGGGGACTGCTGTAGAATGGAAAATAAATTAGTCACACTAATTTTCTTCTTCCTTCACCTCAAGTTGATTAGCACTAATTAAATTTTATGCTAGTCAGCCTGTGAGTTTAGTAGGTAATAAAAAAATTCCAAAATTTCATTGCTTGTGGTGAAAACACAGACGTATATGTGCATACATGTATCTATATCTGTATCTGTATTGACACATATAATTTTAGATATAGATATGAGATAGAGATAAAGACACCTAGAGAACCTGAAATATCTATGTAAATATAGCTCTATCTCTACATTTATAATGATATCAATATAGGTATGCAAATATATATTTTTTATGTGCACAGCATCAGTGTTATGAAAACCATGGATGTACTTACATTGTAAGGTATATGTGGTAGCCAGTATCAGGTAAGATAAGGTGCTTATGTGGTCAGAATTGAGGAGAACTCTGCAGGGCACTTCCAGTTTCTATTCTTTAACAGCAAACCCAGACCGGTAAATATCAGAGGAAAATACAGCAAAAGAGATGCTCTGCTTACCCCGTCAGTCCAGAATCACAGAATCAGAAAATGGTTTGGATCAGAAGGGACCATTAAAGATCATCTAGTTGAACCCCTCAGTAGGGGTGGGGACATCTTCCACTAGATTAGTTTGCTCAAAGCCTCGTCCAACCTGACCTTGAACGCTTCCAATGACAGAGCATTTACAGCTTCTCTGGGCAACCTGTTCCAGTGTCTCACCATGTTCACTGTAAAATATTTCTTCCCTATGTCCAATCTAAACTTGCCCTCTTTCAGTTTAAAGTAGCTAACTCATGTCCAATTTTTCATCGACCGATAGCCCCAAGTCCTTCTCTGCAGGGCAGCTCTCAACCCTTTCATCCCCCAGTTTGTAGTGGTATTGGGAATTGTCCCAGCCCAGGCCCAGGACCTTGCACTTGCTCTTGTTGAATTTAAGAGATTTACACGAGCCCACTGCTCAAATCTGTCCAAGTTCCTCTGGATGGCATCTCTTCCTTCAAGTGTTATCAACTGCATTATTCAGCTTGGTGTAATCTGTAAATTTGCCAATGGCGCACTTGATTCTGCTGTCTATGTCTTTAATGAAGATATCAGACAGTACTGGACCCAGTATGGATCCTTGAGGGACACCAGTCGTTACTGTTTTCCACTTGGACATTGAGCTATAAGTTACAAAGACTGTAACTCTTTGTACAAAGCCATCCAACTAATTCCTTGTCTATCTAGCAGTCCAACCATCAAACCCATATCTCTCCAATTTAGTAGCAAGAATATTGTGGGGAATCATGTCAAAGGCCTTACAGAAGTCCAAGTAGGTAACATCTGCAGGTTCTTGTCCACTGAGGTGGACACATTGGACCACTGACCAATGTCACTCCATTTTAGAAGGCCACTAGATTAGTCAGGCAAGATTTGCCCTTGATGAAGCCTTGTTGACTGTCTCTAATCACCTTCCTGCCTTCCATGTGGTTTGACATGTCTTTCAGAACAATCTGCTCCATGGTCATGACAGGCACAGAGGTGAAGCTGACTGGGCAGTAGTTCCCAGGGTGCACCAACCACTCCACCTCAGCTTATTCTTTCAAGACTTTCAGGAAAAAATTTCCGCTTCATTCAATAACTTTGTATTGAGGCAAAAATTCCCTGAAAGAAGAACTGGTGACTAAACCACCTTAATACAATTATATGGTACGACTGATTACTTTCAGTGCAGCAACTGCATTTACCCTAATACCCATACAATTTCTACCTGACTACATATAGGGACAAAACTCCTACTTTTAGAAAATTTAATCAAGAATTTAAAAATGGGATTTTCAGCTTGTCTCGCTGTTTCCCACCTCAAGGGACAAAGACTCAGGAAAGTTGAGTCTTGTAACTACAATGCAGTTTTCAGAACACCTTCAGCCTTACTCTATGGTCATCTAAATGATCAGCCCCATTGTAGACAAAGCAATACCTCTGATAACTTTCATTTAATTGTCCCTTTACAATGCAATTACAGAGTTGACTTCTTATTCCTACTTTACTTAATTGCCCCTGAAGTTTAGCTTTATCCTGATAATTGACAGATCAAGTGATGTAAGTATGCTCTTTTTAAACAGAAATTTCCATCCCAGTGGCCACTATCAGGTATCTGAAAGACAGGAAGGACAAGGAAGATATAGACATGTTCTCTTTCCTTTTCAGGTAGTCTGTAGTGCTTAATTCTAAGACACACTGTATGAAGTACAATATTTACAGAATTGCTGCAGAGCATTCAAAATTTCTTATCCTGCTTATCAAAAAGAGAATTGTAGATTTAGATAAAAAGGTAGTCATAGGACAAAATTACCACCTCTATTTACAAGCATTTTTTTTTCCCAAGTGCAGGAGACAACAGCACCTATCCCATTCAAAAGATTAAGAACTGTTATTTACCCTGAAATATAATGGTGTTCATCTTTGGAGGCAGCATGTATTGTAATATGTTTTTTTTTTTTCCTCAATAAATTGAATGTTACCATATGGTGTGCTAAACTGTTGTGTCTGAGAATTGATATATCTTAGTACTTTGCCAGCTATATTCATTAGTGCTACAAATAGGTGTTAAAACTTGCTATTTATCTCACTACGAATTTAATAAGAATTATCAACGACATAGACATTGTCATTATCATAGACATTGACATTATCAACGACATAGACAGAGGGATTGAGAGCACCATCAGCAAGTTTGCAGATGATACCAAGGTGTGTGGTGTTGTCGATACTTCAGAGGGATGGGATGTCATTCAGTGGGACCTGGACAGGCTGGAGAGGTGGGCCCAGGTGAACCTCATGAGGTTCAACAAAAGCAAGTGCAGGGTTCTGTACCTGGGCCGGAATAATCCTTGGTATCAGTACAGACTAGGGGATAAGGTATTAGAAAGCATCCCTGAGGAAAGGGACTTGGGGGTGCTGAGGAATGAGAAGCTGGACATGAGCAGGCAGTGTGCACTTGCAGCCCAGAAGGCCAATCGCATCCTGGGATGCATCAAAAGATGCGTTGTTAGCAGGTCCAGAGAGGTGATTCTGCCACTTTGCTCTGGTGAGACCTCACCTGGAGTACTGTGTGCAGGTCTAGAGCCCTCAATATAGGAAGGACATGGACCTGATGGAGCAGGGCCAGAGGAGGGCTACAAGGATGACCAGGGGGTTGGAGCACCTCTGCTACGAGGACAGGCTGAGGGAGCTGGGGTTGTTCAGCCTGGAGAAGAGGAAGCTCCGCGGAGACCTAATAGTGGCCTTCCAGTACCTGAGGGGGGCCCACAGGAAGGCTGAGGAGATTCTGTTTACAAAAGCCTTCAGTGACAGGATGAGGGGCAATGGCTTTAAGTTGGAAGGGAGCAGATTTAGATTGGATATTAGGAGAAAGTTCTTTACTGTGAGGGTGGTGGAACACTGTAACAGGTTGCCCAGGGAGGTAGTTGAGGCACCATCCCTGGAGATATTCAAGGTGAGGCTTGATGAGGCCCTGGGCAACCTGGTCGAGTTGGGGATGTCCCTGCCGACTGCGGGGAGGTTGGACTAGATGACCTTTGGAGGGCCCTTCCAGCCTGGACAATTCTATTATTCTATAATTCTATGATTTGTCAGTGTTCTTCTGGTTTATTGTCAAAAGTTCTATGAAATACATGTGAAAAATATAAACATAATCAGTGTAAAAAGCCCCAATATTTAAATGTAAGCACATAAATATATATATATATGTATTCATGGACATAAATAAGTGTAACTAAAATGTTGGAGTTGATTTACTAGTGAGAGTCAGGTGCATTACAATTTCATAGAGTGCATCTTCTAGTGAGCAGGAATACCTCAAGATCTCAGCAGAATCTTAACTTACATGATGCCAATTACCAAGAATTATTATCTGCCAGAATGACAGCAGTATCATAACATTTCCAACATTTATCTCTTCTCATACTCTTCATCCCTTCTTAGGGCCTGGCTTCCCTGCCTTCTGGAGCAAGTGGCCTTGTTATGTGCTTGCTGTGGTTTGAGCTGGAGGACTATTGAGTTTTGTGGGGTTGGAGAGACTTGCCGGTTTGAAGAGAGGACAGTGAAGAGGACAGAGGTTTCTGAGTGGTTGTCATTCTGAGGGAATCAAGGAAAAAGAGGGTGGCACCCTCCACCATAGGGTTGTGTGTCAGTGAAAAAGTCCTTTCCTTTTGCTCTGAAGATCAAACTGGTTTCACAAGTGGAGGAAATGATCCTTCCCTTCACTCAAAATCCCACTGACGTCTTGTCTAAAAGAACTAATGTCACCATCGTGTTTGTCTTAACACTTAATTGATATTCAAACAATGAAAGATTCAGAAGGTATTAACAATACCTAATGTCTGTATTCCATCATCAAGAGACCTCCATGAAAAGGTATTGCATGAGGGTGGTGGAGACCTCCATGAAGGTATTAGCAATACCTAATGTCTGTATTCCATCATCAAGAGATCTCCATGAAAAGCTTTAGCCTGGGCTAAAGCATAGGATCCAACCTGGCCTAAGTACGTGTTCCCACATCACTGGACATCTGTAGCTTGTTATCCTACTAAGGCAGTCATTGATCAGGTCACCTGCAACTCATATACTCTTCTATCATATTTATGTCCACTGATAGTGACTGCCTAGCAAAAACTGTAATAATTAACTAATAGAAATACTAATAATATTTCTGCATTCCCCCAACATAGAAAAAATTGCCTATTACTTAAGTAAAAGTCAATTTACCATTTGTAAGTTAAAGACCCCAAACCCAGTTCCCATAGAACACAACACTACCTACCTCACTTGGAATATACTGTTTTAAGTGGACATTTTTTACCCTGTGAGCTGTGAGTCTGCAGACTTTTAGGCAGTCTATTTCTAAGAGACCCATACAAAAATATATATGCCAATTACCGGCAGGTTTAAATTTGTTGTACAGAATCCCATTTTCCTAATGGAAAATATTTATAGTTTCTGTAAACCATAGTAATGAAAAAGGAAATAACTTAGAACAATATTTGTCTACTGCATTTTCAACAGATTCAACGTTTATAAAAAAAAGATATGTGGCCTAAGGAACCTTGTGTTCATATACTGAAAATACTGGAGGCACAAAGAGGTTGTGAAAGGATTTGAGAGTGGAGAATTTTTTATTCATACTTTGTTGTGATTTTGATATCACTAATAAATCTGAAGGACAGGAGAAGAAACAGGAAGACACTGACAGCGAGGTTTTAAAAATGAGAAGTCTTAACCATTCTAGTTTTAATATGAAGCTATCAGCAAATTCAGAAACTTGCATGGATATGTCTGCATTGCTTAAGTTCAAGTTTTATCTTTGACTTCAGCTGAGATAAGAATAACTGAATAAATTTACTACTGAATTTTAAGTCTTGTTAAATTACTGGTACAACAGGAGAGTCCAGAGTCACAGCTTACTGTTCAGCAAAAGGAAAAAAAAGCACAAACTTGAATAGCAGGTTTTCTCATTAAGCACATAATAAAATACTGAGATTAGATCTTGAAGAATAAATATTAGAACCTGAAAAAAGTATACAAATAGTATTAGTGCATCATATGCAATGTCTTTGTAACAATATGTTTCTATCTCACTCTCACTGAACTGAAAGATCAGCATTGTATTAGAGATAAACTAAATTGGTATTCATGTGGTGCCCCTCAGAAATCACCAATTACCAGTCAGTAATTACAACAAAGTACTTCAAAGTGTTCTATGAAAGCAGTTAAGTATAAGCTCCAGGTAAACAATAGAAGTGCACACGGTCCTGATGGAAAACTCAACATGCTCTAGCCGAATATTCCCATGGACATCAGTAATATTTAGATTCAATCTTTTTAAAGGGAATAAACACTGTCACAGTCATTAATAAGCAGAGCAGAGGACCTCAGAGCTGCAAAGGGACAGAAAGGGCAGAATTCACTATGCAGCTGGGCACGAACTTCTTCAGGAATGCCTGAAGTGCCTGTCCCACAGCAGACCCTGCAGGCTTGACAATAGTAACCAAACTAGGGGCGCACAGTCAATTGTTGTGCAATCAGAACTAATGTTAAATGATAGGAATTTTTTCTTTCCAGTCTCTTCACACCCTTCCTCCTCCACAGGGTTTGCTAGGTGTGCAGAATCCACATACATTTGTATAACGTGCACATTTGTATAATATGAGTAGATAAATATCACATGACAAAGAAATTTACATACAATATGTGAAAAAAAAAAATTGGATAATAAAAAAAAATTGGCACATCAGTCATCAGTATTCAAACAATTAAGTGGACTAACTCCATGTACCTTGCAGGGTAAATGTCAGAGACAACAAATACTGATTTCTGATACATCAGAGGACAAAGTTAGAAGAAAATCCAGATAGTGTAAAGAGGTTTCTTTCTGCACATGCTGGGAGAGAAAGGGAAATTATAACTTGATCAACTAACAAAATGAGATTGAAGTATAATTTCAGTATAACTTAAAATAGGGTAAATAGAATGCTGTGAACATACTGCTTATAGAAGTAATAAATTTATATTTATCTTATAAAAGAATAGAGTACTGTCTAATAGGAATAATATATAAACATGCAGTACAGTTTTAAAAATTTTACACAGGACTAGGAAATCGTTGATTTAAAAGATCAAAATGATGTATACATTAGTAACATGTTTTGAAGAAGCCAGTGCTTTAGAAGGTCTTAAAAAGTATATATCATTAAAGAAAATTTCATTAAAAGACAGAGACACAAAGTGACTAATGCCAGAAAAGGCAGAAAAACTACAGAAATGCAACAAAACCCTAACTTTAGGCCACAGCTCGCAGAATCTTTTTAATGACTTACCGGACTTGGAAGAAAGTTCTAAAATTTCTTGCAAGACTAGAACAGCAAAAATTACTAACAATATTATGCACACCTGAGCAGAGCAAATGCAGCTTATGAAGGAAAGAGAAAAACACCCAATCACCCCTACAAAGATTAGGGGGTATTGAAATAATGTCCTGTGTAAATGATGGAGGAAAGGAGAATGGAAATAAAGAGGGCCTTACCACACTTAAGCTTTGAATGCATGCCAAAATAAAGGTTATACTGAATTAAACACATCAGAAAAATCCAGAATACACTGGCTTTCAGAGAGAAAAAACCAAAATTATAATTGTATGTGTAATAGAGAAATCATTAGAAATGGAGAATTCTACCTTTTTCAGTGCAGGTGCAGATATAACCTGTGTTAAAAACAAGCAGTAAATGAGTATTAATCATAATTCAGTGTATGACAGAGGACTTGGATGATTAAAACAAAGCAATAAATTGGAATTTTGAATGTTTTTTACTTCATAAAGGAGTATTCAAAGTTAGACTTATGGTATATAAAAGATCTTCAGTGAACGTAATTGAAGAAAATGTGAACATATTTTTAAATTCCAACAGGGTAGACAGAAAGTAAAAATATGGCAGGAGTAAGTGCTTTTATTTTTAATTACATTCTCAAGATTCACATCCAAATGAAGAAAGTTTTATATCTAGTATATTTTTCAGTGCATTATCTGTTATGATTTTAACACTCACAAGCTGGTGTTAACAAATGTATTTTCTTATTTATTCATCATGACCAAAAGGAAAAGAAATAGGTTTAATCAATAGGTTAATCAATTCTTTTATGATGACTTAATGGCAGCTGATGACTTTTTTTTTTATTTTATGAAATTAACTTCTGTGAAAAATTCCTCATAACACAAGTGGGAGGGGGGTTCAATATGGAAATTAAGATAAAGTATTTCATTTTACATTAGATAAAAAGGCTTTCAATAATTGAAGTGATTTTATTATTTCATTTTAACTACTAAAGCATACCATGTAACAACAGAAGTGATGAAGTTGAAAGCTGTTTACATATTATGAGGAAATGTAATAAAAGCTCATGAAACATTGATACCAAAACTGAAAAGCATAAATTTTAAAACATACCAACTAAAGAAGTTCTATTTTACAGGAAATTTGGAAAAATACTGGTAATTAGAGTAAATTATGAAAGGTGAACAGCTATTAACAAATAATAACAATTTGTTGAGCATAAATAGCTGTAAGCAATTTTCCCTTTTTTTAAGTTTTAAGTTGAAAGGTATTGTTGGGCAAATTATTGGGAGGGAAATTCATAAGCTGTTCCAACAAGGAGCATCGTAGACTGCGTTGACCTTGTGTGATAAAGAGATATGTGATAAGTAACTATCAAAAGAATTTCAGAGTGAAAAAGAAACTGCCTAGATGCTTTGTTCAGCTAAATTGTTTTAAGGTGGAAAGTTGGTTCTGTCATGCTTTAATCAATTGGTTGCTTTTCTCCAGAAAAATATGTAGTCATGGAATCATAGAATTTTCTAGGTTGGAAAAGACCTTTAAGATCATAGAGTCCAACCATTAACCAAACACTGCCAAAACCACCACTCCTGCAGCTTTTTTGTTCTAAAGTGTTTGTATAGTCTCTCTTCTCTTTCTTTCCTCCTTGGTACACTTGCTCTTTCCCTTCCCTACACTTACCTTCCTCTTTTCTTATTTACTCAGTACTCATTTAACTAAAAAACCAAAGTATTGGTTTAGATGATATAGTGAATGAGTGGTTGTAGGCTATCACATTTAATTTTACTTAGGAATAAGAAAGAAAAATACTAGAAGCAAATTTTAAAAATCGCATTCTATACAAGGCTTAACATACATTTTCAGGTAAATTTCATTTATCATTTCATATATATTTGAGCATATGTGTTTTCAACCACAGAATTTATATTCAGACTTGCATCTCTAGGTTTTTAACTTGGTCTGTCTTTTCCCATTTACCAAATAGGTCTATAATATCAACATTAATATAACTTTCTGCCAATTACATAGCTATCAAAAAATGAGATATGATCAAAGCCAAACCAGCAAAAGAGTTTTTTTGTAAAGCCTGAAAATCAAACCTATACTTCAGTTCAAAAGTATTAGAAATGGATTAAACAACTATCAATGCTTCTCTAATGCCAAAAATACCAAAAGTCCCTCCTTGAACAGGTTTAATGGTGTGTTCTGGACTCCCCATGTGGTACACAGAATTATCAAGAAGAGGCAAAGAAAATGCTCTAAAGACATTATGAAAGTAAAGCAAATGTTATTGATCGCTCTGTACTTTCCTATTCTATTCCTGCAGATACTTCCCAGTCCACTGACCTTTCAGATATGAAGGCAATCCAGTCCATGCTTTCCAAAATATGGACAACGCCTTTATGAGTACTGTGTTCCTCCAAGCAAAGGTTTCATAGAACTGGCCATCTCATCAGTTATTAGGAGTGATATTTTATGTCAATCTCATTTTTTACAGAGACAAATAATCAAAGTATGTTTAGCAAATACCTTACATCTTTCCATTTCATAAAGTGGGAAATGAGTACAGAGAGACTCTTTTCTCAAAATTGGTAACAAAGCATATGGTGGAATCAAGAGCAAGAGAAATTAATCTGAGCTATTTTTTATGACAGGATGTTTTTCTCTTGTTTAAGCATATTTGACTTTGGTACAACCATTTCACACAGCTCCAATAAGATTGTTATCATGTATTATCTAGTTCTGAATTATATTGCTTATTCATATAAAACCAAAGAGCTCAGAGCAAACATAATCTTTAAGTACAATTAAGAAAGAGGAATAAAAGAATGTATGCAGTTTCACTGTCTCATAAAGTGGAAAGATATAGTATAATGTTATGGCTCCCTCTTTTGGATAGCACACATCTAGTATTCAATAATAAGAAAACTCATGATGTCCTTAACACACACACACAAAAAAAAC
>VXAK01013187.1:3402-42690 GCA_013399435.1 Arenaria interpres | reverse complement strand
GGAGCGGAGGGTGCGGTGAGGGCAGGACGCTCTCGGTTGTGTGAGGGCGGGAGGGCGCCACCCTGTCCCCTAAAATACTTGGCACCACCCTGTTCCCCTAAAATACTTGGCACCACGGCACCTTTTAATTTCTCTCGCTGTGGTGCTTGTCCCCCTCTGCCTCTCTGTTGTTGGCTTGTCCAAATCGGCGGTGAGGCTTTACCAGTCGAGTCCAAGGGCCCGGGTCTTCTCCTGAAAGGGCCACATGGCCAGAATGTATAAAAAATAAAAAAACATCTGTGACTTGAGATAACCTTTTAAGGGTAAGGCTTATTTAAATGGGGCACAGCTTTCCTGTGGACTGATCCAAGAATGTGGAATGAATTCCCCAGGAGCTGTGGACAATTGTAAATCTGTTGTTCAGCGCGAGGCATGTTCTTTGGCACTAGGCTTCTCTGACAGAAGCACGTAACTTCAGTTGTACTTTAACATAAAAACTTCAAAGGACCCACGGAGATAGTCATGTTCCTTCCTAAGCATCTGCAATATAGCAGCAGCAGTAGTGTTTTTACCATGAGGTTTGTGTTTGTCATGTAAGCTTTACAGTATTCATTGAATATTTTTTCCCTTTTATTTCCCTGCTAAGTATAAACCTGTGTGTTTTTTCTTTTTATGATTTTAATATAAAAATCCTTTTATAGTAGGGCTGAAGTAGGTCAAGTGTCTTACAACACTGCAACTTTAGAGTGTTAAACTAATTTTAATAGAAAAATCACCTCAGTTGCCCTTTGGTGAAAAAGAACCACTCAAAGGCAGAGCTTCTGTGTTTGAGTCTAGAAAACAAGAAACACTTCCTTAGTTCTAGTTCACCTTCCCATTTTACACATCACATTACTTGCTAGTTTGTTACCAAGTGGAATTTATAGCGTTGACTTTAAAATAACCCTTGGAGTCACCTGGTGGTGTGTTTGTGCGTAGTGTTACCAGTTTAATCTAGCTAATGCACAATTCAGTCTTGAAACCCACCTTGTTAATTTTGATAACATTCTTTTTCCAAGCCTGCGTATGACCTTAGTAGTTTGTTTTCTTCTCTAGTTTCACTGACTAAACAAAGCATAGCTGCCTAGAGATTATACCCAGGCAAGCAAAACAAAAAAACATCAGATGGTGCCAGAACATTACTAGTACTACCCTTTAAAGCTGTAGTTGGACTGGAGCTTTATGATCTCGGATCACTACGTTCACTGTATTATGCCACAAGAGTTGAAACTATGCAAAGAGCTTGTGCAAAAAAACCCCTCTTGGCTTTGCTGTGAAAGGGCTGCCTGTAGGCAGAGCGTTCTCAGTGAGAAGGTCTCCACAGAAGAGCTTTCTATTTACCTTGGTTTGCCAGAGGCTGAATTTGCTGAACTTTGGCATACACTGAATATCTTACTAGTTCTTTGTTCTCTTTGACATTTTTTTGAGGGGAAATATGCCAAGGACTTGTCCCCACTAGGAAGGGCATGTTTTTCAGCTAGCTCAATTTAGCTAGACCTTAAAAGCCCTAGAGTAGACGGAAAAGTTGTGTCAACAGGTGTTAAAGGGGAATACTTCTCAAGGTTTCTTTTAGAAATGTGGTGTGGATATTCTCTTTAGGTAATTTGGCAGACATCAGAGAATCATTGTTTTTCAAAAAAAACCACACAAATTGAAATAAATACGTATGAAATTATAGTCTGTTTTCAGAATTCAGGATACAGTATCATGTAGTTTTATGTACTTTCTTGACATGCCAGGTTGATGTGTCTTCTGTGTATAACAGTATATATACAAAACCCCACCAATGAGGGCACTGTTGAAGGAACTAGACTTGATTAGCTACATTCTTCTGATAAAGATCCTACGTGCCCATTCAAATTGTTTTCAAAGATCAGTGCAAATATTTTAGTTCAACAAACTGAAATCAGCCACAACTGTGATATAACCTACCTTCATATACTTCGTATATTACATCATCAACATCAATGATTTTGAATTAAAAAATTACTTGAAATATTAGTTAGTAAGTAACTTCCTTAAGAATGTAGTTTGCTTTAACACGTTCCGTCTGTATCCAGTTTGGAACAGTTACAAAGAGCTGTTATTTTCTGTAATTATAGCCAGTTTTATTGTGGTGTTCTCCATATTTTGCAAAACTTAAATTAGACTGGTACGTCACCCTCTTTAACATTAAGCAGAGTTCTTACTGTCATCTGAGGGAATTGCCTGCTACCGATATCAACAGAACTGGGCGGAAAGCAGCAGCTGTTGCCTTGTGCTGCCTTTGTTTTATACCCTGCTCCATGAGCTGAAAATCTTGTCCAGCATCATTCTCTTGCCACATGGAGGCCCCAACTAAATTACCCTGCTGTTGGCCCAGCCACACACAGATTTCCTGACCAGCCACAATATTTAGCCCATAAAGTGGCCTCGGGAGTTACTCAGTCCCAGCGGGAATGTAGAGGGAAACCTCAGATATGCCCAGTCCTTGCTGTGTTTTCCAGGACATCCCAACTCGCACCCTACTTTTTAAAACTTCTTCTATGTTCTTTTCCTTTGTCCAAGCTTGTCTGATAAATTACATTTGGGATTTTTTGGCCTTTACATTTTAAATCTGTGTGGTTTCTAGCCAAGAGGAAGGTACTGCCAATTTAAATACCAGTGAAGGACCAGGGTAGAAGGAATGAAAAGCAGGAGTATACTGAAGATTTGATTCTCTAAGAGGAAAATTCTTTTCTATTGTAAATTTTCCTGAAGTTATAGCTGAACTAACTTTGAGGAACCTCAGTGATGAAGTGGTGTGGCTTGTGGGTTTCCTTAAGGGTGTCTGGGAGCGTGACTGGCAGCAGTGAAAGTAGCGTTAGCTTCTCCCAACAGCTGCAATTGCTTGGGGTTCTGTACAACATAAGGAAGGCATTTGAGAAGAGAACAAATGACAGTTTGTTTCCTTTTCTTTTCCCACTTCAGGAATGGGCTGGTAGTTTCATTTTGTACTTCTTGTTCTATCAGGTCACCATGTCAACTACCAACAACATAATCATCATAATTAAGAAATTATGTTTTAGCCTGATGGTGGATGGTTCTTCTCCTGCATGTTGGAAGCAAGTAATGTGTTTTATTTGTACCTTCAGGAAAAAAATTCCTCCATTTGATCTTTTTTATGGGTAAAAAATGCAGTAATAAGCTACAGTCAAGAAGATGAAGCCTTCTGTGTTATCTTCAGTCTCCTGCGACTGCCCTTTAAAGGTATTTTCTAGTCCCTCTATGCACTTGTTGACTACACTAAGAACAGGAACAATGTCAGAGCCTAAACACTTTTTAATTTTTCTCTTCAGAATTACGTTTGGTATTTCTTCAGAATTATGTTTGGTTTAGGGAGTTACTAAAAGGAAGATAGATGGGAGAGAATCACCTTTACTCCTCAAAGAGTCATTTGTAAAAGAGGATAATTAAATCAAGTATGCCAGTAAGTGCCATCATAAGAAGATTTTCTGAATAGATTTATTATACTGTCACTGTTTTTAATACAAATGTTTATGAAAAAAAACCCCAGCACTACAGTTGAATGAAGACAGTTGTTGGTTCTCTGTCTTTCTGAGGCAATCAAATAATTCTGTCTTGGGCCTTTCTTACCAACTCCTGTATGATCCCAGCAAATAAAAGCCATTAGTAATAAATTTTCCCAATCCTGTCCATTTCAATCTAGTTTTTCTCTGATCTTCATGAATTGTCATAAATTCCTCTAGGTCCGGGATGAGGAACCTCATTGAAGGCTAAGCAGACCTTTTTAAATCTTCTAAATGACTTCATATTAGCATACACTAGAAGAAATCAAATTACCAAAGGTTGTATGGAATTAATGTCCTCAGGCCTCAGAGTCCCCGTTCAGTTTCTACTTATAGCTTATGGCTGTGTTTGGACTAGGTTTCACAAGAGAAGGGACTACTTTCTGAATATTATAAAGATCTGCCTTATTATTGTCCAAATTTTTCATCCTTTTTATGGCGTGTTTAGAGTAGCACTGGAGAGTATTATGATATTGGAGCCATTTCCCCAAAACACATGGAATGTCTGCAGCTAAAATGTGGTACCATTTAAGAAAGGGGTGGAGAATCTCTCTTGCATTTAAAATAGATGGAGATGATTCTGAAATTAAGATTTATTTTATCTATAGTTATTTAATCCTCTCAAGTAGTGCTGTATGTCTGGAGGATGATGCAGCAAAAGCACAGCTGACTCACGTAACTGGCACCGATGCTTTACAGGACTAGGAGAAGTTTGTCAAATATTGCAGTGTGATGATGGTATTCAGTTGAGCAATTCAAGTGACTCGCTTACTAACCAAGTACTGTTACAAGGTCTACAGAGAAACACATTTTGAGGGCATTATAAATTTGAGTAACTTTATAATGGCATACCTTAAGTTTTGTTATGGTCTCATAAAGGACTAAGTTCAGGATACAGTTTTGCGGGGCAGTTTGACATAACAACCTTATCTGGGAGTTGCAAGAGATATAAACTGACATTTTAGGACTCAGCATTTCTCCAGGAAGTACATATCTGGACTTGCCGAAGGTCTTTGCCATGTAGAAATGTGGGTGTCTTCTGTACTCCCTTTACACAGAGGAGAGCAGAAAATTCCTCCCACATGTCCCTGTCACACTTGAGATCCTTCAGTGTTCAGAGATGAAGGCTTTAACAGATTTAACAGGGAAAGCACCTTCTAACAGAATGTGTAACTTAAACATACAATAAAGGTAGTCCAAAAGAATTAAAATATTTGCCTAACCTTTATATTGAAGGAACAGTTTTATGATCTATTTTCCATCTGCGCATGGAGTGAGCTCTGCTAATCTGGAAATCTAGTCTAGCAACTAGAAAAAATGCTGGAATGAATTTTGCAGGGTGAATGATTGACTGTAATCTTTGTATTTTGTTATAAAACTTCCAACAAATCATAATTTAGTCTTGAGAACAACAGGCCTGATGTCTTTGCTGAGTACAAGAGTTTAGAGTTCATAGCATGCTGAATCACATTTTATATTCCTAATGCATTGCTGAGATGGATAACGTCTCATCATTTGATTTAAGCATCTTATCATCCTGTGGGCAGAATTTATTTAAAATTTAATGCAGAAGTCCATGCTATTTTCTCAACCGCAAATAAGTGATTTCTACTTTAGTCTCCGCAGAGACTATGAAAAGATATAGAGGAATGCTGCTCAACTGGAATGTTTACTTCACTGCAGCCTCGGTACAAAAAGGCAAATAAGCATAATCTCTTTTCCCAAAACTTTCCCACCACCACCTCTTTTCATAGTGTTTGGCCTATTAATGTGTTTCAAATAAGGTTTCTTGCTCTTTGTAGTCAATTTGTTTTGTATTCTCACAAAATTAAACTAAAGGTCCCTTTCAAACTAGACAATTCTATGATTCTATGAGTCTATGATTCTATTTACAGTGGAGTTTGATGTGTAGCAAATTTAGCAAGGGAAAAGGTGAGAACTGATTTAATATTTTAAAGGGTATTATCCCTAATCATAAGGATTATATGCTATATTTATTTTCAGTAAGTAGTGTTTATCTTTTCTTTATACACTATATTTATTTGTTACTAATAGATACAGCAATATCAAAGCTAGTATTTAAAGCTAATATACACACACACAAGTAGGTTCCAAAATATATGCATATTATTAGGCTGTTATGAACAGTATCCATGGTGTCTGGTAGAGTCTTATTAAAATCTGCAGGAAAAAATATCTTTTTCCTTTTTTTTTTTATGTCTGGGTAAACAACAGAAATAATGTATTAGACTTAAGCATAAATCTGAATACGGTAATTTTTAGGGTACTGGGTGGGAAATCTAAGGAGATGAAAGGGAGGATAAAAGTAAAGTCAAGGAGACCTAGAGCTGCACAATCAATCATAAAACATAAGTACATAGAATGAGCACTATCCCATGAGTGCTTTGATTATTCACTTTATTTCCATAGCTAGAAATATTCCATAGCTGTTAAAGCTAAGTTCAGTTGTGTCAATTTAGACTCAGTTTCTAGCTCTTTATACATTTCATTCTGGGATTTAAGGCCAAATCGTTTCACTTTAGAATCACTCCTAGGCATTTATGCATAGGAGGATCCCTGTGTACAGTATAGTCCCTCACCTAACACTGCCTTGATTTTGAAATGCCAAGATCTTTCTTTAGGGTTACTGTTTCTTGTATAAGGATGAGAGACACAGGTAGCAAGGTTTATCCTACCAAAAATTAGAGAAATCTTTTTCTTCTTATCTGAGAAATAAAATAATACTTTTTGGTGCCTGCTTAAAGCATTTCCTTCTTCCTTTTTCTGATGGAAGTGAAAATGTAGAAATTATTTTTTCATCCTACTTAACTCTCTCTCTCATGAGAAATGGAGAAAGAAGCAGAGAATGCATTTAGTACAAGAAAAATAAGTAGCCATCAGAATTGGCAGATTAAAATCAAATTGCCCCCCTGAAATTCTGATCTGCCCTTGGACCTCAATTTAGAGTGCAGGTGGGTGTTTTGCCATTTTGACAGCTCTCAGGAGCTGTCAGGACACCATTATAGCTCTGTGTGAACTGGCGGACTCAGGTGCAGGATGCAGCCACATCTGATTTCAAGACAAAGTGAGACTTCGGTTCACAGGAGTGCCTCCTGCAGCTTCATCAGCTTTGTATCAGGAGGAGGAAAACCCAGGTTCAAAGACCAGGGGAAAGCCCTAGCCCACCCTGGTGGAGTGTCCAACCTTAGCAGTATGAAGACAAAAGCCTGGGACATATTATAGGACACATTCATCAGCTGTCTAGACTAAAAATAACCACTCACACCAATTAAACAACTCCAGCTCAGGTGACTTCTGAGCTGTAAATTATAGGAGGTTTGGGAAGGACACCAGGGCAATGTCACTACATGCTTATCTACTCATGCTGTCTTCCATAGCTGCTTCCTGTTGCCACTGCTGGAGACAGGACGCCGGGCTATTTAAACCTTTGTTATGAGCCACTACCTCTATTCTTATATTCTGTTCTTATTTTCACAGAATTAGCTAAAGGACTCTATAGGTACCCTTTCAAGGAAGGCTTTGGGTTTTTTTCCCCAGTAAAAGAGCGGAATTTCTGTGGGGATCTTTAATGATGCTGTAGCCTAATTTTACATTTTAATAGTCAGTCCTTATTTTGCTCATTTTTTAACATCAGCAGTTTCACTGACTTTTGCTGAAGCTGAAGTTGCTCAGAACTGCTGAAATAAGCCCGGATGTCGTGGTCTGAAACAAAGGGAATCTGACTCGGCTCATGGGCAGCAGCACACACAGGGCGGGAGGCTCTGTTGCTCAGTTTGTAAGCCAAGAATTTGATGAAAATCCAGGCCTTGTTGCGTCTGTTTGCTTCCAAGTTTCAAAAGTTCAGCCTGTTGTGTTTGTACTTCCCAGTGCCCTGATAAAGTATTTAATTTGAACAGTAACTGCAATGTAACTTCTAAGCAAATGCTACAATAACATTAATATTAAAATCTGTAAATGCTTCTGGAGTTAACCGCGTTCTCTTGACAATTGGCAGAAAATGGAGAGTTACATCATTTGCTTTCCACTGCCCAAGAGAATTCATTTTTTGAAAATAAACTTGTGAGGAGTATACTAACAAGCAAGTCTAACTGTGAAAAGTAGACATTCAGACTTTGATTTCCATAGCATAAGCTGAAGTTGGCAATGTTTAGGATTTCGTAGATTCTTACATTTATGTGTTTACTTGAGATATGCACAATAGATAATTTCTTTTAATTTACCAGTCAAGTTTGCAGTATCGTTTGTAGATTATCAGCATTAAGCTTTTCAAAATCAACAACAACAAATGAAAGCATGAGTTTAGTTGGGTGCTTCCAGCTCAGGCTGAGCAGGCCAAAAGTTGTTCATACTTGTGTGTTCCATTGGTGTTGATGTGATTACATGTACATAATCAAGAACAAAATTTATCCCATTGAATTGAAGATTAAAGCATGTAAATACCTAAAGTTAAGCCCTGCTATTCATATTGCGTAAGAAAAGAGGAGGATCTGAGCTTTTCATTAGTATTACACTCTCCAGTTTATGCTGACCAGTTCTAATTATGCTGTTTCTAGTATGCCAGCTAGAGAAAAGATACAGCTCTTCTGAATACAGCAAAATCACTAGCAATTGAACTGTTGTCTTATCAGTCTTTCAGATTTTGGTTTATGTATCTGACAATTCTAGACAAAACAAAATCCTACCCACAGTTTTCCCTTATCTGAGTGTCATTTACATTTTGATAACGATAACCTGTTCTGCCTGTAAAACATTATGTTTCTTTGGCTTTACACTTTTGGATGGGAATTTAATCTGTTAAATATCAGGGATGATGTCTCATATGTTTAATCACTACAGAGTGGCTGCATTAAATTTACTCATTTCACTGAATTTCTAAAACATGAGAAGGACAATGTTCTTTTTGTTATAGGTAGTGGACCAGTGTCATACCCTGAGTATTTTTCTTGGCTGTAGAGTTAAGTAAACTTACAATTTCTTTGTGGTTTTTAGCTTGAATCCTGTATACCCACAAATCATTAATTGTAGCATTGTAGTACTTTAAAGATTTCTAAGGATATTCGGTGCGGTGTCAGCCGATGCAGTGACCATGGGAAGCACAGGTAATACTCTGTGGTGTAACTGATCTTAGTAGTGCTTGGCTGACTCAAGTGATGGCTGTCATTTCTGTTCCCAGTAGCAACCTGGGCGTATTCTGTACAGTGAATGCTCAGTCAGTGTAATTACTTCTTGGAAATGTTCGATTTTTTTTCATCTGCAGTATGCAATCTGCTATTCTCTGGGTTTTTTTGAATGTACTGTGTCAGGATTCCTCTTGTTAAGAAATTCAGACAACAAAATACAGAGTCTGGGGAGATGGACAGATTAATAGACAGATAGCAGTGTACATAGATGCCTGCGTGTTCAGAGGAAAAAAATCCAGATGGAAAAAACTGTCATATTTGTGAAAAATGAGACATATGGTAGCTTTAAATCAGCTTTTCTTTAAAGCAAAGGCATTGCCTAAGCCATAAGAATGCCAGCAGGAATAGTGTCTCCACTTCTGCAAGCCATGGAGCAAGTGTCTGGCAAGGGGTCCTGTGGAAAGGCTAGGAAGTATTACATGCTGGAGGGAGCTTTCTGGTAGCTGTGCCTATATCAGATTGTTTAAATGATAAATCAGTAGACTTCATATTCCAGACATTTTAAATTATTTATTTGTGCTTAAGGCCTGCCAACTAAAGCATAAGTTAAAAAGGAATTTTGGTCTCTGAACCTTCAGGGTTCACATTTTCAAGCTTTTCTTGGCAACCTTGAAGGCCAGAAAGGTCCAATATTTTGCTGCTTTCTTGTTGGCTTTTTTGAATTAAAGCTCAAATAACCCATGTGAGCTCTTAACTCCGGAGGCTGGAGCTTTATTAAAAAAAAAAAAATTGGAAAATATATGATAAAATCTTGGTAGCTGGTAAAACTAAATCTGTTTTCGAGAGCATGCCATATTTGAGAAGAATAAGTTGAAAGGTAGAGAATGAGAAAAGAGCATCTTCCAAGCAGATAGGCCCTGTTTAGATAAAGTGGGACAAGGAAAACTTTTATCCCACTTGACTTTTACTTTTGGATGGCATTTGAATTGGCCTTGTGTCTTTGGCAGCTCATCTGTTGAGCCATCTGTTTCAAATTATGCATGCTCAGAGGGCACGTTGCATCCAGGGATACAGTTCCCCCGAACACAAGAAACTTGAATTGGATTTGCAGTTTAGTGATCTGTAAATATGGGTGTGCAATCATACATCTAAATAAACTCCATTTATTGTGGAGAAATTGAAGCATTCATAGAGCTGGAGTAACCTGAGGAAGGTTGTAGGTGGAAACCCTTAGGGCATATTCACCGTCCTGTGTCCCTTGTTCAGTGCTCGGGCAGTGCAAAATAAGAAAAAAACCACCCAAGGGTCCCAGCTAGGAAATCACCCTTTCAGACTGAAGAGTTCCAAATGGACTAAGAGCTGATACAGTAACCAGTTTTACAGCCCGTTTAAACAGTGTCTTAAAGGGACTGTAGAGCAGAGAAACTGCAATTTGGCTCCCTCCGTTAATGAATCATCTCCAGTCCCATCACAGTGCTAGAGATGAACTGGGTAGTGAATCAGAAAGCTATAACCAACTCTGAAGGCCTTTGTTATGCAAGTACTTCTTGGCCAGGAAAGAGGATTTGATCCATCAACTTTAATGGTACATTAAGTAAATTTTATATTATTTATGGCACACTAGTAACACTTATCTTTTTCATAGGTTATCTGCTTTGAACGTACTTTTTTTTGGAAGAATATACTGCTTGTTCCACCCCTCCCTATTCCTTCCTTTCCCCAGAATGCTGACTCAGTTCCTATTGCTCTTGCAGTCAGCTTGCAGTTTCAGGCATTTCCTTGTCCGGTTTTCAGTGGAACACATTGCTTCCCTCGCGTCAGCCTTGGGCAGCTCTGTTGTGGCTGTTAAGTAACAGGCTGGCTGGAGATGGAAGAGACTTCTTTACAAGCAGCAGATACTGACATAAGACCATCTTCTCTTTATGGAATACACTGGAACTATGGACTTGGGTAGCAGTTGTGCACTTGTGTATGAGAGGAGGAAATTTGGCTCTCGTAACACAGTGATGGAAGTAATGGTAAATCTAGAACCAGCCAAGAGACTTGAGAGATAAATGAAATTTTGTCATAGATTCTCTCTAGATTATTGTATTTCCCTTTTACAGGTTTTCACATTAGCCAAAACCCCAGATCGTTTGCATTATCAGCAATGTTTGAGTCCCCAGTGATGAGGATCAGACTTAAGTAATATCGTTTATAATAAATTGTGAACAGAGCTTTGACCAAATGTAGATCTCTTCTATTGTTTTGGCAGATCTTATTCAATGTCCATGAAGAGTCTAGTTATGACATAAGGCTGAATGAGGTGCTTGGAAATACTTCCTGCTAGAAGTGGCACACAGTTCATTTAATCAAATAATTGTATATACACAAATTGAACATCTAAGACTGTAGGAATTTTACTTTTTGTAATACATTTAATCTGCTCATCTAATCAAAAACATCTTTACATTACTCAATTACTTTATATATCTTTATATTACTCAAGTATTAAGTTGTATTACTTTTTAAATTAGCAATCCCAAAAGAGCTACAGGAATTGATGAACATTATTTCAGCAAAGTTACAAAACTGAGGTACCAGGAAAAAAAAACAAGTCTAATTAAAATTTTGCCTTATTGAATCTTGTTAGTAGAATAAATGCTTTCTTCATATGAACAATTCTTGGAGTTATTACAAAGCTACTAGGACAGGAGACAGAACTGCAAGTATGTAAAAAAGTCAGCTGTATGAAAATGGTAAAGCGGAGAGAGATTCTCTGCTGTTTTTAGAATCTGCCAAGGACGTAGGTGCTAGCTTTTGGGCAAGAGAACTCTTTCAGACTCATGCCATCTGGCTGGCTTTTGTCTGTGCCAGTTGTTATATCGGCCCCTGTCCTGCCTCTACCGCATTTCTTGAAGTAGGAATTAGACTGAAATAGAGTAATTGCTAGTTACCTGACTGGAAACATACCTATTAAGTGATTTAGAAACCCAAGGAAGTGATCCAAGCTTCTTTGCTTGAGACTTTGATCAAAAGTCTCCTCATCCATGTCCTGAAGCAATTTTTGGATACTTTTCCCCTTTCCAAGCCTCACTGGCAGCAAAAAAGCCTGGCTGTAGGATCTGCTCCAATTTGCTTTCCAATGCACATGATGCAGTCAAAAAACCCAAAAAAAGCTCCACCACCACTCCCAGGTTCTCTATCTCATTCTTTTAATTAGTAACTAGTCTTTCTGAGATGCCATGCGTAGTTCCTTTGTTTCCTGTGCTTTATTTTTGCAGAAGACAGAGATCTATCACACCAAGGTTTTTCAAGGCTGTGTCTGTGTGACAATATTGGTAACTCACTTGATCTTCGAAACTATTCTGTAAACACAACTCTCAATCCTATATTGAGGATAATTAGATATTAAAGTTGTGATTATAGGATCTCCATATACTGGAAGAAAGGATTTGAAATTACCAGAATTTGGTATTATGTTTATTATGTTTTATTATGACTTTTGTTTGAATACAACTGTGTGATATTATCCAGACCTGTCACAAACTTTTGTTGTTTAGAGTTAACAGGCATCTTCCATACCTGGGAATCCCAATTAGAAAAGTAAGGATACTGAAGAGCAAGAATAAAGAGCAGATACTTGTATTTATAAATACAATATAGATTTTCTTGACTGAATCACTGCTGCATTATTGCTGCAACTTAATCTTAAAAAGCAAGCAAACAAACAACAAAGAAATCAGTCAAATAATTAAGCAAATAATTTGGTCATCTTTAAGGATATTTCATTTTCCAATTGCGTGTGCAACCAACGACAGTCAAAGGACAAAGAGCAAAGTCAAGAACATATGTTAAATTGTGAACTATTCACTGCACACATACTTTACAGCAATGAGATAATATTCAGTCTTTGATATTTAGGAGTGATATTTATTTTATGTGTTTAAAATATTTTTCATGAAGGAAAATATTTTAGGTGCTATCTCACTAGTCAAATTACATTACTGTTATTGATAGTACCAAACTGATTTAGAAGGATGAAAAAAAATTAATTACACATCAATAATTCAGGATTCCAGAAAACAAAGAGAGGTTTTAAGGCAACATTCCTCAGTCTTACATGTTGACACCAGTGGGATTATATGTTTTGCACTAAAGGAACATTTTGCCTGCCGGTGTTGTGCAATAGTTGGCCGAGTAACAGAACAGATTCCTCTCCCTGCTGCAGAGCTGTAAATCAAAAATAATCCCACGTGGTGGCTTCTCGTTTATGGCCATACAGCAGGGTTGTGGTTCTGAGAAGGGGGAGCGGAGCATAAAGAGTATCTGTAGAGATTCCTACAGAATCACACCAAATTCTTTCTGTCTGCAGAAAGAATGTTGCGATGTGGTATCTGATAGCTTTCACAAAGTACCACCTGCACTCTCTCTTACAGCATACAGCTGCTACAGATGTAGGCAAGTCATGCTTTGCTCATGCTTCTCACTCTATTTGTCAATAATTTGTGACCTTTTCCATAGCAACAATGGCATCAAAACACATATTTTAGTTAGAACACTTTTAAATGTGGCTTAATCATGGTTAACTAACACAGAATCATAGAATGGTTCAGGTTGGAAGGGACCTTAAAGGTCATCGAATTTCACCCCCCCGGCCCTGGGCAGGGACACCTCCCACCAGACCAGGTTGCTCAAAGCCCCATCCAGCCTGGCCTTGAACACTTCTAGGGATGGGGCATCCACAGCTTCCCTGGGCAACCTGTTCCAGGGTCTCACCACCCTCACAGGAAAGAATTTCTTTCTAGTATCTAATCTAAATCTCCCCTCTTTCAATTTAAGACCATTCCCTCTCATCCTATCACTGCTCTCCCTGATAAAGAGTCCCTCCCCATCTCTCCTGTAGGCCTGGGTGGTTGAATCATCTCAGTCCTTGTCTACTCTGAGGGCAAAATCATCGACACCTTTTCAAATATGATTGATTTTCCACTATTGTTAAGGCTTTTGACTCATTTCCTCCTGGCAGTCACAGTACTATAACCTGTTCTGTCACCAGTGGTCTTGTCACACACATGAGAGAGGTTACTGCTGAAACCAAACAGAATATGATTTAAATTTAGGACAGTTTTTAACTACTAGTGTAAAATTAAACCTGACTATTGTGTTGTCCTGAATAAGGATGAATGTAAATGTGTGTTTTAAGTGTTTTGCTATGTTAGTGCTTGAATTGTTGCTCAGCTTGAAGACAGGGTTGCGTGTAGAAGGTTACTGTGATTTGAGAAAGTCAGGGGTTTTGTCGTATGACCAACATTATTGCATCACTGTTATTTTATTTGCATAATTTCCAAACCATTTTGACATTGTTATGATTGTAATTAAGACTAGATGAAAATGAAACAAAAATTGAGAAGAAGGTAAGAATATATAAGATAAAAATAATTAGGAGGACAAAGAAAGGAAAGGCTCAAGAAGAAATGCTTGCTAGTATCAAGATTTACAGTAATGCCATAAAAATGGCATCATGCTATTAATAGTCATGAGTTTGTCTTAAAGACAAACCATTTCATGAGAATAAAAAAATTCAAACAGTCAATAACATGCTCTTTTACCTAATTACTTCATGCATCTTATAATTCTGAAATGAATTAATAATCTTTGTGAAGTACAGAGTGCATTAGTTCTAGGTTAGGGGAATGCTGGGGATTTAGTGTGTAGATTTATTATGTTTTTTAATATTTTCTATTTACTTAAAACGTAATAGACTAGTAATTGTTTCAGAAAGGTGAGCCGTGCATTCCCTGGATTTATAGTATAGACAACTTGCTTAAGGAAAAAGGGAAGAGCAGAAACTGTTGGTAGAAGCCTTTCTGCTTACTACTGTGTAAACATATTAAGTTTCAACCCTCGTTTTGGTCGAATATACAATACACATTGCAATATCGATGTGTTTAATTTATAATGAAGACCGTTGCTGTTTCAGCAGTGGTATCGCTTGTTCTATTTCTGTCAGAGCAGATATTAAGCTGTACAAGGAATGACTAAATCTCCAACTGCTGTATTAGCTGGACATCATGTCAAATTAGTGCCTATTGAAGATTTTACTGGGTTTCAAGTATGATCTTGGATTAGAAATTAAATCCTATGTGAAAAATGTCACTCTGCTGTGTGTCACCTGCCTAGTTTATAAAGAGGTCAAATTGACTTCTTGTGTACATTTTCTCTAATTCTTATGGGGCATGAGGTATAGCTCAATGAAACTGGCTCATACAAAGTGGAGAAAATGTGCTTGCAGTCTTAATGAAAAGATTAATTGTGTGTTTTTTAAAATGGTATAGATGGCTCTGTAGTGCTGCATTTTAAATTTGCCAACTCTTCCATCAGAAGTAATTGTTTTGAAGAGATTCACTTAAGCCTTATTCGGGTTATTATCAACTGTAACATTCCAAACTCTTAATAAAAATTCAAGATTGTTCTTTCTAATTATCACATTGCAAAAATAGTTTTGCCCTTTGGGATTCTGAATATTTGCAATATAAGTGACATCGTTTTACAAAAACAAAGAGGTGCAATTATTCCATACTGTACTCTGTTTCTATGTGACATGACTGCCAGATGAAGAAATTAAATTCAGATATGTTCAACTATTCCTGAACATCTGAACAAAAAACATTCTCCAGATGAAGAAATACGGAAAAATACCTTAATATCCTAGTTTGTGCTTCTTTAATGCTACTACAGTTTTATATAAATGTGATCATCCCACAACTCACTTTAAAACACTCTCAAGGCAGCTATAACTTTGAAAATCTGCAAACCACCATGAGGAGCCAAGAGCACAGCACAAGAGGAATTAACAGATTATTCCTATGCAGTTTTCATAATGATCAGTGTACATACTCTAGGGACTAGACATCTTCCTAGAAGATACACGATAGGACTCGCACATTACAGGTTTTATACAAAAAAATAACAGATCTCCATGGAAGATCTGATGAAGAAGTTCAGGCTAGATGAAGGCTAGTCTCTTGTGGCCTTAAAACGTACCAGCCTATCATTTAACCCCACCTCTGGAAAACGTGCAGCTGCATAAAATGTAAAGAGCACATAAAGCATATCCTGGGGTGTATTTCTAGTTAAAGGCACACCCGCAGTTGTAACTTCCTAAAACAACTTGTGTCACTAGTCCTGGAAAGTACTCTGAGATCTGTGATAACAGGTACCTTCGGTCCAAAAGGTCATCAGAGTTTTTTGTGTGATGACCTTCCTCATTTCACAGGAGGGATCTCTCAATAACCTTTCCCATGTGGGGAAATGCTGGTTTGTGCCAGGAGCAGGGCTGTTGCTTGGCTTTCTGAAACCTGTGCAATGTAAGACAGCCTGTGTTTACCTGTGAGTCAGTTCCCTTGCATTTCGTTCGTTGATCACAGAAGAGTAATTTTTATTTTTTATTTTTTTTTTGCCAGGATTTTGTGTGTTCAGCCATATGGTTCCTTTTGTTCTGTAAAATACAAAAATGGTTTAATCCTCCTGACATTTCGATCCTGAATTCTGTCTCCATAGTACTGGAGCTACTAAACTGCTTTGCGCTGAAATTCCAGAAAGCTGGATACGTCATTTCATGTTCAGGTATGCAGGAGGCAGGAGTGAGTCATTCCCCTAGTCAGCTTCCCGAGCGTTCATGGGCTGTAATAATGCTTTTCCTAGAACAAGCAGAACAAGTCATACTAAATGCCTACACGTTGTTTTGGAAAAAAAAATAATGGGCTTCCTGCGTGCTGATCCATAATGTAAACAAAGCTATAATAAAGGAAGGGATGGACACTTAAGATGTTATTTCCAGGGAGACTAGTGGATGTGATTAAAATGTTACTAGCTTGACTAGCTCAAGATATTTGGTGATCATAAGAGATTTGTAAAGCACAGAGGTCATGAGTGTCTGCTTCTGACCTGTGCAAGGTCTTTCTACTCTGTCTTGCTGCAGCACAGGTTTCAAACTCAAGTCAACTGGGCTAGAACAAGTCACTTTATACACCTAGGCGGTATCTTACAAGGGGGATTTGCACAAAAATGGTTGTGCTGTTGCTATTGTAGCTGCACTGGTGCAAGCCCCATTCTTCACGAGCCGTTTGGCTGGTTTTTTGATTTGATTTATTTGATTTATTCATAGTCACTTTTTTGTCCAGTGTAGGCTTACCCTTGTGCATTGTACTTTTAAAGAAACAATAAAGAACGCTGAGATCTGGTACACATTTGCCAAAATGTCAGTACTTAGAGTCATAGAAAATCCTGTTATACTTACAAATAATACTGTTCTCTGTGTCCTTTTGGTATCAAGTGTCCTGTACTAGAGGATCTTCTTATGACGAATAGATCAATATGTAGCAGTTATTACAGATAAACACATTTCCTGCAGGAGAATTCCTGTAAAATGTTAGAAGATATAAAATGACACTGTTATTTTTTTACCTAGTTCATTGACCTTTTGATTTTCTTATATTCCTAACAAGCTTTCCCAGAAACCCAGCACACAATCCCACCACCTCTTCAACATCTACACAATTCTCAGCGCAGGAGACACTACAAAAGGCCAAGATTCATGGAGTCAGCAAAGGGAGAGACAGCAAAACGAGGTTTCCACTGAGGAGAGAGGTACCTTTTCTAACTCCCTCGGTTCCAGATTTCAGGAGCTCTTCCACCCAGGCCAAGCGCTGGTGAGCTGCTCTTGGCTAAGTCAAGAAAGTAGTTAGAGGGCATTGGTTTGCAAACTTGACAAAGGTTTCAGGTAAACTTTAGTTGCCCTAATTTTTCTCTTGACAGAAAATAAGCTTGAAGTCCAGTTTTATGACCTTAGGAGATGACATTTCAGTTCCAGCTTAGAAGCAGGAGCTATTTCCTTCTGGGAGCTCTCGTTCTAGATTCATACAAGCCTGCCGTACAGCAGTTGATTGTCAGCAGGCTGACAGGTGCTGTTGTGATTATTACAGAGATGTCTCAGGCTGTGATCTGGTTGTTTTAACTCAGGTGGTTGAAGGCATCCAGGACAATATTTGTCTGTGGGAGGTCCAGAACACTCAACAACAGCCAGGTTTTACGTGACCACACCAATCTGTTGATTGAATAGAACTCATTATTATTTTAATTTGCAGAGGCCACAGCGATTACCTTGAGCGATCCTTGCATGCTGACTGTGGACAGAGTGGTCATACATGATGACCACGTGTTTTGAAAGTCTGTGCACCTCTCAGGGGAGCCAAGCGTGCTCTATGCATGGCCGGGGCATGAAGATTCGTAACCACGCTCCTGGCACTGCCTCCTTCCTAAGCAGCAAGTGCAGCTCGTAGGCTGCCGCTGCCACCACTGCTGCTTCCGAGAGCTCAACAGCAATGTGAAAAGGCTCCGGATCAGGCAGACTGATGCGCACGTCACAGTGTGACGGAGCAAAATGGTGCCTTGTGTTTATTTTCTAACCCAGAGTCTTCAGGAAGGTGAGGCCCCCAGAGGAAGTCACTGGGCCAGGGCAGACATACCTCCTGGACAGCATGTTCTGCTCAGAGGGGACACGGGACATTTAATGTGCTCTGGGTGAGGCTGCCCTAGGTGAAGGGCTCTGTTGGGAGAGGTGAGTACTCATACAAGTCCCCGGTGCTCCTTCACTCTACACCCTTATTTCAGTAGCCTCGCTGCAGCTGTGGGTCTAGTCCTGGACCAGATGGGAAACGCTTGATGCAATCCCCAGCAGAGAGAAGGGGAACAGCAGTGAGGACACATCTGCCAAGTCAGACAGCCTGTCTGCAAAGTCCTGCTCGCAACATCTCTCAACATCAAGCCTCTAATTCCAGAGCCAGGTCCCATTACCCTGTTCTGCGTTTTCCTTCTATTTGCAAGGAGAAGACATCAGCCTGGGTGTAACCTCTCTCCTGAGAGGCCACCAGTCCGCTGCCAAACTGTAGCTCTTCTCCTCGCCCGGGGAGAGACCGAGAGAAGGGAAAAACAACTGACGGAGCAAAGGGCATCCACGCGAGATCATGGCAGCTGATGGAAACCAAGGCCCTCCAAACTTCTACTGAGGCTCCCCTCACGAATACTGATGGGCTCATATGCTGCTGCCCCCAGAAGACACAGCTGTAGTTTTACAGTCTTTAATTTCCAGGTTTAATGTCCAGGTATTGATTATTGTGGGGTTGTATTCCAATTTTAATCAAAGAAGAAAAAAATCAACCTAGAAGTATAGCCTGTGCTATTTCCTAGGGATTTTACTCGGGAGGAACTGAGCGTCAGGTGGAGCAGAGGTGTGACAGTGAGTGTGTGAAGTGTGAATATTTTTATATATCTATTCATCTGCTTTTTATACTCTTCCCCTCCATCTCTTCTTTTCCTTGCTGAAACGACGACTGAGAAACTGGGGGGTGGGTAAAGCAGAGCTTCTGTAAAACCTTTGTTAGAGGGTAGGTGGGAAGGAGGGATCCCACGTGTTCCATGACAGCTGCTGGGAAGTGGCAGCTCAGGATGACAACCAGCTGAGCAACGCCAGGATGCAGAGGTGGGGCACGAGCCTCAGCACAAGCACGAAACTGAGCTGAAGAGGACAAAAAAAACCCCCATAAATGCAGAGTGGTGGAGAATTAAGCACAGAGAAAGAAAACAAAGCACATCGCGGAGCCTTTCCGATAAACAAGTGTGACTCCTGGTAATTTCCTCTTATCGGTGCTGATGTGCGTTTCAAGTTTAAATTTGTGCCTGATCCATCGGGGGGTAAAGTATGAGAAATAGGAATGTTTTCCCTCCGCCCTCAGTGAGTGACGCAGGATGTGGTAGCGCAAAGAGCTCGGAATAGCAGTAGAAACTGCCGGTGCGTGGGCGGGAGCAGGTACGGGAGGGTCAGTTGGAGCTCCCCTCTGCCCTGGCTCTCCCGTGGCTGAGGGAGATTTGCCGGGGTGAAGCTGGAGCCCTGGGTGGGAGAAGGAGCGGGAGAAGGAGCGGTGACGGGAATATCACTTTCAGCCACTTTGCCCACAGCTGTTTCTCAGGGGTTAGGAGGACGTGGGGTGGTTTTGTTCCCGCTCCAGCCTGCTCCTCTTGCTGCCCGTTGTCTAACAGCTTCTGTTGTAAGGTTTGCTCAGCCCCTTTCTTCTGCTTTCATCCCCCAGAAGACCCGCTGTTCCCCGCTTTGTTCCACCGAGGGGAGGAGGACTTGCACGACCAGAGGTTGCCTGGGCAGGCAGATAATTTCCTGCGAGGAGAAGGAGCGCCGGGGGAGAGAGGTCCGGGGGACAGAAGCAGGAGGCCAAGTCCAGGGCTGCCCCTCGCTGGTGCTGAGCCAGGAGAGGACATGTTGGGTCAGGACGTCCTGCCGGGCTCAGCCCCGCTTCCTCCCGGGCCCTCTGCCCAGTCCTGTTGCAAGCGAGCCCAGACCTGATGCACCTCCTGTCTTGGGACTTCCCCCACTCGTGTCATGACTCAGCCGGGGGACCGTCACCGTGCAAAATGCTCGAAGCACCTACAGCAGAAGCGGGGCCAACGGAGCAGGTGAGGGAAAGGCCAGGACTTGGGAGCGGGGGTCTCGGCCACCGCGCCAGGCCAACAGCTCCGGCTCCGGGTTTTTGTTGCAGCTGCCTGGAGTGGGCTCCGGCTCCGGCGCGCCCTGCTCCGGCGCCCGGTTTTGCTTGCGGCTGCCGTGTGCTGCCGGAGGAGGCTCCGGCTCCGGCCGGGCCGGGCGGACGGGGATCCGGTGCCGGGTTTTGTCCGGTGCCGGCTGGGGAAGTTGCTGAAGTTGGGCCGCGAGTGGCGGGGCCGCGGCGCGTCCTTCCTGCGGCCCGGCCGGTGCATGATGGAAGCAGCATGGCCGCCCACCTCTCCCTCACACAGGTACCGCCCGACCCGCCGGCTCCCCGCTCGGAGCGGCCTCCCGGGGCTTGGGACGGGGGGCGCGGGAGGGTTCGGAACCGGAGCGGGGCCCGAGGGTGTCGGGAGCCGCCCGGACGCCGCCGGGGAGCGGCTGGGTGCTGCCCACAGGGCTTTGTGTGTGTGGCCGCCGCCGCCCTAACGGCCGCCGCCGCTGTCAGGTGGTGGGTGAGGCGCGGGGGAGCGGTCTGCGAGGGGAGCGCCGAGCCGCGACCCCGGGGCTGAAGGGAGATCCCGGCCGGCCGCAGGTGCCTCCCCCCCGGGGCTGAGGCGGGGGGTGGGGGGGGCCCGGCCTTGCCGGGGACGGGCAGCGCCGCCGAGGTCTGGGCTGCGGCGGCTGTAATCGCGGTCCCTCTTTTGTCTTCTGTGAGGACGCGGGTTTAAAGAGCGACAGCGGCAAAAAGCCCAGCCCGCCCCGTCGGTCCGTGAAGGCGGGTGGGGAACAGGGAGGCGAGGGGAGGGTTGGAAAGGCGATAGCCCCGGGTCAGGTAACCGGGTGCGGGCCCGGCCTCCCTGCCCGCTCCCCGGGGCGAGCGAAGGGGCAGCCCGGCAGGGTCAGCTCGGGAGGGAGAGCTCGGTGCCCTCCTCTAACGGAGGCTTCACTCCAGAGATACTGCTTGGAAATCNTTTTTTTTCCTGTGGTGGGCCCCGTAGCCAGGGGACAGCGGTTTTGCCCAGACAGGTGCCTCATAGCGAAGAGCTTTGCAGGTCTTAAAACTTGGAGAAATCTTGGCACCCTTTGGTGCTCTGGGGATCTCACTTTGCCTAAGTCTTTCTTGCTTGTGTGTGTGTTTTTTTTTTTTTTCTCCTGATGGTAGTAGAATTTCTTCATACTGTTGGGGTTACCTCTTTTTTTCCCTAGAGATTTCATAGCTAATAAACTACACTTCTGGGGTGTTTTTTTTTTTTTTGCTTTGTTTATCAGGGACATGGAAAATTAGTATTCCTGCCTGAGGCGGGCCTGTTGGTGCACATGCTCCTGCCTTGGGATGCTTCAGCCCGATAATCAATTGTCACGTTTACAGAAAGTAAAGCTGGTGAATAAGCGTGACTCACTAAAGCACATATAAGCCAACTTTAAAAGTTGGCAGCAAGGCTGCTCAATTTGCAGTTACTTATGTAGTTGACTTCTGAAAAAAATCATCAAATGCTGCAAGGAAGGAAAGGATAGTTCAGTGAAAAGGTGAACTTCAAATGCATGGAGAAAATAAATGTGTCTTTAAAGGTCTAGAGATAAGTAGTTATGAAGTAGTACCTTCTATGTAAGCTTGCTTTAATATTGCAATGTTA
Source organism: Arenaria interpres (assembly GCA_013399435.1). NCBI lineage: Eukaryota > Metazoa > Chordata > Aves > Charadriiformes > Scolopacidae > Arenaria > Arenaria interpres. The sequence goes on along the minus strand of VXAK01013187.1, from coordinate 20,813 downwards.
GGTTAGCCTTTTCTGTGTCTCTTTTTCAACAGTCTTCAAGCCAAAGAACAAAAGTTTTTCTTTTTACTGAAGAGGAAAACACTTTTCATAGAGCGGTAGCCTTAATTCTGCTGGTCTAAAGGCATGGGCTATTCTGGGACTTTATTTGGAGGGAGGGGAGGAGTGTCTGCTCTAGTGCATTCTAAAGCGAGACATTATTGCTTACAGGCTGTGTAATCCTTTCATTGTAGAATTTATTTACTCTTTTGGTCACATGGAAGGGGGACTAAATACAAATGTGATAATGTTGACAGAAGCAGAAAAATCACCAGTATCCTTAAAACCATTGTGACTACAGCTTACATCAGTGGTTAAATTGAGGAAGCTATTTCTGTTGACCACTTGTGTGGGTGTTGGGTTTGTTTTGTTTTTTTCCTTTGGTTATTTTTTTTTTTCTTTTTTGCATTGCATAAGGATCATCTTAGAAAGCCTAGCAAGACTGAAGATGATTTCTTCAATGTAGGCTCTAACTTTTGGAATTTCAGGGCTATGAAAAGGCATAACAAATTGTTAAGTGTTCTAAATCTATTTAGATGAGCACGAGGAAGTGAAAATGACGGTGTAGGGGATTGTGGGGGGTGGTGTACAGTTACTCGCTGCTGTTAAATCAGTTACTGACAGCAGCAATAAAAAGTATGCAGATTGGTACTTTCTGCTGTAGACCGTGTGCAGAGAACAAGAGCTATGTTAACCTGCAGTCAAGCTCACAATTGTGTCAAATTTCTTTTCTCCTTCCCGTTTTCGCTTTGACTGTGATTTAACATAGCTAGAAAGTTGGGTATTTCCAAATGAGACGAGGGTATTTTCAGATGACTTTGCAGCTGCAGTGTCTGAGAGGGCTGGGCACCCTTTATTTGAATACCAAAGCTCTGTTTAAGTAATTTGAAGCTTTTTGGTGCTAATTGTATTTTGTTGGCTGATTAGTAAAAGTATTTCAGGCCTGTGTAGCTGCAGTGAAATTTATTATACCAGGTATGCTTGAAAGAGTGTTGCAAACTGAAGGTGATTATCTCCCTCTCCTCTCCTCAATTTAGTAATAATTTGAAGTGTCTTTTATCTCCCCATTTCGAACTCATTCTGCAACATCTTGTTGCCACTTGCATTTGCTCACCAAGGGTTATGGTCTGAGCGTAACTGTGAATTTAATAGGGAACTTCTAAGGAAGCTTCTACCAAGTGAATGTTTTGTTGTGGTTGCCTTTAGTTTGGAATCAAACTAGCAACATCAATGGGAAGGAACTGTTCCTATGTCACAAATTGTCATCCCTTGTTGAAAAACTCAAATTAAGCTGTAGCCAATATGAGGAGTTGCATTTTTGACCTTCCAAGGATGGTCGCTCATCTGGCCTGCTTAACTTAGGGAGTTTACAGAGGAAGAAAGAACAGAAATCTGAAGATGCAGAAAATCTGCATCTTGAGAGTGGGGAAGATGTGTTTGTTGAAAGCTGTTGTAATACACGTGTTCAAAGACTTCTTGTTGCTCTTGAAAATTGAACTTGTGATTTATTCTGAAAAACTGCCTCTGTGTGATGGAGGAGGAAATTCACCGTTCGGGGTAGGACTGTAGAGAAGTATTTAGGCAGAATGTGAAGATAACTTTTTGTGTTTGTTTTCCTGACGTCGTGAACTAGTTTTGGTGAAAACTGGTAGTCATCCTAAAAAATAGTTGTGGGCTGCTTGGGTAAACAAGACAAAGTCGTGCAATATGAGTTTGTATCCTCATTAGTCGCAAGTCTCAGTTTAGACTTCAGTATTGTGTCACAGAGTCCAGAACACTGTGGGTTGTTGTTGAAGGGAAGCATTGAATATTATAGTTGAGGCTAAGCCATATAGATACCTGTCTATTGTGTGCATTGCCAGGATTCATGTCTTGTTGCTACAATACATTGGGATCTAAATACTTATAGCTTGAACGACACTATCATAGTAATAAATACATTATCTGTAATGTAGAGCCAAAGCTTTTGAGGTCTCTGACAAACTTCTGATTTATATTTTTGTTTTTTGTAAGGCAGCAACAAAATGATAAAATTAAGATCTTAGTTTATTTTTTTACCCAAGTGAGAGATCTGTTGTTCCTCTTTCTGTCCTCCATGAACGGTGAGGAAATCTGAGTTGTGCATGTGTTTGTGTGTGTGTTTAAACTTGTGTATGTTGGAGGCTGGCTGCTCCTAACGCAGGTAGAACTTAATTTTTTTTGATTGATATTGCATCAATCGTGTTAGAGAGTAGGTGCATCTAAAAAGGCGGTGGAGCTACTCTTTCATGTTCTACAGGCTTTGTTCAGTACTGATTCGAAGATGGTGGAGGTTTCCTGTAGTGATTTGAAAATTAAATCGAACCATTCTTAATTATGCGGTGACAGACGTCTTTGCGGAGAGGAGACAGCGGAGTTTCTGTGCACGCTTCAGCTGTTTAGTGGGAATTAAAGTGCTGAAATTTGAAGTACTTGGTAATATTTGTATTTAAATTTATAGTAAATGTTATCTGTTAGTAAATTTATAGTAAATGTTATTGCTGTAGGAGATGTGCTTGACTATAGAATGGAAAGTGGCAGAAAGCTTTACCATGAAACCCTTCAGATCAGACAGGCAATAGAGGAAAAAGACAAGCTGGTTGTTGTTTGAAAAGGGCAATGTAAGAAAAGCAGTTTACCTCCAACTTACCTGCTTTTTGGCAGGCTGGCTTTTTTGTTTTTTTTTCTTACTGGTTTCTCTCTTGTTTATAACCCTTGCAGTACTGTGTCCAGGCTGCCTACCCACTGCTGTAGAAGGGATTCCAAGTAAGATAGTCCCTGGTATTTACGGTTGTCTCTTTGGATTCGTTTCGTGCCATTGTCAAACTTTAGGAGGAGCTGCACCCGGCAGTGAAAGAGCATTGAGAACTGCTTGCACTTTATTCCCCCTTCTCTTCGTGTCTTCTTGGAAATAGAGAGGTGGGATTCTTGCAGTTTTTTAGAAGAACAGCTTTTTTCCATACTGAGTCCTTTTGGGAACCAGAAAAGAGCAAAGGGATGACTGCACGAAGAACGTTTATGACCAGATTGTGTTGTTTGGCCTGGAAACTCTTAAAATTAATCCTAGAGCTTTGCATGGTGATAGGATACAGTATTTTGGATTTTAATCAAGATAGGAGAGAAACAAGCTATTCTATCTCATTTGGGTTGGAGGGGGGCGTAATCTTGTTTGTCTCAATGGACAGCTTTTGTTTGTTTGTTTTTTAAACCTTTTTGTGGGAAGGAAGGTTGTGGATAGATGGGGTGGACAGACTGGTAGTAGTATCTCATTACACCTAAACGCGAGTGTGCCAGAGGGATGAAAACATGGGGGTATAAAGGCTTGACTGACAGCAGAAGATGAAAATGACAGGCGTCCCTGAAGGTGTTTTGTTTTTTTTTTCTCCTGGGTTAATATTCTAAAGTTCATAGGTTTGTAACACATTGTAATTACTAGAGCAGATGTTACTCTTAAAGTGATAAACTTTTAAGTGGACTCATAATAATGTATTTCTATTCTTGTACGCTGTGGAATCTGACCTTTTTTCCCTCCCTTCTTTTTGCATTGAAAACAAGTTGAATTTACTCTCTGCAATCGGCTGTTAAAAATCCCATAAGAAGAAATGTGCCAGGTAGATTCTACAGCAGCACTTTGAAAGATGTTGAGCAGTGTTTTGTTTTTGTTTTTGTTTTTTTTTATCCCAGAAGATCAAGAACTATATTTGTATCTGTTGTTTTATTGTAGGGCATACTTTGAAGGAAAAACAAGTCTGTTACTAGCAAAATAGCCTAGGAAATTTTTTTACTACTATTTATTCTATTTGGTGTCACAGGAAATTCCAGTTATTGCGGTGATACTGGTGTTAAAATGAATATTGGAAACACTAATGAAATAAGTTAGAATTACTGGCTTGTACTCTACGTACTGAATGAAAGGATTGTTTTGCGCTTAGTGTTTTCATTGCAGGACTTCAACGCGATGTTTCCTGTCCAGGAGTGACAATGATCAGTTTGGCTGTAATAATGAAACTTTTGGCTGAACAAAGGGTGATATTGGGTAAGAGGGACGATGTGTGAGAATTGATGCTTCTAGCGTATGCACTGGCCAATTCTGTTCTAGTTTTCTGCTCACAGCTTTAGTTTGATTCTGTGCCTATACTTTTACATTATAATGAGGTAATACTGAGTAAGTAAAATACTAGTTTAGGAGAACTGCCCCTCTAGATTGCTGTTCAAAGTATAGCTGAGTTTGTAGGTATAACATTTGAGGTTTAGTTCAGAAAATATAGTATACTTTGGAGTGTTCTGGAAAGTGATTGAAAGTGTTTTAGGTATATTGGTGTTATGATAGTCAGAGGTCTGGCAGAACTTGAATATATTTCAGGCTATTTTAAGGGATGTGTAAATGCCTGCTTAGATGGTGGCTGAAAAAATACAAGTCTTTGGGGTACCAGAGCGAAGTCAGAGCAAGGTTAAGGTATATTAACAGATGTATTGCGGCAAATACCAATGGTGGTTTCCCACCTGACCTGGTTTCAGCTGGGAGAGAGTTAATTTTTCTCTCTAGTAGTTGTTGTGTTTCAGGTTTGGTATGAAAAGAGTGTCAATAATACATATTGTTTTAGTTGTGCAATGATTATAGTTTTCAAGGACTGTTTTTTCAGCTTCCCGTAGAAGCTGAGAAGAAGCCTAGACAGAAGGATGGCATGGCTGATGGAATTTTCTGTACCATAGCCATCATATTCGCTGTATAAATGGGGTTGGCTGGGGAGTGGGCACTCACGATCGCTGTGCAGCATGGTGCCAATTCATTGGGTGGTGAGAGTGACTTGTGCCATTATTGTTGGTATTTTCCTTTTCTGATATTGTTCTATTAAACTGTCTGTATCTCAACCCAGGAGATTTTTATAATTTTTTTTTCCCCTCTCCCCCCCTTTTCTCCCTCTTTCCCCTACCCCTCTGGGGAGAAGTGGGGGTGAGCAAGCAGCTGCATGCCTGGGGTTAAACCACGACACCAGCCTATGTAATTTTTGCAGTGTGGTAGGTATTTCCCACCACCACCACCACGTCTCCTAAAAAAAACCCAAACCAAAAAACCAGAAAAATGAAAAAACAAACCAAAAAACCCCTAGAGAATCAGAAATGCCGTGTGGCTTGCAGAAGAAACTGAGTGTCTCTGGAGCAGCATACTTGCTGAATAAGCAGATTTCAAGTTCTGACTGAAAGTTCTCCTTTTATTTCTAGCTGTTCCCTATAATTTGCCTTTCAGGATGTTCTGGTGATACTGTGCATTTTTTGTAGTTGAACAAGATCACACTAAACCCCTCATTTCTGCCAAACTTCCTCTCTTAATATTCTTTCGTAATTGTCACCTGGGAACATCTAAGTGCTTAGCCAAAAGAGCAGCTGTATTAGTTATTGCTATAGGAAAATAGATGTAGTTTTATTTAAGCTGTCACCATTCATACATTCTCCTTTAAAGTATATGATTTATGACATCTAGAATACTGGTTTTTTTCCATATTTCAGTGCAGACTTCTAAATTTTAAAGCCAAAGAAGCTACCTTGTTTGGATTCAAAGGTCTGTAGATCCTGGGGTTTGAGGTCATATTCCTCTTAAGGGGGAGAATTCTATTTTTGGAAGGGGGAGAATTCTATTTTTGGATGGTATTCAAAATTGTGTGTTTGGGTGCTTGTTTATTTTTTTTTTAGTATGTGTTGTGTAATTAACTTGTATTATGCTCAGTTGTTCCAGCTGGCTTTGTGGGGGCAATACATTGTGATAATTCTAGGGTTATCCTCTGCATAAATGCACTGAGTTGTGCACACAGCCTTTGATTTAGGCAATGTGCACTTCATGAAAATAGTATCTGATTTTGTACCTGTTTTTGTGTTGAGGAAGAGAGGTAACTCTAACAATACATGTCTTGAGAAACCCTTCGGTGAGGGTATTTGGTGTAGACCAGGATATTAGTTTCAGGCCTTGGACTTTTTTAGTTTCTAAGAATGGTTTAAAAATAAATTCATAACGGGAAGGGCATTTTCCAAAGATGTCCTTTATCTTTATCCATCTAAATTTAGGTGAGCACTGAATGTCTGGTAGATGGCAGTGGAATTAAGGCAGAAGTTATCTCTGGCAAGGATTCAAGTTACAAAAAAGTCAGTTGAAATATTCCTTTATTTTTTTGTTTCACCACTGCCGTGGATTTCGTTTTTAATCCAGGAATTAATTCAGACACTGAAAATCTTTATGGACTTATTGCATAGTCACTAAATTCTAAAGAATGATGCAGTGGATAATGAAATAAAATTGGATTGGTTTTGTATTCATTAGAGAGCACTCCTAGCCAGTATCGTTTCAGGTTTCTTCTTTTGCCTATACATGATCTTGCTTAAGAATTCTTGTTTCATGCTGCCTAACCTGGTGACCTGTCTGAAACTAATCTGATAGCAGTCGGTATCACTGACTTCAAAACAGTAATTTAGTCTTCTAAACGTTACAGCATGAAGAGCCGTTATAGGCCTCATGATTTTACAGAATAAATAGAATTATATAAATGCTTAAAGATTCTTTGAAGAGCAGTAAAAAGCATTTTCTAAGTTTATCTGCAGAGAAGGGAATTGAAATATGGATCCTTAGGGTTAACTTTTTCTTTCTCTCTCTTACAGTTATCGAGTGCAAATCCTGTGTATGAGAAATTCTATCGACAGGTATGTACATTTTTGTTGAGAGTACAAACTTAATTTTGTTTTTTAAAGAAAGAATATTCTTTTGCTGTAAACTTCAGCATGCCCAACAGTGTGTAAACAAAGTTCAAGGAAAATTTTCTGCTTTAAAATTTTTTTCTTATAGTAACTAACTTATGTCTAAGCTATATCAGTATAAATTTAGTATTGGTTGTAAGAAGACTTACTCGATTTGCTGGGGAAATGCCAGGTATGTATGACATATATCACTTCACAGTTACAAGACTGTTAGCTCTTGGAATGGAGTAAATTTTTGCAAAAAACTGTATTGCTAAGTTCTTTGTTACTTTTCACAAGTGAAGCTGAACTTCCTGTGTCTGTAGTGCAGTTCGTGTTATGTAAGACTTGCATCTCTCTCGGAGTTTCCCCAGAGGTTCTTACAGGGCCCTGCAAGGAGCAGAATTTGGATGGAAGGCCACTGAATGGCAAAAGAATGCGTGTAGTTTTTGCAGCTTCACTCAACAGATACAAATCTTTTGACTTTATAAAGTAAAAATAAAATTAATTCCTATAAATGCAGCTTTTTTTAAAAATAGCTGTTTCAGCTGTTCTATAATAGCAATATGTTGTATTGTGTGCATAATATACGTTATTGTACAAACATAGGTATATGAAAACTTTTAAGGAAATGTAAAGTAAAAGAATGCGTAAAACAATTTTAAAAATATATATATATTTAATAGAAAGAACTGATGAGTAATTGATGAACCCTGTAAAATGAAAAAACCCCAGCAAACAACCGTACAGGAAGTGGTTTTTTCCTTTATGCAACTGGTAACATTCCTGCCTGTTTTTCCTAAGACAGGATACAGTTTATATGACCTCTTTATTTAGGAACTTCTTTTGGCTGTCAACATCAGAATGCAAGCTTATCTGCTGGGGAAGAGAGAAAACCAGGATTTCCATCCATGCTTAATTTTTTGGATTGTGCTGAGGGGATTAGTCCCATTATCAAGTACATAAAACAGCAGTTAAAGTGCATCAGCCCAAGAAGTTTGAGCTTTCTATTTTACTTTAACAAGGGTTTTTCTCCGCTGCAGGAGAGTAGCGGTTCTGAAATTGCTAAACAAGAAGAGAGAGTTTACCTGAATCTAATTTTGGATGGCCCCTGAAGGTTGAAGGAGATAGTATCACCCTCACAAAGTTTTCCTTCAGTCTGATGGACAAATCCACTGTGTGTCTATCTCTAGGCATTGCATTAAAAGCCTTAGGAGAATTGCATGCTGAGGTGATCGTTATAAGGTCACAAGAAAAGGCAAGGAACTAATTATTTTGCATGTTACAGGTTTCCTAGCTCAATATTACTGACTATCACTGTCATGTATCATCTTTGCTACATACCTGTTTCTCTCTTCCTCCTGATTGCAGTTGCTTAACCGCTGAAGTGGGATGCAAAAAGTTGGATAAAGAAACTGAATTTAATCACAAATGTGATACTAGTTCCTAAGTCACTTGGCATCTTGCATTCATTGGAATATATAGCCTAGTGAAACTGGAGCACTATTTGTTGTCTGGCAGTCTCGGTGCTGTACAGGAATGGGGATTCCTTAAACATGATGTTACTCTTAGTGAAGTTGTGCCAATGGATTTGTTTTCTAGAGGATTAGTTTCCTGACTTGCTCAGCCAAGCTCTTTTGTGCAAGCGTTTCTCCTAAAGAGTAGCTTTCGAATGTACTGTGTCTAAAGACCTTCAGTTGCACTAGATAATTTTTTCCTTCCCCCACTTAGATAAGGAGATGTCAACTTTCAAAATATACATGTTAGAAAGACATTTCCTGCTTTGTCCTTATGGTCCTGGTAGAGCGTGTTTTTATTCTTTCATACCAGAAGCGCTTCACAATGTTCCATGCAACTTGAGAATAAATTTATTATCTGAAATAGCTCTTATGCACTTCCAGTTCTATCACAAACCTAAACTAATTCATCTGGCATAACGCATGTTATGAAATGGGTTTAAATCCTGGGCTGTCTACAATGCGATTGAAATATGAAACTTTCAATAGGGACACTTCTTTCAAATAGAAGTTTCTCTGTTCAGTGTTTTGTAGCCTGACTGTCAAAACAGGCTGAGGTTGAAGGATAAATGTAAATATGTGTGATAAGTAGTAGCAAATTACTTAATCCTGTGATTCTGTGTGGCTGGTAAGCAGTATGCCTGAGCTGCTGCTGAATCCTTGATGAACCCTGTGTTGCAGTGCTTTTCACTGTTACCTTGTGACCTCGTGATATCAGATGTATGTTTTTAACTTTTAATCATTTCTGGCTCTACAAAAGACAACTTGCAGTAAGGATTGTTGGCTAGTACAGGTTTTTGCACATCAGAGAAAAGACTCTACCAGGTTGGTGTGTAACTGACAAATACCCACGATCTTCTTGGTGTGATAGTTGATCATAAGCCAATATTCTGCACTGTTTTAATGCTTAGTAAGTACCCTGATCCCAGCACGCAAGACTGAGTAATTTGTAAAGAATTTGAAATCAGGCCTTTTAAAAAAAATAATTACTAAACTTAAGGGAATTAGTTGCACAAAAAGAAACTGTGTCCATATTGGTTTAAATAAGAATGCTGCTTAAATTCCCTTAAAGTCACCTTCCTCTGGGTTGGAGGTGAGGAAATGAAAAATAAACAGAGCTGGTAACTGTGTTGCTTTGACTTTCACTAAAGAGTGGGAAAGTCCTAGGCTGGAAGTTTTGAGTGGGTGCCAAGATTCCTGTGCTGATGTGTAAGGTCAACTCCAGGAACCGAAAAGGGCATTTGATGCAGTGTCTTGGCAACTTTTTGCCTATAATATGAACAGCGCTGTCATACAGACTGAATTAAATATTTTAAAAATCTGAGCAGCAGACTAATTACAAGGCTGTAGCATTTGTGATTTTTATTGCTCTGACTAGGGAATCCTCAATTAGAGGAAACAACCGCTCCTAATTAAAATCATATTAGTTACCTTGAAAATAAAAGATGTTTTCACTTCTATATGAAGTGATGCTTTGGGGATTGTTTTCAGAGGTTTTTTTGTTCACTTTTAGAAGCAGGAGTATCTACAGATAACCTTCATACGCTGCAGCATGCTTTCCAAATGATGAATTCTCTGCAGTCTTTCTCTAGCGAGCTCTAAGCCCATCTTTGGGAGCTGTTTGCTTTCAGCACCTCGTGTGTGCTGCACCTGTGGACTTGGAACGTTGGTCTTATGTTCCAAACTAAATATTGAACACAGTCTTTGTTTCAACACAAAGCTATGAGACTGTAAATGATGCAATGCATCATTGTCAGTGTTTCGCTGTATATTTCCAAACTTTCTGTTCTCCCTGAAGCACTGGTTTTCACTAGGCATTCTCCAGCTATTTTAAAGACAGCCACGATGACTCAGTGTTCAGCAGGTGCTCAAAAAGCATTTATCTTCAAAAGGGGGTACTGGAAAATCTAATGCTAGTATCAAGCTATTTTTTTCTGTGCATGTACTTCAGTTTTCCATGCATGCTCATCTATTTGTAGGATTTCGGTTTTAGTTCTCTGCCTCTTTCTCTCCAGGAAGTGTGGAAAGAAAGTGACCTCTGTTGACTCTTTCCTGTCCTTTGAATTATTTATCATGTCTCAAATTCTTCAGAGTTTCAGGGCATCTCAGCTGATCATGGATGGGAAGAGCTTGCTTTTGAGGATAGTATTGTATAACTTCTAGAGATCAAATAATAGCTTTTATTTTATAGAGCCTGTGGGACCTGTACAGCTACCTGTTTGATGTAGTAAGCCTGAAGGTTTGAATAACAAGAGGACTAAGGGTATTTTCATTCCATTCTGTGGCCTTTTTAGGCATCGCTTTGATTTAGGCTCTCAAAGACTTGCAGCTTTTCCTCTGTTTCCCTTGTCCTCGTGTACGTGGTGTAAGTTTTACTGCTTGCTTTTTCCACTTGAAGGTATAGCTGAGGCACTGTTTTCATTTAGGAACTTGAATAACAATCTATTTTAACTATCTGCCTATTGATCCAGGGAGAAATCCATGCTGGTTGATATTCTGCCAAAACTATCACCAACTTCTTCATTGTGTAAATAAGTTTCACTTTAGGGAGTGTTTTCCTCTTCTAGGGTAGTAAAGGTATCTTCAAGCAGAGCTTTCTTTTTCAGACCATCTCTTGGGAGATCTGGATTACCTTCCTCGCTTCTGGCCCAAACTGGGTCATCTAGGCAGAGTTCTTATTCTGTCTGTGTCTTACACTATTATCCCCATCTGTCAGTTATGAATTGTTTTTCTGGAACATTGTAAAACATATTAGAGTGTGAAAGTTGATTAGATATATAGACACGATATATCTTCAATTTGGCAGTATTGGCTTAAGATACCAACTTCCAAAGTCTGCCTGTTAATATCGAATCTGGAGCAGCTAGTTAAAAATGTCTTACTTCTAGTGTAACATTTTTAATGAAAGGGAGTTCTTTTTTAAAAAAAGTCTGAAGATTGTTCTCAAAGTGAATGTGTTAACTTGAGCATTCTTCTTTGCTACCTTTCTGAGAGCCCGTGTGAAGATTTTGCATCAATTCAAAAGCTAGTTTGTCATCTGAGGTTTTTTTCTCCCCCCAGGTTGATTCTGCTAATGCGGGAAGAGTGTTAGCTTCTGATGCAGCTGTTTTCTTGAAAAAGTCTGGATTGACAGATTTGGTACTTGGAAAGGTATTTAATGACAATTACTTAATTAGCCTGTCTCTTGCTTCAGTACACAGTATCCTGTGTAAATTAAAATACTTAGGGGTACTACAGGATCTTCCCTAATGTGTCTTCAGTTGTGCCATCCAATAGTTTCCTACTTCAGCATCCTTGCTTATTCTACTATATATGTAGCTTATGGTCTGAATTAAAACAATATGTAAATTTTTCACCATAAATAAGTGCTATTATGAAGTTAAGACCTGGACTGTCATCCAAGTTGGAGTGAGAACTTGCCAGTTTCCTCTCAGTACTGTGAAACAGTGTTTATTATTTTTTATCTTTTAGATTTGGGACTTAGCTGATACTGATGGCAAAGGTATCCTGAATAAACAGGTATGATTATTTATATGATGTATGAATTTACTCTAACTGTTAGCAAGCTTTGAACTAAGAAAAGTTAAGATCTCTGGTTCAGGAAAGCAGTTTTTCTACCTGTGTGTTGCTGTTTGGTTTGAACTACAGTTACTTAAACAACAGCCTGTGCAGAACTTGCTGCTTCATCCCATGGTAGGCAAAGGAGGAGCTTGTAGCATCTACCAAACAATTTATTACTTGGGGTTTTGTTTTGTTTTGTTTTTCCCTCAGACTTCTTTTGGTTTGTTTTTCTCATGTGCTGTATCTTTATTTTCTCTCCCTCCATCTACTGCCACCTTTGGGATCAACTAGGTTCCTCCAAGAGTAACTGCAATTGCTACTTTAATTTTTCACTGCTCTGGGATAGCAGAGCTGAGTGCTGAGAACTGGCCACACTAACCAGGAAGTTACTAAATGCTTGGAACCAGTAATTATAAACTTTGCCTCACTGGAGGAATTCAGCAGTTGCTGACTGCTGTTTTCTGTCACTTTGCAACCCCCTTTGAGGCTATTTGCAATCCTTTATATATAGCAATATTAGAAAAGCTCTTAATTCTTCTGAAATTTGAGTGTTTTCCTGTAATAAATCCTTTAAAATTTCATTTTTCCTGTAGGAATTTTTTGTGGCTTTACGACTTGTAGCATGTGCACAGAATGGATTGGATGTTTCCCTGAGTAGCCTTAATTTGCCTGTTCCTCCACCAAGATTTGTAAGATTTCTCTTTTAATTGAACGTATCAGCTCATTAATTAAGAACTGCTTTTAAGTAAGCAATTAGGAAGGGTTGGTATAAATACCAAATGCTTCTGAAAGTGATGTTGCAGGGCAATAGGGCCCTACAATAGGGGGAAATTAAGCAATGTGAAATAAGAATCTACATGTTCTATTGGGGGTTTGAATATATATTCAAATTATATACAATTTCATATGATATTTGTTCTATTAGAGATGTCCTTAACAGAAGAAATGTTTTCAATTTCTTGTTCTAAATTTTGGTATCCTTAGCTAAGGTTGGAATGACTAACATGCAGTTCTGGCTTTGAGAAGGAGCACCTTCTCAAATAAGAGAGTGGTTTTGCAAGGTCATAACCATGTCTTTGTTAATGTGGGTTTTTTCCTGTTTTTCTTTAGACTGATACTAATAGTCCTTTGCTACTCAGTGGAACAGCATCAAGTGACGTACCATGGGCTGTTAAGGTAAGTTAAAGATGAGGCTGTTGCCTAGAACTATGATGTGGTTTGCAAGAAAGCATAAGTCTATTTGAGAAAAATATAGTGCTACTGGTAGCTATAGATTATAAAGTAGGATAAATCACCATTCATTTCAAACGTATAATTGGGCTAGTAGACCTAATTTGATGAAATCACTAGTTCCTTGGGAAATCTCTTTGTATTTGGAAATTTTGATTTATTGGGAATAGTTACCTGAAGCCATGAAAGTAATTGAAGAATAAATCTCACTGGGTTTTGGATGAATCTCTAGCTGACTTAGAAATAATATCTGTTTCATATCTTCTTTTAAGCATCAGGAACAGCAATCTGTGTTTCCAACTAACTTAAAAAAAAAAAAAGTTAATACTTTTGAAAGAACTACTGCTGCTTAGGCTACAAGTGTGACTGTTTCCATAAGTAATATTTTATTTCTGTCTCTTCAGCTGGAAGACAAAGCCAAGTATGATGCTATTTTTGACAGCCTAAATCCTGTGAATGGACTGTTGTCAGGTGATAAGGTGAAACCTGTACTCCTTAACTCAAAACTGCCAGTGGATATCTTAGGACGAGTAAGAATATCTTTCTACGTAATAATTAATTCACAAACACACCTAGCAATATCTGCTTTTCAAATTGCAGATTTGTAGTAATAAACCTAACTGTTAAATACTGTCTAATGGAGTGGCCACATACGTGTAATTCCTAAACTGTTAAAAAGAAGCCCAAAACAAAAACAAACGTTCTTTTGCTATTTTGATAGATTGACTCTTAACACAGTGCGTGAGTTGTGTGTACTCTTTAACACTTGGTTTAGGGCAGGGTGGCATTAATGCGCTCTGTCTCCAACTTAGGAATCTCTCCTCTTCTGCATGGTTTATATGAATATATGTTGCTTACTGAAAACTAATGCTGTTAACCGGAATAGAACCTGGGATATGGTGGAGGGAGGCTGTTCTCACATTTGTTTTTAATGAGCTTTTAAACAGAAGCTGCTGCAGTTTAGGCAAATATCCCTATATTCTGCTTTTTTATTGGCAGGTATGGGAATTGAGTGATATTGACCGGGATGGAATGTTGGATCGAGATGAGTTTGCAGTCGTAAGTATCTTCTGCCATTTGGGATTTTGAAAGCCTAATGGCAGAGGTTTGAAATAGTCAAAAATTAATGCAAAATTAATCTGTGTTGTTCATTTATTGCCTTTATTCAGAGACCTTAATCAAGTTTTAATACTAGTTAATGTTCCTGTCAGTTTATTGGATGTCTCTCACAGCAGTAACTTTCTTTTGTGGCCTAAATGGACCATTAAAAACTTATACCTGTGATCTGCTGTCCCATGAGAGACTGAGGGTTATCACTGAATGAGTTTTACCTTAACCTTCAGTGTTTATAGTACTCGAATGCCTCAAGATACCTTGGAGGAAAATTTTAAAGGAATTAATGTTTCAATTCATCAAAAGATTGTAGCAAGTTAGAATTTTAATGCTATTAATGCTAGGACTGATGAAATAATGTAAGAAACGGTAAATAAATTTGACTTCCCCCAAGAGATGGCAAGTGAGAAGAGAGTGCTTTCGAAGACTCTGTAAGTCTTGAATGTGATAGTAACCATGCGCCAAATTTTCCTCAAAACTTTCAGCTTGTTTTTGCATGTAAGTGAATTGGAGAGGAAGGAATTATGCGTTCACTCTAGAGGAGAGGGTTTCATTTTATGTAGAGAAATAGCAAAACTGTCTTAAAATGCTTGGAAAAGTTAAGATGTTATCTTAACTGCATTCTGCGTTGCAAGAATCTTGAAAAAGTAATGTTGAAAAATCTTGAAAAAGTTCTGCCCTCAGGTGGGACTAAAGCCAACCTTCTAGAAAATAAACTTTTGCTCATCATTTCAGAATCAAAATTTTAAAATACCTGTTTAATTGTCAAGATTTGATGTTACAAACAATGCCAAAACCTTACATTGTTTTTCCCATGATGTGTTTACCTTTTTCTGCTGTCATGTGTATTTTTGATAAAGGATAAAAGTGTAAAAATTGCTTCCTCGAATGTTTTCTAGTCATCTTCAGGCACCTATGAGCTTCAGTGTCTTTTGAAACCAATTCCTTTAAGACCCTTGTAGTTAACTGTTACTGTATTTGATTTCTGGTGTTTATGCTGTAATTCTTCAGACTTTTAGCTTTGAGATCAGAGGATTGATACTCACTAGGGAAATGTTTGAGATAAATTGTTAATCTGTAAAGTAATATAAACCTTCTTTAAGATGTAGCTCTGTGTCTTGAACAACAGTCATAAAATTATTAAAACGTACAGCTACAACAAAAGAATAGTCGCTAAGTGGAGAGATTCCTGGAAAAATTATTTTAATGTATTTGCTAAGTATTTGAAGTATTCTTTCAAATAAAATTCCACAAGTGGTAATAATTAGGAGAACCACTTTAATGTCCTAAAAGATACTGAGCTTCATTTGCTAAGCACTGAACCTCGAAAGTAGTAGTGATAAACGCAGAGGACAATAAGCTGCAGTTCAGTTAAGGGGGCTTATAAAGGAGAAATGTAGTGAAAAAACGCTACAAACTTATTTCTTAAATAATTTTTTAACTTCTATGTATATTTATTTCTTATATATTTACATCCACGCACCTTGTTTTCTTGTTCAGGCCATGTTTTTGGTGTACTGTGCTTTGGAGAAAGAACCAGTGCCAATGTCCTTGCCTGCAGCTTTGGTGCCACCATCCAAGAGAAAACCTGTTAGTGTTCCAGGAGCAATGCCATTAATTCCATCTTCAACATCTACCAAAGACTCTCATCAGTCCTTGCCACCTGTAGGCATTTTAGCTGCCAAAACACCATTAACACAGGTATAATTCTGAAGTTACCTGGGGTTAGAAGATGTCTGCTCTTAATGCTGTGCTTTGGAGACTGCCTGTATGAGGAATCTTGATACGGGTTTTTAGTTTCCTTGTTGCCCTGTTGATTGGTTGGTGAATTTGAGGAGTTGTATGTGTGCACACACATGCAATTTGAAGAAGACATTAATGGAAATCAAAGAGATAAATGCAAGCAATGGGAAAAGGAGACAAAAGGTCTGGCATATCCAGCTAAACACACAAGATTTGGCATTTGTTCCAAATGTGATTCTTAAGAAGCTTGATGCCTCCCATCCACTCCAATCATCTTATTTAATCCTAGTCATTTTAGAATCCAGAAAAATATCTTTCCAAGTAGATTATAATTTATTTGTTCTATTCAATGCAAGAAAAAAGTTGAGAAGGGGATCTAAGATAAGAACTGTAGTACTTGATGCAGGAGATCCTGCCTGGACACTTGAGTACCCATATTTGAGTCATCAGTAAGAAACAGGCTCCTTTATTCTGGAGGTGCCAAGGTTTTCATCTGGCAGTTTACTTGACTGATGGTACATCTTGCTGTTTGTATTACAAAGCAGTGCCATTCTGGATGAGTGCTTCAGTGTATGTTTTGTGTACAGCACCATTTGGGACTCATCTGTTAAGTGCCCTTGTACGCTGAAATTAATTAGCGTTCATAAGCATGCACCTGAAGCCATTTTCACTCAAAAAACCCCCCAAAAGTCTTCACAGTTGCTTAATGGAAAAATTGCTGAAGTAAGATAAGTGGCTCTAATTCCCATCTTTACCTTGATCAGAGGTAAATTCTGCAATTTAGAACATGACAACTATTAACAGTCTGAGCTTGAGCAGTTCTTCAGTCTCTCTGGCTAAAGCTCTTCAGCTGTGTAAAGAGGAATAAAATTGGTAGAGCCAGACAGTAAGCAGGACTGTACCAGGCACCTGTATCTCTGTATCTAAATCTGTGCTGTAGTCCTTGAATTATGTAACTCTGAAAGTAACTACCTGAAAACAGAACTACCTATATCTTAGCATTGTGGGTTTTGTTGTTTGTTTTTTTTTTTTCTTTCCCTTCTATCCCCACCACCTCTTCAGTGGGTTGTATCGCCTGCAGACAAAATTAAGTACGATGAGATCTTTGTGAAAACTGACAAGGACATGGATGGATTTGTGTCAGGTGTGGAAGCCAGAGAACTATTCTTGAAGACAGGACTGCCTTCTGCTCTCCTTGCACATATCTGGTAGGGTTTTTTTCATGACAGCTGTTTAGACGATGGCATGGTTCTCGCTCCTTCCTACCCCTTTTCATGAAAAGTGTTATGTTGATGTTACTGGAAAGTGAAAGCTGTTTTTGGTACAGAATAGCACGGCCTCTGTATAAGCACTGGTAATTTATTTGTTTCTACTTTTGGTCAGAAATGGGAGAAAACAGGTTTATGCTATGTGGATCTCGGGGAGCAGTTACAGCACCCGAACACAGATTGTTAGAAACAAATACTGCCC
>VXAK01013186.1:26944-100422 GCA_013399435.1 Arenaria interpres | reverse complement strand
TCTCCAGGCTAATAAGAGTTGAAGCAGAGGAACATCTATCAGGATAATAAGGTTTAAATCTGCATAAATATTTTCAGCTGGAATATTCAGATTAGCCTTTCTTCCTATGAGAAGTCTGACCAGCAAATATACCAGGCCCTGGAGGAAATTCTACCCTGGAAAATACAGAGATCTGGTCCTATCTTTCAATATCATGAATAGCCTTCTCTTGTCCACTGATGAAGACAAATTGTTGTAGCTGTAACACTGGCATTCAGGTTATCATATTGTGTTAAAAGTTCTTTGCATGATAAATAAAATATAAATAAAAAAAAGCCTTATTTTCTTAAAGATAGCTTGGCATCTCTAAAAACCCATCAAACATTATCTACTCTGTCTTCAAGTATCACTGCTCCTTTCAAACTTTCACCCAGGGTCCAGGTAACCCAAGCATTGTGGAAACCAACATTGGTCATTGAGCTGCTTGTGCAGCATTTGTTAGCCAAGCTTGGTCATGCATTTCAGAATTTCATCTTTTGAAACGATGTCTCAGAATTACACTGCAACTGATAAACTCTCAAAGATCTCAGTAACACGCTGCATGAAAAATGTCTGTATTCTATACACAGAATGTTAATTTAACCATACTGTTATTCTTATTCTAGTGTTATTACTCTCTGGTACGTATTCCAATGTATCTGCAGATCCCAAATAAATATGCCTTAGGATTGGTACTTGCATCAAATTGAAAATGGAAGAATACTCAGAAAGTTAAGCTTGTTTGTAACAACATTATGTCTTATTTAACAAAGAAGATGTAGGAGAGTAATTTAACATTTGTATCCCATTGCAATGCATTTGGTTAAAGCAGGTACAAAAAATATAGTTTATATTTTCCTGTTCCAGCAATTCTGAATAGCTATCAAGTCTTCTAATAATATCTCCATTTTCCATTCCAAGAACATTAGACTGAATTTCAGGATACCACTTTGTTTTGTCAGAGTATCCATTTTCATGTATTTGCACCGCTAGGTGTTATGTTTAAAATTAACACATCAGCACTACAAGAGAAGTTTTTCTTAAGTGATAATCTCTCTATATTGAATTATATGCTTTTTATATATAAAATATCATAGTACAAGCACAGCATAATGAATTTTAAATAACAAATCTCTCACAACCCAACTGAGTATGTGGACAGCAGGTTGAACAGAAGGAAAAGGACATCTACTCATCTGTTGCTGCTTTTTTGTAGGTTCACACTGATTATTTATGTTTTCATAACTTATGTGTCTTATACTACCATTTGTTGGTGATTTCAGTGATTTTAGATGAGATTTCTTTAAACTCTCTTAAAAAAAAAAAAAAATCTGAAATCTAAAAAAAACCATTGAGCCTAAATGTAAGATTCCCAAGGCTGCAACTGGAGCGGAATCATGCAGGGCAATGGAGCCAAAACTAACAAAACTCAGTGCAGCACCCTGATATAGGATGTAGATTTCATTGAAGATTTTTATATTATTATTGCTATCTGAAAAAAACCAAACAACCCTAAGTTCTAAGAACAAGATCTCAGTTGCTCCCCATAGGTCAAAGTTTTTATTTTGCCTATGAAACATCATTGTTGGGAAATAGCTTATTTATGAAGAAATAGTGTCAATCATTTTGTATAAGCAAAAGCTGTTTATTTTTATCAATAGCCATGCCTGAGCAAGTAGAAATTCCTTTTAGGAAGTGACATGTGGAAACCAAATAAAATTTGTTTACACAGTTCCATTTACACTTCAGCCGATCCAACACAACAGTGGAAACTACAAAGGGCTTGCTTAATTTAAACACTAGTAAAATAAATATATTGCAGAAAATTTTAGAAGGCAAAAGTTGAGATTGCACTTGCTTTAAGTCATCATTCATAAAACCCCAAAGTACTAAAACAATATATCAGCAATTTTTGATTTTTCCCATGGTGCAAATATACAAAACAAAACAATCTTCAAACTCTGACAACACATTTGTCAAAGATGCTTGCTACCGTTGTTCCTGCTTCAGAAGTAGTAAACAGTCTTTGCAACAAATATTTGCAAGACACAATTCTTTTAAAAATAAAATAACTATTTTTTCAGATGGAAGAATGCCAACAAGGAGATTTGATTTTTCTAATATCTCTTTCTTGCAGGACTCTGAATGGAATAGTTCCACAAACAATATGTTGCTCATGTTGAAATTTCATTTTTACTCTTGATTGACTGGGTAGGCTAGAACAGATTACTTTGATATTTAGGGAGCATAGCAAAGTATATCATCTAGCACAGGCATAAATTCTTCAGTGGCACTTCTTTGGGCAGAAGGGGTAATTTTGAAGCTATGTTATAGGACCCCAGGGGAACAGACAGACACTTAATTCCTGACCTTGCAAAAAAACCTGCAAACATACAAGATAAACTTTCAAAGGCGCATCTATTGAGAAAATTCTGTTTTTCAAAATTTAGTGAAGGCTTTACAGAGAGTAAAATTAAAAAATTTATATTAAGAAAAACACAAGTTACCTGGCTTTCTTGCAAAAGAACAAATAGCATGACATCTGGACCATTTGACCACTTTAGCGTGTAAGAACTGAAATTATAAGTTTAAAAAAGTTCCAAAACTGTTACAGAGTTAAAAATACATTTTTTATTTACATATTTACCTACTTTAGCCAAGTGAAAGGTGCAGTCTTCCACTGCAGGTTAGTTGTCCTGTCACAGGATAAAGCGTCACTTACATTCAGATATTCTCCATTTCTCTTGTCTGTACTTTGTTCCAGGGGTAATAAGTGAGTGAAAACACCATCAAAATGAAATTTTCCCTTTGGAGTTGTGGAGTCAAGATATATATGTAAATTCACAAGAAATCAGAGTAGTTATTCTTAAAAGGTATTCCTTAGATGAATTACCATCAAATACCTTAAAAGATTTCAAGGGCATAACTGATATTCCACTGATTGACTGCAGGTGTATCTTCTTGGTTATATTAAACAATCCAAAGCAGCTACATTCTGTATTTTTCATGACTATGAATCTTCAGAGAAAATAAAGTTTCATGATGTTAATAAAAACAATAAATGAGCCACGGTGGACATAAAAAAACCCAATAGACAGTCCTACAGCATATGCAGTTCCATCTTCACAAGCCCTGATGTGATAAAAAATACCAGAGAAAAGCAGAAGAGGAGCCACAGTGCTAAACACTAGAGAGCACAGCTTATATACACACACCTTACAAAGTCTAATACCAGAGCAGCTGCTGGGGTTGCTCTAACTTACACAAAAACTATATCATCTCCTATGGAAAGTTCATCGCCCAGGTAATGCAAAGGTAATAATCTCCAGGGCTCTTCTTCCAGCAGTAACCTATGTGCTAGGGTATTCAGGATTTTTTTTTTTTTGTTTGTTTTAAACAGACATATGTTCTATTCTTTATCTAAAGTAAAATTGCTTCATATATTGCACACACGTGACAGCATTGAATCCTGTGTTTTCCTTATTGGGTCTTACAGTTTACTTGCAACATGTTACATGAGTAAATAGACACAGATTTGAGGAAATAGTTTATATAAATGTATACTCACCAGCTGGCGCAGAATGAGAGCAGTGAAGTTGAAAACCATGATAATCTGCACAAGATTCACTGAATTTTCCTTCCTTAAAATTTGACTTGGACTCCTTTTTGCTCTCAATCGCATCTGAAGAAAGCTTATCCAGTTCAATTATCACAGCTGACATCATAAGATAGTCTCAGTTTTACTCCAAATAAAAACAAAGCTGAACAAAAGATGAAGCCACTTTAAGTTCAGTTTTCCCCAAACTTGCAGTCTGGGAAAAATAACTTCCTATTACAAAAAAAAAAAGTTTCCCCAAACTGTAATAGTGCAAAGTGTTTTTAAGTCAATGCCTGAGAAACTGTATCCCCATGAAGCTGTTCTTCCAGCTCTGCAGCGTTTGCTAAATATTGCAGCTTTTCTCCAAGGTAAAAAACTAATACTATAAAGAGTTCTTCTGTTCTTGTAGTGACAACAATATTATGGCATTTCTGTGGAAGTGCTACAAAAATAGCGAGGATAAGTGGAGACGTGTATATCTCCGAAGTTGTGGACTAACTTTGTTTTAGGAGTCTAAATCACATTTTGTTACCCACTGGTCCAGCTGGGAGGGGCTAAGCAATACCAATGGGAACAAGTGCATCCCACAGGCCAGCCCAGCAGCGAGCCTGGCAGCTGCACGGTGGAAGTGACTTGTGCCACAGTTCTGTTTCCTCGGTGAACACTCTGGTCTTTGTCTGGGATGTGTTAGGAAGATAAATAACCACAGGCTACATCATTCCTTGAAAACAAGTGAAATAAGTGGATCATTTCTTAGAGCCTTGAGTTTAAGAATTATTATTTTTTTAAGAAACCAGTGCTAGTAACAAGGAAAGTGGTTTAATCTTTTAAGGTTGGTTTGTTTGTTTGGGGTTTTTTTGAGTTTTCCTTTCCTTAGATGCAAATAAAACTCAACAGAACAAGGCAAGGAACTGATCGGTCTCTTTCCAGCCTCTGTCCCAGCAAGAAGGCAGAGAGAACATTAAGCACTGTCAAGAGAGTCACCCACTGGCGACGGTGGGAAACTACACGGCAGCGAACGGGGTAGGTGATGCTCAGGGGAGACACCCCGGATTGGGAGGTCTGTAAAGGCACTACCAGCTCTGAATTTCCCTAAAGAACAGCAGAGGTGATAAAGTATGAATTGTCGTTTGTGAAGATGTATCACTTGAGAGTTTTCAGTAGGAAAATTGCCAAGCCTCAGCTGGAGGAAAGGTGGTATGGTGATTTGTCAGCTATTAGCTCCCTATCACTTTCTTAGCTTCTCTCTGCTCGGTGGGAAAGAGGAGTAAATAATGCAAGAAAAAGAAATATCTATGCAGCCATGCAACTTTTACTAAACAGTCCCTTGTCCTGCAAAAAAGGACAAATCTGAAATCCCTAAACTCAGCTTGACTGGAGTGTATTCTCAGAGCTGCCTCTGCTAAAGTGAGGCAGATTTAAACCAAGCTGCTGCTGGTACCCTCAATAACCTTTGTGCAAGCAGGGAGTAAGTGGAGATTCCATGTGCTTGCACAAGAAAGGTATCCTCAACCAGCTGTTAAAAAACAAAAAAGCAATGTAGCAGTGGGGCACTTCCTTAAGTTAAGGGAATTGGTAAGAAGCAGTTTCTAGATGGGTTACAATGACAGCAAGGGACATAAGTGAGGTGACGAAGCTAATACTAGTAAGTACAGCAACATGGAAATGGGACTGAAAAAAAATCACAGGGGAAGCTTTTCAAGGAGGTCAGAAATAATGTGGCAGTTGTCTGTTTCTCATTTCACTTCAATTAACACACATCAGGCGTAAGAAAAAGGCAGCTTGGTGAAAGCGTCACATTACTTTAAACTTTAGAAATGGTTATATAACAGGGAAACCAAACAAATGTTATATCGTTTGGAAGGCAAATCCAACACAGCTCACACCGAGAAATGAAATATCAGCAAAACAGACTTACATTATGTCCTTTTTTGATTAGCCCTCTATTTCAGTAGCTCTTAAATATGTAAAGTTCACTTATGCCATTATTATTGGCTGAAGTAATCTGATTTTATCCTCTGAGAGAAACTTCCCCCAGATGAAAATGCTGGCTGCTAAATTTGTAGGAAATTTTACAGGAGGTAACTGTCCTATCAATATATCCCAAACAAAATCCATAGCTTGAATTTCACTTACCTATTTATAAATATGCAAAAAAAGTATTTACTCAAAGGTAAGAATTTGGTCTGACTGTATATTCTCAGAAAGGGAGAAACCAGGCATGCAAGAGAAACATTAAGACATGCATTTATTGATAAGTTCCATGAATTTCTGTCTCATTCCTAGAGACGGCTGTTGTTTTTCACGGGGTCAGGTTGTGTCAAAGGAAGAAACTTCTGAATTCCTAACAAAAAAATCTTAACGATTAAGTATAAAAAGTTTCCAAGACCTTGTTCCTAGTTTAGGTGTCTATCATCCTACACAGACAATAATGACCCATCACAGCAAGGGTCAGATTGAATGGCTGGATCCTTCACTCTGGACAAGAGAAAAAAAAAAAAAAGAAGAGCTGACCCAAAGTGTCTTTGCCAAATTGCCTCCTTCCCAGAGCTCTTACTAAGAGCTTCAAGAGAGGCAAAAAGCTGAATGAAAAATAGTTAAGGGAGACACAGAAACAGTTGGCCTACAAACTTACTGAAGAAACTATATAACCCAGGGTAAACCTAACTGGACTTTATGATGTATGTTAGCTTTGTGTGAATAGGTTCCTCACACAATAGACAAGATTTCGTGTGTAGTAAAGGTTATGCAAGAGTTTTTCTGCTGCGGTTAACGCAAAGCCAGGTATTTCTCGTTGGCTATCTAAATCAGGATTTTCCTGAACAACCAAGTACCCAGTAGGGCTTCAACAGTAATTACAGTGTTTATCCTCGGTAAAACAGGGACAATTTCAGAAAAGTACAGGTCAAAGGGTATTTCCTTCTTTCACACAGAAATCTACCCACCACATTGGTTTAATTTACTCTCCAAGTCTAATTAACATATATCAACTTTGAAAGGTTAAATAATTGGTTACAATATAAAAAAAAAAAGGTAGGATTTCATTGCTCCACAGCAAAATGCTGGGTATCTAGAACAAAACCTAAGGCACCTCTGAACATCTGTGATTTCAAAAACGTTGGTATTATTCTGCAAACAAGTAGTAAAAAAAAAAACCGTACTGAAGACAGCTTTAACGCATACAGAAGGAATTTGATTTACACACAAGAAAGGAACAATACCTGTCTTACCTAATAGAAAAAGAGACCATAAAGATATTACGCTCTAATAAACCAAGGGAGGTTTTAAGTAGCAAAAGGTAGTTTATATTTTATTACACTTCTTGTTGATGTCCTCTCTATTAATTGAAGAGTTACCCATTTAGATTTCAAGAGAAGCAGTTATCTGCATTATACAAAGAGGTATCGAAGAAAATGCCATATGTCTTCTGTAAGCACCCATGAAACACCTGAGACTTTCTGCTAAATCAATGCAGACAAAACTGGAATTTTATTATTTTACTATGTAATCTCTATAATTTTTGAGCGGGTAGAAAAGTGAGGCAATTTTTGGCTACATTCTGCTGATAAGTGAACACACTTGAGTATGTTTTGCAAAAAGCTTTCCTAGAAATATTGAATAATCAATCTTAAAAAGATAGGTTTATACCCTTCATCTTTTTATTTAGTGTTGTTGGTAGGAAATAATTTTTAATTTTGAATTAACTGTTCCATAACAATTTAAAAATCTCTTTAGAATTTACTGCAAATTGTCCCTTTTTTTTTTACCATTACTTGCAAAATTCAATAAAGTCCTATTCTAAAATAAGACATATTGACAATCGTTCTCTTTGGGGAAGACAAAAAATAAAAACAATTAAGCAACCAGACAGCTCACTCTGTCACCAAACTTTACAAAGTGAAACAGGAAAATAATCTGGGAAAATCCAATAATGGAGGAAAGTTTAATAAACTTCAGTCCAAAAAATCTCAAGAGCCTTTAATGTTTAGACGTCCTAGTTGTATGAATACCTTATCTAAAGATATTTTAAAATAATTTGACTTTTCTATATAGATATCTCATCAACATATATACACGCACAAAATTAATCCAGAACACACTTTGTCATTACAGTGCAAAGAAACACAACTTATATTCCTGAGACTATAAAGCATTTATTTTCACTTAGGAGCATCTCTAGTAATTTAGTCTGTCTTGATAGTTTCAGTTATTTACAGACAGAAATGTAGATGACCGGCAAGTTCACTAAGACTAATCTGGTAATTTCACATCTCAAATGACACTGGCAATGAAACAGAGACTTGATTAAACATGGAAGAGTTCTACTTGTTTGCATTTCATATAAATTTCAAGATAGAAGGGTCAAATCAACCATCCGGATTCACATTTATTCCTATGTACAAACCTGGCAAGAACTCCTAAGATAATCAATAGGTTCTTCATGAATTGCAAGTTTTCTGCCAGTCTGGCATTTTAACAGTTCTGGGCAGGAGATATTTTGTTCGGATACCCATACACGCATCTCAAAAAACTAGAAGTGTGGCTAGTATAAAAAAGCTCCACTGAAACAGGATAAAGTGAATTCTTACCAGGAGCCTTTTTTTTCATGAAAAGAATGTCATAATACAAATACATAAGAACTTCACCAGAGAATTTTTGAGATTGCACACAAGAATTTACTTTTGATTCAGCAAATAACATCCTCACAAGCAAAGCAGAACATCAGGAATAATATTGTTTCTATAATTTCATTTATAATAGAAAGATACTTCCTCATTGTAATTCTTAATTTATTCTGCAAAATTCTGTATTTGAGAAAATATACAGCTGTCTGGATTAATGAAAAAGAAATCTAGACATACCACCTGTAAAGGAATTTGACCTGTAGAAGTACAATATACTGAGTACTCCCTAAGGCAACAGGAAATCACTCAAAATCCTCAAACCTTCAATTATCAGTTACTTCTAAAAAGCAAGGTATCCCCCTTTGAAGTATGCAATTGCCTGTAAGGAATAAGTATTGCAGTAAATATTACTCAAAACACTAGCAGTCATGTAACTTTTATTGTAAATCAGTATATTCTTGCAAGATTCAGATTTGTATTTACTATCAGATGAATAGAAGTCACTTTTAATCCTTCAAAAATTCGTAAAGTCTTTTAAATTTTCCTGAGTACCAACCAACAACTGCAAGCATGTTTAGTGTATGAATTATAGACTCAGTGAATTTGAACCAGACACTAGGTGTCTGACTCGCTTCATGATAGGATATGCTTGTTGCTAAACAGAAAGAAAATCAGAATGATCACAGAGCAATTTACCCCCCACCCTCAAAACAAAAAAAATTTCATATACATATGAAAACATACAGCATGTGGCTTTATCTTTTTGTAACAGCAAAGCCCACAGTACACATGTCTGAATTCTTTTGGGCAATGTGAAGGAGACAAGGGAAAAAACCATGCAATTTCATGGCTGAGCTCTTTACAACACCGGTCAAGAGTTTCCCCTCTATGGAGAGCTTAGCACTAGCCAAAAGTAAATGTCAGAGGCAGGCCTGGCATTTCAGGGATGTTCTCCCAAGTCCCAAAGCATAGGAATAGCAATTCCATATTAGTCTTTGTTTTTCTGTAACCCCTGTATTGAAAGAGCTATTGCAGTGCCAGCAGTTTTGTCTTTTTTGTCCCTTTCTTTCATGCTTCATTACCCCAGCTGCCCCTGCTGTTAATACCCTTCTGTAAATGAAAGTATATAAAACAAATGGTACAACAGTTTCCCCAACAGCAGGTTTTCCTTCAGAGAAAGGACTGACTGGTTAATTACCTAATGTGGTATTATTCAATAATTCCGCTAAGACATACCATGCTTTATCTAAAGAAAATGGCAAATATCTACTTTCACATCTCCACAAAACTAGATGGTTGGTATCAAGAGAAAATGATCATTCTAACACATTTTCTGTCCAGAGTTCTATAATTTCAAACTTAATCACAATGGCTGATTAAGTCATAACTTTAGCCCTGACAAATATACATACGTTCATAATTTTTGCCCTTTACATGGCCAGTAAAACACCTGTGGTGCACATGACAATTTTTCTTTTGGAGGTATCAGTTAAAGTCCTAGCATAGATGAAAACAGTTCAAGGTATCACAATTTGAAGGATGCAATACTTATTCCTTTTTTAATAGTTTCAAAGTTTTAAATCTTTGGAGTTAACTTTGGTGAGATTTAAATCTTGCCGAAATTCTCTTAAGGAAAAGACTTCTAATAAAATAACTTGTGCATGTGGTTTGGTATAACTATCAAGTTCAGATATAATTGAACTAATTTTGAAAAAGGATAAGAGAGATAGTATCTTAAGAAATTCAGTATTTCCTAATATTCTGTGAATTTCTGTTTTCATTGCAGAACAAATGTTGTTTCTGAATTAAACACATCCCAGATAACTGACAAAATAAACCCTGAAGTCAAGAGGTGCTTTTCAGAAGTGTTGAAGCCAAAAGTTACAGTAGAGAGTTTTATAGCAAACGTCTTTTCAAAATTGGTTCATTTGTAACCCTTGCAAGCCTGTGGTTGCATTAGTGTTGCCTGCCTGCAACCCTTTCCCATGATCACTCATTCTTCCCCCACAGAGTGGCACAGGCAGGGGCCAGGGAACATCATTAGAGCAGGCATGGACACAGGAGGCTCTCCCTCCTCTGGAGAACAGCTCTGAGGAAAAAGACCTGGGAGTACTGGTGGACAACAGGATGACACGGCAATGTGCCCTTGTGGTCAAGAAGGTCGATGGCATCCTGGGGGGCATCAGGAAGAGTATGACCAACAGGTTGAGAGAGGTTATCCTCCCCCTCTACTCTGCCCTGGTCAGGCCCCATCTGGAGCACTGGGTCCAGTTCTGGGCTCCCCAGTTCAAGAAGGACAGGGAACTGCTGGAGAGAGTGCAGCAGAGGACCACAAAGATGATTAGGGGCCTGGAACATCTCTCTTATGAGAAAAAGCTGAGGGACTTGGGTCTTTTTAGTCTAGAGAAGAGAAGACTGAGGGGGGATCTGATCAATGCTTATAAATACTTCAAGGGAGGGTGTCAATAGGAAGGGGCCAGTCTTTTTTCAGTAGTGTCCAAGGATAGGACAAGAGGAAATGGGCACAAACTTGAACATAAGAAGTTCCACCTAAACAGGAGGAGGAGCTTCTTTCCTGTGAGGGTGGCAGAGCCCTGGAAGAGGCTACCCAGAGAGATGATGGAGTCTCCATCTCTGGAGACATTCCAAACCCTCCTGGAGAGGTTCCTGTGCAACCTGCTGTGGGTGGACCTGCTTTGGCAGGGGGTTGGTCTAGATGATCTCTGGAGGTCCCTTCCAACCCCATACCATTCTGTGATTC
Organism: Arenaria interpres; assembly: GCA_013399435.1. NCBI lineage: Eukaryota > Metazoa > Chordata > Aves > Charadriiformes > Scolopacidae > Arenaria > Arenaria interpres. The sequence continues at coordinate 89,420 of VXAK01013186.1, read as the reverse complement.
TGTGAGGTCAGCCTGGACAACATCTCCAGAGCCCACAGCAAAGCTGCAACTGTAGAACCAAGCTCCATCTTGAAAAGAGGTGGCCAGACCTGTGTGTCTCAGGGTTTCCCTGGGCCTGGTGCTGCTTCCCCTTTCTCTCAATACCAAATGATAATGTAGCATTCAATTTGGACAGGCACCTGGAGCTTGATAGTTTCATGTGAAGGCGTGATGCAAAGATGAAAAGCCTTAGAAAAACTGCCAGTTTTAATCATCTTCTTTTCCTCCTCCCCGCATAAACCTTTTCTTTTTCTTTGACACTAACCTCAAGAATTGCAATAATAGTCAGATTCTTTTGAAGTTACAAAGTGATTAGAGTAACACATTTTCAACACCACCCTAATACCATGCACTGACATGCTACAGTCTAGTCAAAATCCCGTTGTACTATAGTCTCTACTGTTTTGATGATCATCCCTTTGACCACAGGCACAGGTCCCACACTGCAAAAAAACTACAGCCAGAGTCCTCCTTTCTCACTCATATTCAACAGCATATTAGGGGACATTAAAAATTAATTACAGAAGAAAATTAAACCAACAATTGAGGGTGTGCTCTTATCAAGAGATCACCACCTTGATTGCTCCCTGTCATACAATGCTTTTTGCTCTCATAAGGGAGATAAATTATCTAATCTTAGAAAAATTATGCTTTGGGTACAAGCAAAATCATACAATAAGGCACAAAGATTTAGAAGTTCAGCGTACTCGAGATCTTCATTAAGCAAAGGAGATACATGATAAATTTTAATGACATGCAAGTCTTCAGAAAATAAGAGAAAAAGATGAGCATTTCATAAAGCAGAAAGACGCCGACAAATAGTGTCAACCTCCATTGTCAATGTCAGTGAAGGGAACAGAACATTTTTCATGACAAAGACAGAGCTATTGAGGAAGAGAAAGTTTAAAGCAAAAAAGGTATTTTGTGCTGAAGTTAGGGTTATTCATTTGCATGAGAAAGGAAAAAGCTTTTACGAACACAAAACTGAATAGCTTGGGAGGGAAAGAATCAAAACAAACCTAACTGTTATGAATTGTGTCATGTTTATTGAAAACTGCCCAAGGCACTTCGTATATGCTTAGCTAACCTAGCTAACCCCATTCAGTGATAACACTCTCCAAGGCAATCACAGACTTGAAACAGAAAGACTTCAAAAACCTAGCCAATGCCTAAGGAACTTAAGTTTCAGGTTTTGAAACTTAGAGACCTAAGTTGCCTCCCAAGAGTTTAATTGCTACTGTTGAAAAATCTGTTTCAGAGCTACATCTTTATTTCTGCAGCCAAAGGAAAGTGGAGTTTGACAGGTTAGTGTCAGCAAACAGGAATATTACAACCACCCAAGTCATCAAGCCTAGTCCCCTGTGATCATGGGCAGACATTCAATTCCAAGTTTTCAGAGAAAGGCAAGGTGAAATAATAATTGAGGAGCCATATAATATATCACATATCAAAGGATAAGCCTTTATTGACTCCTACAGGGGAAAAGATAAACATAGAATTACGTGGTGCGAGTGCAGCCTGATCCTTTCACAAGCTTTTGAAGATATCAGGAAATCTTATTCAAATCTAATTTCTCCAGAAGCTCACGTATTCTGGCTTTTCCTCCTCCCCCCCGCCATGAATTTATCTAGCTCCTTCGCTGCATAGCTTGTACTCTGCCCCTAGTCCCATCTGAAATATTAAACTACCTAAAAATTTACAAGTAAGACCTCTAAATGGTATGGTGAACTATGGGGAATATTTACTCTCACAGGACTACTCTTTTTTAACATAAGAAGATAGAAAAATTACATTTTTTTAATTAGCTTGCAAAACAATTGTCATTTTATTAACTCAAGATAAATAGTCAACTGCTTTGATTTTATATTTGTTCCATTCACCCACATCAGTAGTTTCACTTTGCATATAATTTTCTTGAAAAATTTTAACCAAGCTGTACACAGTATTTCAAATAAGATTCTGCATGTCCTCAAACAGCAGCACTAATACCTTCCTCTCTCCAACAGAAACACCTTGCTCCACGGCCTCTAAAATCACATTAGTGTTTTTCACAGCTCCATCATATTAGCAGCTGAAATTTATCCTTCGATTAGCTTCATTCCAATTCCTATTAGTCTGGTGACAAAGTCACACAATGTGAGATGATTAGGTCCTCCTGAGCTCTATAAATATTCCCAACATGTATTTTGTCCACAGATTTCATGTGCACATACTCTCTTCCTACTCTCAGGTCACTAAAAAACATTCTGGTTCCCAACATTAATTAGTGAAGAATATCACTGATGAATTCTCTCAAAGTTTTACCATAACCTGTTGTAGCTTCCTGTCCAACCAAGTCTTTCTTCTCTTTGTATTAATCCCCTTTATCTCCTCTCTGAACAATTTCCTATAGGGAATGACATCAAATGTTCTTGAATTGCAACACTGCATTTATTGTGTATAAGAATGGAGTTGAAAAAAAATCCCAAGGCAGTCACTGTTTCCCTTCTCATAAAACTGGGCTATAATTTAATTCCACTTTCTGTTTATTTCCTTCAAAGCCTGTTCTGATTTTCATGCAGCATTGAGGTGGATCGCCTCTCCCTTCTCTTCTTGTTCTTGAATGTAGTTATAAGGAGAGTACAGATTAATTGGAAGTCTTTTATTTGGGATTTCTGACACTGAATTTTTTAGCCTTGTGGTATTATTAAGACCTTCTGATATTGTCACAGTATTGTGACTATGCACCATACCACTAAGCTGAAACTGCAGACCTATATTGTGCTTGGATTGCATGAATTAAGTTGCCAAAACCAAATTACCTACTTCTGCTGGGCCAGGTAGGTGGTGTAGCCAGGACACCTTGTAGCTGCTGCCCTGGGAGGTCTGGACATTCCTCTAACCCTATGCCCTGGGTGAGCATCCTCCCAAGCGAGAGGGGGCAGAAGTAACAGCAGCACAACCGCTGTTAAGAACAGATCATCACAGAACTCCAGTGATACATACCTCTGCTCACTTATCATACCCTTTAGTCTGATGCCATCTGAGGACTCAATCTTACTGCCGCAGTAAGCACAGAAGATACAAGTTTTTGGGAGGACAGGGCTCCATGCCACCAATCCCTCACCATTTTCCTCCTCTCTGTAGGAAGAGTGCTTTCCTCCAAGGCAGAAAACAACAGATAAGGACGAGGAATACATGCTAGAGAACTGGTGAACCATACTTTAACTTCTTATTTAAATAGTAAGAGCTACCTTTGTGACCTGGGGAACAGTCTATTGAGTGATAATTATTTTTTTTAATTATTTTTTCTTCAGAATCTGTAAAAAACCCACAAATTTGTCTTTTCCAGAGCTGGGTTTAATGAGGAATATCACAACATTGAATCAAGAGGGACAAATACAGAGGGACAAATACAGAAGAAAAATTTGAAAGCAAAAGTGGTCACATTGATAGATCTACCCCAACTATATTAAAGGAAAGTTTCACTCTACTTTTTCTAGTTTCAAATTGGCAAAATCCCATTTGTTCAATTTACTGAAGTTTATATAGTTGCCAGAATTCAAGACTTAACATTCAATCTGTTTTCCCTTCATTGATAACAAAAAGAACCCTGACAGGAAAGAGTCTTTTCTGCTGTCTTGCCCCTTTCACCCACCCCAGAAAAGTCAATATTAACAATGAAAATTTGTGGAGGAGGTTGCTGTCTGGGGAGGGTGATGATGGATTGGGGTTTGGTTTTTTTAGTTTTATTTTTTACAATTAAGTAGAAATCTAGCTTTTAGTGAAAAAACTAAGTTCATCACCATTTACAAAGTACCTGAATTTTTCAGGCTTTACTTTTTTATCTATACCAATACATCCAATATTGGCACAGTTTCTGGGACTTTGTAAATTTTGAACATGTTATGAAAGGTGACAGGCGTGGTTTCCCTCTGAAAGGAAAAGAAAGATCTAATACTAAAAAATGCAAGGAATTTGACTTATTCCTGATCTGTAAAATCATTAAATGCATAGTTGTATTTAAATATGCATTAGTATTAAACATATGCTTAAGCATTGTTCTAGTTTCCCTCTAACTGTAATAAAGGGGAAAATTATCGAGATTTGTACATTTGAAGGCAGAAGAGAGAGCAACTTCATGAACATATTTGTGAATCAAGAATACTACCTTTTACTGTATTTCTTTAAAAACTTCTACTAGATAATATGTTGGTTTATTGTGTCTATTCTTGCTCTACAATATGCTACATTCTTGTTTAAGGAGGTTGCGGAGCACATCAAGTAATTTATTGGCTTCTATAACTTCCAGTGCAACGAAACACAATGAAACATCTGCAAAGAAATTTGAGAATTCCATACTGCTTGGTCCTTAAAAGAATGAAAGATGAAGTCAGCCTACAAATTTTTCCACTAGCAACCATCACTGCTGGAGATACACAAACCATGTGGAAAATCAGTAAGGTAGGTCTTCATCCAAAGTTAGTCTTTTTATTATTTTCCACTTTTTAAGTATTATTGGTTTAATCAATCTTTGTTTTGTCCCCTCTTTTAAAGATTAAGTTGTTCATCTTCAATCATTTTGTTTACAAATATCTTTTGCTATCTGTTACCGTTATTTGTCGTTTTAAGTAAGTGTGAGATGTTTCACAAAATAAACAGAGGGCATAACTCCATTTTTATAAATTTGAACTTAATAATAGTTAATACTTCAAAAATATTTTTAAAAGCTTGCCACTTCTGACTCATCTGAATCTATAAAACAGACATGATTTTACAATGAATTGTAAGTGTGGTGTTTCTAATACCACTGCAGAAAAATAGACATCCTGATTCATCCAAAGCATCCTGACTCATCCTGATGAACAATGACTACTTGTATCAAAAATAGTAGGAGCTATTCGCTGTGCAGCCATTAATATTTACTACTGCTGATCACTGAGTTAATACACTGATTATAGACCCAGAAGTTTGCCTCTAGTATCTGGTGGGTGCATTTTTTCTAAGACTAATCCTTAGGTTACTTAGTTTATAGCACACAAAAACCCTATTATTTCCAAGTTAACAATCACATTAATTTTTTGAAGCTGTAGATTTAAATTTTTACACTGACAAAAGTTGTATACTAAAAGAGACAGAATGAATGCATATATGCACATACTACGTTCTTTCTACATGAGAGGAGAAAAGATAGACATGTTAGATGTCTAATTTATGTTAGATTTTTCAAATCCCTTATGTTCCTTAGTAGTTTCACTTGCTCTGAATTCTGGCCATAACTGAATATATCAATTATTCCAACTTTTAAAATTCAAAAGTAAGAAATATTGAGGACTGAGGCATGGAGTTTTTAATAATCAAAGTTATTTGCACATTGTGCAAACTAGTAAGAAAAAGTAGAAAATCCCTTTCACTTTTTTTCCTGATCTTGTTTATGAGCAACACCAATTGCAGTGATGTCTAAGTATATGATGGCATTCTGTTCCCCTTCCCGCTAAGTCTTTTGTTTCCTTCAAGACTTGATAGAGTCAATCCGTTACTACCTATATGTGCTACGTACTAAGGATCAGCAATCAGGATTCTGCAAACTTCCTCTGCAGTACTAACTGTCATGACAATGCATTACCATGACATTTATATTATAACCTTATATTTTCTGACAAGTGATTAAAATTAAGGCACTTGATCGTATAACTTCAAATTAGAAACCTAAAATAATTAATCAAATCCTTGAGGAATGCCTGATTTCTGGCTCCCCATGATGGCTGCACCATTGGAACAAAGTGCCACATTTTGATTGGGAAGTACACAGGAAGGAATTGAAGATGTTCTTGGTTACAATTTTAGAAAGTTAAGTAAAAGTGGTAATTGATTGTCTCAAGTTGTTTCATTTCACTTGGATATCTATACTTGAAGTATACTCAAGTGAAGATATTTCTTGGAAACAAAACTGAAACCAATTTCCACCGGTTTCCATTTCACTACAGATGGGATGATTTTTCCATCTGAACAATTTCATTTTGCCTGCATCATTTCCCAATACAATATAAGCACAGAAAACTGCAGAAGATGTCTTCTAATTTACATTACACGTTCTTTGGTTTGTACTTGTTTGAAGTTTACCAAGAGAGTATATTTAGTGTACTCCTATGCCTAGATTTCATGCCTCATTCCACACACCAGTTTAAAAAATTTGCATATTCTATTTTTCTCAGTAGTACCCATCTCAGCATAATTACCTCAGACTACACATCTTTCTTATGCAATGCAATCGCTCCATTAAAAGAGTCTGACATCCACTTTTAGTAATATTTAAGGAATATTCTCCTTCACAACACCTCTTAAAGTAGCATTAAACAACCCAGCATGATAATATCTTCATTTGAACAAGCTTGCTGCTGCTTTGGTCTCTGCTCTGACTGACAAACTTCAGTTCTCTCTTATCTTACCTGCTGTCACAAGTATTCAGTAAAGACTTTTAACAAGGTTCTCACCCCCACCTCTCTTACTCACCCTGACTTTGCTTTTTCATAACCTCCCTCTTATGATCCCTTTGTCATTGCCATCATCATGCTCTTGTCATAAAATCTTATTCACGGTTCTTTTATTAGCGAGTAATTTTACTTTGAAATGCAATTTTTTTTCTTCATTAGACATTCAGTGAAAATAAAACTGATAAATTTACAAGTATTTTTGGAGGTTCTGTTACCTCAGAACAATGCACTAGACCACCTTTGTTTTAGAGAGTCTGTCAATCATTTTGTATTGCACTCATCACCATGGTATCTAAAGGCTCCCTTTTACAGACCAACTGTAGACATTACAGATGTACCAAGAGACAAAGAGGTATCATTGAAACCTTTTTGACAGAAAAATGAATACTGAAGCCTAAAATTTTTTCACCACAAAGACTATTTTGTGAAAACAGTCCTTGAATATTTTCTGAAAATAGAGATTTTTTTGCAAGTGCTATTTATCAGTTTTAATTCAGTGTATTAAAGCACCTGTGATCTTCTTAGGGATACATTTCCCATGCAAAATGATTTTTTAGTGGAGTAGGGCTTGAGAGTCCCATGTAAAGATAACACTAGCGCACTCCAAGACAAACTAAACACTTGATTCTTACTCGAAAAAAACAACCTAGTTTCAGCAAGAACACAGATACCCACTTTTTAGAGAGTACTTAGCAAACTGATAGCTCTTAATTATATTTACATTTAATAGTCCAAGCCCTAATAAACTTCTCATGAATGCCCAAGACCCACATCCCACTCATTCTCCCTATCCCCATCAATCAGGTGGGAGAGGGTCTGCAGCAGGGTCCTGCGCCCTCCTCCCACCACAACCTCTCTGAGGAAATCTGTTTAGCTCCCTTTTTGCCCCCATCTCAGCCATGCAACAGTAATCCAGCCGTACACAAAACAGTATCAACTATTCACCGACTCAGTAAGTCAGCTAGGGATTTGTGAATAATTGCACAACAATCTTTTTATGGTCTGGTCAAAAATGTGTGATAGAAAAAACCCATACCACCTTATATAACAATAAGTCTATGCATAGGACTGCTAAACTGCAACAAAACAAAGTTATTTGAGCCATGGGAGCAATTTGTTGCTTTATACACTCAAAACGGAATATAATTATCTCATAAATAACTAAAATGAACAAAGAAGCAGTGATGGGCCCGACAGCAAGATTTGTGTTGTTTGAAATGTTGGCATTGAATGCAGAACTTCAGTTTGCTTTCTTTTGGCACATAACATCATCCTGGTGGCTTTTCACATACTTCACCACAAATCCCCTACCCAGATGCTCTCTTTTTTAAAAAAATAAATTCTGGATTGTAACAAGAGAATATTTCTGGCTTATGGAAATGATGACTTCTTTCTGGTTTGCTTTATAAGTGCTCATACATGCTTTATTAGCTCTAATGTGTTTCGCATGAAATAGAGTTCGTGATGTTCATGAGTGTGTATATTTGCTACAGTACATATAATTCTTCATAAGACAGAGTCTCTACAGTTTAATTTCTTTACAAAAGGAAAACTGTTTTTTGACTTGTGGAATTAATTTCTTCCTCACAATAGTGAAAAAAAAAAAAAAAAAGAGTGAAACAAGAGCTACACATAACCATGGCTTTGCTTTTGCAGTAGATTCTTTTTAATCTGCTCTAAACCAGGCATCTCTGGAGGAAAACATACAAATACACAAATAATCACAATTGCAAATTCATCTTACTTCTCTGTTCCTAACTAGTACTGAATACAGGTAACCACCTTCAGGTGCAAGATTCTTACTGTGTTTCCATACAGATATGCCAGATATTAAAACCGAAAATTTGTTTAGACAAAAATTCCCACAAAACAAGGAAATTAAAATGAATTTACAAGGACAAGTGATATTTTTTTCTGTCACAACAGCAATGTTTGACTGCTTTTCCAGGTATGGTGTGTAGCAGATGAGCAGAAAAACTGTCATGATAGAACTGCAACAACCAAACTACAGCTTTGCTTTTGAATTTCAGAGAATTAAAAACCCCCAAACCATGCAAAAGTAACATGTGAGTTACGAGCATTTTTCTCCATCTTAAAATGAATCAAGGAGCAAATTGTCATAAATGTAAGAAGTGCAGCAGCTGTCACTAGACTGAGATTGCCAGATAAAAGTCTCAGTGAAGAGGTTAGGTGCCCTGATGGGAGCAGGAGCAGTTTTGAAAATCTGGGTCAAATATTGGATGCTGAGTTCTATAGAATACCTGTGCAACAAATGAAGCTCTAGATGACAGTATACAAATTTTAATTCAATGCAATTATTTGCAAGTACCAGTGGGAGAAGAGGGAGTCTTGCAAGTAACAGTTAATAAGATGACAAATGTTCACAAGGTTAAGGAAAAGAGTAGAAAAAAGAAAGAGTTGAAGGGAGAGCAGGGAGAATACTATAGCAGGAAATATCAGTCTTCATTTGAATGAAAACATTGGGGTAAAATCAGTGCTGGCAGCAGTTATAAGAGCTTGTTCCATCATGCACTTTCAGCGTAGGCACTCACAACCAGTTTAAGATATTATTTCATTGTTTGGCATATCTTCATATTTTTCTGCCATATTAATTCTCCTTGAAATTATTTTTAAAATTAAAACCCCAGGTATTAGTAATACCAATAAAAGCCAGAAATGAATGCAGTAGTTTCATTTTTTAGAAGCTTGCTTAAAGTCAGGATTCTCTGGATTTTGCCCCTTTGCACGGATGCTGAGAACAACACTTTCAGTTTTCATATACATTTGTTTAGTATTGTAACCATCAGGTTCAGCATCCTGGGCTGTACCTTTCTCCTCTGATGTACAGCACTTTGCCACAGCAGCATAAGAGAAAATGTCTTTACTATTTCTTCTCCATTATCAACAAGAAAAATAAAACATTGAGTAGTGCTCTTCAATAAAGTTTCTTGAACTGTTTCTCTCCAAAACATTTAAGACTTTTCGATTATAACCCTCCAGCAACTTAAAACTTCCATTATACAAAAGCAATATTTAAAGTGATTTTATAGCTTTATTGGTACCTCTGTCAGCAAGCATTCATTTGTGCATTACTCAATTTCTATACTTTGTGCAACAGTCAACTTGCAGTCAACAACTCATTTGTGCCTTGGCTTTTTTATGCACCGAAGAAACCAGGATATGCTGTTACAATCCAAAACTTAAATCATTCCTGCTGTTTAAACACCTATCCAATATTCTCAGAAGCCTGCTGAAAATCTTCCCTTTAAATTTTAAATTGCCGTAGCTAACTCAGAATAATAATTTTGCTTGAGTAAGGACTGGGCAGATAACCGGGAATAACATCCAAAGGCCTGTATACAGACTGTTGCATCTGTTTTCTTAGGGAGCAAAACATGAGTTTCACAACAGAATTATGTAACATGGGCTAAACTTCCTTTTGCAGTAAAATTGCTTAAAAATAAATCTTGTTTTGAATAAAAGAGTGTAGCTTCCACTGATTCAGGTGATATCAGAATTAGTCTTACAGTGATTTCACACTTTTCATTGCAGATTTCAAATCACAGTGATTTTCTTTCCAAGCAGGCTGTCACCCCACTGATCCATAACAAATATATGCTTGGAGCTTCTTCATAGCTTTCTTGCAGTATCGGTGGGAGCTTTTTGAATTTTGTTTTGTTTTCTTTTTAAAATTCCCTTGGAAGGCATGTTACTTGAGACAGGAAGGCAGAGAAGACAGCTACACCTGGTGTAGTCAGACAGAGGTTGAGCAGACCACTGAGTGTGACCATGCATTCTGCACTGTCCACAAAGTGGATGGATGTTAGCGTGCCATTTGTTTACAAAAAGAACATACTTTATTTCAGACTGTTCCTTGATCTGCAACTCTTTCCTGCAGCATAACCAATTGCTCTTCACACTTGTTTTGCACAGAGGAATGAGATTTTATTTTGAGTCAAGAAGTTTAAGATACAGGTTCTAGTGAGAAACTGGGACTGCCCACAGCTTTCTGTGGCTTCCCTCAATAGCAGCGCAAGCACCCAGAAAAGATAATCTTGTGAAAAAAAAATATTTTTCTTTTTAAATTAGAACACAATATCCTGCAGTAAATTATAAAAGTTAAGATGGAGAGCTATTCTTTCACTAAATCTTCAACACTTCCATTATTTACTTCCCTCCTTATGTGTTATTATGCAAGCAGAGATAAAATCGTGGAGAGAATAGTTGCGTAGCCTGAATACCACTTTTTGAAACTCCCCCACGGGCCTTATCTTACACAGGCTCTACACCTCTTGCTTGTTTCACCATTTTTCTTACAAGCTTATTTGAACCAAAGTATTTGTTGTCTGACTCTTCCTCCACAAGGAAGCACCAAGCTCCTGATCAGCATTCACTCATAATTTAGACTGAAATCTTATAAAGAACCAACAACGATGCAAACTCCTTGCCATGTCTTACCTATAGGTATTTGGGCCAAAAGTGATCCAGAAGAAATTTCAGTATATATTCAGGAAAAAATACAGCAAGGTACGCATCTTTAACATCAGTTGACATTAGAACCACGTGTCACGTCATCTCCACTTGCCCTAAACAGTTTCCTGTAGGCTATACTACCCTACTGATCCCCTCCTTTATTTTCTTGCTGGTACCAGAAAAAAAAATCAGATCATGCCTACTCTATTTTTGCTCCAGCACCGTATGAATACTCTTAAAATCAATAAAATATCAGAAGTACAACAGGGATAAACATTTGGCAAACTATTTATTCATTGGAGGTAAAAAGACATTTCAAATGCAGCCAAAGCTATTAGTGGATTTGTGTTGCATTTGCCAAATAGTTTTACTCTTGGGGAAAAAGGCAACAACACTTTAAAGTTTTATTTGTTTATTAAAAAAAAAAAGTTCTGTGACAGATCTGTTTCCCTCAGAATCCAAATTTGCATGTACAGTTAAGAGATTCATGATTGGAGCATGATGATAGGAAATCTTTACGTCCAGACATTTTTAAAAGATACCTATAACACCCTGCATCCATAGCCAGAGAAAAAAAAACAAGGACAGAGCCAGATCATGCTGCTGGTTTGCCCAGAAAAGCAGAATCCAATTTCCCCGGTTATTACAGGTAGGAAGTTCTGGAGCCTCAGACCAACAAAGGAGGAATCAATAAAGCCCCGTTCCCAGACTCCCATATTTAAGAAGGCCAATAACTCCTGGGTACAATGGTTTCTGTTTTGAGCTAAATAAAAATGCCTTAAAAGCCATTGTGACTTCTTGACTTGAAGGCAGAATTAAGTCACTTCTCACAATTCAACCATGTGTCTGAGTAAGTTGGATTCTGCCTAGGAACTTCCCAAGCACTTGAAATCATAGTTTCAAGCCCCAATAAATAGTGAGATGTTCTGAAATAAGACTGTTTTGAGACATACAGAGAAGGCTAAGTCCTTTCATATGTTCCGTTGGTGTAATAAAACCAGGTTTATTAAGGAAGAACATTAACATCTCTAACAGAACAACTTCAAGAGTGAATGAAGGAATAAAGAAAATATTGTTTTGTTAATTGAAGTTAAATATTTACACAGCCCTTAAGTCTCAAATGAAAATTTCAGAGCCTACGTTTGCCAAGGGCTTGGATAAAACAGAAAATATCTTCCAGATGTACAGGGATAATACAAGGACTATTTGAAGATGCTATGAGCCTAGAGCTTTATGCTCCATGCATAGAGCAAAGTCAAGGTTTGAGCACAACCCTTTATGGATGCTAAGAGGTGATCGCTCATACTGCTCCAAACACCACGTCCCCTCTACTTAGGGAGCAACATAGCTATGGCCTCACCTCTTGGCCTACGACTCTGGCAGACATGCCTCTAAACATGCATGATTAGTATGTTAATTTTGCTAAAACTTCCCTGCTTTCTGGCTAGCTTTCATTAGCTTCCTAGTGAGTAAAAAAAAAGAGAAGCTGTGAAAAAGAGAGGAACAACTGACCCACGAAAAGAAGCAATTTATTACATGAGCACAAATAGGAACAAACTAAAGGAAGGTGACAGATACACATCAACAGCAAGCCCTTATATCCCATCAGAGGATGGCAGTAAGGGAACAGCACCACTGGAAAACAAAGGTTCAAGATAGCAAGATGGGCTTTCTTTTTTTCTGAAAAAAAGTGTTTACCTTTCACCATTTCCCATAGGTCATTCACCTATTAGAAATGTTTTTGCATGTATGTATGTGGGAGGGAAATTTAAAGGAAGGTGTAGAAAGCAAGTTCATGAAAAAAGAAAGAGAGATCTGGAAAAGCATGAGCTGCTTTGTGAATGTTTGTACTAAATTTGAAATGTGATGTTAAGTCATTTGAATGTGCTTGACAAAGTAAGATCAGTTTACCACAACTAATACTGATATTACATCTCAGCTGAAATTATTTTATTGCCAAACACAATGAAAAGCCAAAGGTGCTTAGCAATGCAACATATTCAAACTCCTTTGTAATGTTCAACGTCTAAAGCACACATGTCTTTAATCCGAGTAGAGTCCAAACAAATGGGTTTTTTTCAAGCTCATGTGTCACTGTTGCATCAAGACACAAAAGGATGAAACCTCAACATTTATAGGTCTTACAGAAAAAGAAGTTTACAGAATAAGTGCAGAGATTTGAGTAGCCATGAATCCCACTCCCAAGGGAGTGTGTATTACTAGCTGGTGGCACATCTCAACCAGGTAATGACCAGGAACCGTTTTCTATTTCAACAGGACCGACAATTTCAGAATGCCTATCAGAGGATGCCCAGGTGCATCGTGTCTCAGCTCAACCAAAGCCCCAAAAGCTGTCTGGCGAGTAAAGATCTGGACTGAAGATAAGTTTCCACAGGATAAAAAAAGGAAATATCAGAATACTTCAGAACACCTGTTAAATTTTAAATACCTTTGGGAAGCAGTTGATCTGAAATACCTGCCTGGACCCACTGCTGCATATATACAGTGTTATTACACATTGCCCTTAAAAATGAAATTTTTCCCTTCTCCATTACAAGCAGCTTCAGCTTTAAAAATGCTGTGGAATTATGCCACTGGACACTAACAATACTTGTGTTAGACCTCCTGGCTAGAACAGAAATCATATTTAGAAGCTTTCTGAACAAAGCAGTCTAGGAGTACCAAAGGTCCTAAAGGGTTGGAACACATTAGTGTTCAAATGCTTGCTTTCCTCCCCTATTGTATGGTTATGGGAAATTACATAGTGGAGCATTTATTTTCAAAAGAGTTGTACTGGTGATGTAATCACTGTTTATAAACTTTCACATGAGCTTATGCATTAAAGCAAAAGTCTAATTGATTAGGTGAATAACTGCTAATTACAGGGCAGTATTACGAACTGCATGTGCAAGAGAGAAGCCAAAGGAAGATAAAATGACAATGTTTAGGAAATGGAGAAAGGCTGTTGCACATAGCAGAAAAGGGACAAAGCAACCCTCCAGCAGCGGAGGGGTGATCGGAGCACTTGGCATCTCAGGCTGCTCATTTCACCCCGTTCATTATCAGCACATTGATCGAGGGGGGCCACGAGGTGTCTACAGGTTGTTCATCTCCCTTTATACCTGAGGCAGGGTCACCAGCTCAGAACTGCAGGCAGAGGCTGGGACATCATCATGGAAATATCTGCAAAGTGAGCAGACTGGAGAGCACAGGGCTCTGTGCTATCAAAATCTAATCTGGAGATGAACAGAAAGAAGAGTGAGGAGGAAAGGTTGGGAAAAAGCAAATACTGGGCAGATGTCACCTGGGTAACAAGTATCTGGATTGTAAAATTACCATTAAGAAACAGAACATGGGCACCATAGGGAAGAAGCATTACATAAAGGCTATAGACATTTGCTAAAACCACCTGCCCACCGCATTTTTTCAACAGCCAGTATTATAGAGCTCAAAACACCTTAACAATCCTTTGACCCTGCTGAAAGCTGCAGTTTCCATTTTGTGGTTTTGTTTTTAATGAGGGCAGAATCAATGGGATCAAATTTAATAACAGAAGTTACCTTTAGATAGTAATAGATAACAAATGTTATAATTTACCTAGTAATTGACTGGGTAATGAGAACATCTTAAATCAATTTATAACTTTTCACTTACAGCACTGTCTGACTTGATAAAAAAATCATGAAAAGAAGGATGAATTGCCTTCCTCTACGACAAGTGAAACACAGTAGTGTTCATTCTGTTACAATAATGAGTAACAAATAAAACAGTTTCATTGCTTGGATATAGCTTGTAATTTGAATATTAACATTTGATGTTTCTGCTCCGCCCTAGAAAGTGGGCTTCCTTGATTTATTTAAGATTTGGAAAAATAAACAGAACCGGGGTAAAGATTGAAAAGGAGAAAGGAGCAGACTAGGAAAAAAGAGGGAACAAGCAAGACAAGTCTGACAAGAGGGATGTACATCACAGTGTCTTTATATAGCAAGCACTTACAGAATGCAACTCCTCTCACTCTCTCTCTCGCTTTGGATGTATCTACAGTTGTATTGCTCATGCTTCATTAGCCCCCAAGTGATTGAGTACAATTCCTCCGAAACACACTGGGCCAGACTAAGAGACAGAAAGTAAAAAGTATAGTGAAAGATTTTGAAAACAAATTGCACCATGACTGCTGTAAAGCCGGGAACACCAGCAGCACAATGTAAACTCAGTCAAGGTCCCAGTGCTGACATTAACTGTTTTATGCATACAGAGTTAATTGGAAGGAGAATAATGATTTAAAAAAATAACTTTCCAATATGAAACATGGAGTCATTATTGCAAGAATCATTTGGCAGTCTGCATCTTCATTATCTACAACCACCCCACACAATATACTCATCATTGGAAGACAGCTCGATCTTAAGTAGTATTTGTCAAGAATTCTTCTCAGTTCTATCAACTGACAAAAAGGTAGTCATTAGCCAGTAAGCAAGACACAGCAAATGTTAATATTTAGTAATTTATCCTGGAAATAATATACGTCAGCAGTATAGATGCAATCATAATTAACAAAAATAAAAAGCCTCTCCTGCCTTTGCACCAGTAAGGAAGAAAAGAATTTGAATCTTCAATTGTCTTTACCTCTCACCTCTATTTTATGGTTTATCTCCTCCACCATAGCATGAGTACTTTATAGAAGAGATGGTATATTTTTTCATTAATCTTAACTGTTTCTCCAGGCTCTCTAGCACTCTTATCAATGTGTACCACAGAATGTACAGAATATGGAAATACAGTTTGCCTGATGTGTAAATAAAACTTTCAAATTCATCTACGCATCACACATTCTGTTGGATAGAAATTAATTTTCTTTACAAAATGAGACTTGAAAACATTATGTTAATTATTCTTATCCTTAAAGATATAGCTGAAAGGCTGACAGGTCAGGCTTTCAAGTCAGTGACTGCATGGCAGGCAGACTTCCCCTCCCTAGCAGAAGCAGCCGGAAAATGATTACATTTAAAACCATCAAGCTCAGCTTTTGTCCCAAGCAAAACATCTCTAATTTTTCACTATTCTTATATCATGGCCAAAGCAAAGCATGGTGTGTCCTAAACATTCAGTTTAAAGTAATAGCCATGAGCAGCCTGTGCATTAGTACAAAGGAAAGCAACAAAACTGCTTGGAGAACAAAGCACTTGAAGTTTGTGAAAGAGATCCTTAACTCCAAACTGCTTGATCAGTCTGATATTCATGGCCTTGAACCTGCATGTAAGTGCTCAAGTTGATCTTTTACTCAAGACCTAAGGTCCTGTCTTCTTTTCAGATGGGGTTAGAGGATGAAAGTCTGGTCATCTCTCTTATCTGCTCATTCAGTGCCTGTCAAGAGAGCAGCTGATTTGGGATTTATGTGTTCTCAGCCTGAAAAAAAGAAATCAGAACTACCCAGCCTGAAAGCAAAATGAGAAACTCTGTTCCTTCCAATGCAGCCAGGCAGAAACCAAACTGTGAAAAATGAAATTATGCTGCACTCAAAGAAAGCACAACTGTGGGCACGGTACGAAAGAACTCATTTATGATGAAGCGAGGCTTAGATCTCACTTAACACACCATAATGTACAAATACTCCTAAAATCCTTAAGGCTTTGACTGCCGGGACTTACAGAGAGTTAAGGACAGAGCAAGCGAAGAAGAGCTAGTGAAACTCATTACAAACTGAGCCTAAACACAAACTGCTTTCTTGCCTTTTCTTCATTCCATTGGCAACTACAGCAATAAAATAACTTTTCAGGAATAGATGGGCAACCATCTGTCAGTAAGAGCAAGATGACACTGTAGTAGCTGGAACCAGACACTAGCCATACAGCAGCATTCCAAGCCAGCCTGCTGAACATAACAGTGGTTTTCTCGGACATAATAATTAGTTTGCGTTGTTTTGAACGAGCAAGTAGTCTTTGTTTTTTCTTCTTCTGCATCTGAGAGATGATGCTGACGTTTATATAAAACATGTGTACAACTACAAAATTTTAACTGAGGAAAAAGCCTCAAGAGTACGGAGAGTTCAAGATGTATGATGTAAAAACACTTAAATCGCTTAAACAATTTTGAAGTCTTCACCAACGGTGTTTCAGTTTGACTTTATGTTGATTTGATTATAAGCATTATTTATACTGCCCCAAAAATAATTTAAAATGGAGATTGCTCTGTTAACAGATCCTGTACATCACAGGATTAATACTTCACACATTAATTTGATTAAACTATGACAATTAGCATGACATGACAGGCAAGACAGTACCCCACTAGACAGAATTCGAGGACAGTGCTCTGTATACACTAGTTATCAAGACCAATAAAAGACAATGTGAGGGGAATTCATACCACTTGAGGGTAGACACAGTTCCATTGATCTTCACCCCTATATATAACATCAAAAAGATTACTACAGCACATACTGATTCAATGAGAGTTAGCGTAAGAGATTTATGCATTTAATTGTTTCACCTGCAAAGTGCAAGTGTTCATCTGAAGATATTTTAAAGGAAAGAATTTTTCTTTTTTTTTTGTTATGACCAGCTTATTGGCTAAATTAATTATTGTCATTGTTAGTCAGAACTCTCTTCAGACTCCCACTTATTATAGCAGAAACTCTAAGATGAATAGACTAATTTCACTTTTAAAGATGAAAACGGAGAAAAGAAAGAATTCTAGAGCAAGAGAATTGAATCAGCCTAAATTCCCAAGTGAACTAGTACAGATATTCCCAGCTTGCACATACAGTTGAAGGCTCTTCAAATGAATTATGATGTCTCAAAATGAATAGCTGAGATCAAGCAGAATTGCTATCTTCATACATCTACTACTTTCGTACAAACTAGAAGTATAAAACACACACTGCAGAAAAGGAAACCACTTCTTATTTACAGGGATGGCTGTTGCAGTTCCAACTCACCAGTTAGACAGGTCTCCCCTCTGTTACTCAAAAAATTCTCATCCTCCGTACTGCTGCATCAATATTAACACAACATAATGCTCCTAGAACAATGCGTTACACCGTTTGTACCGGACTTTCCCCTTCTGTCATGTATTTCTTCACTGTACATTGGTTACCTCCCACTGAAATCTCTTTCCTTGTTTTCTCCAGAAGGATTTACTTTACCCACTCAAAGTATTCTCCCCCACAATTATCATTGACTCATGCTGGCTTGACATTCAGGCTTTCAGCAATTACTCTTAATGAGAGACATTAAATTGCAGTTCATTAAATAAGTTCATTTTATCCTAGTTGCACATTTGTCTAATCAGCTTGCATCTTGATGAGGCTTATGCATACGTGTGTGTACAAAAGCCATCACACCTATATTGAAAGGAAAATGTGAAAGCACTTAAGCCCTCAAGAATTTAAGTCACTGTGTTAGAAAAAGTATTACAATATTTTAAAATTTTCTCATTTTAAGTTCGGGATTTTTAGGTTTTTGGGTTTGTTTTTTTTTTTTTTTTTCAGTTAAGACCACAGTGACTCCGGTCCAGGTGTTTTGAAAAGCTCCTAGTAGTTATATGCAAAAGAAGAATATTTACTCCAGTTTCCTTTCCTAAACAGCATCAATTCTAATAAGCCAGGACATGTTTCATTAATACAGCTGCTGACAGGGAAGCAAGAAAAGATGTTCTAGGCAGAAATGAGCTGCATTTCAATCACACAACCTTTTACATCTGAAAAATACACAATTAGAGTATATCTATCAATGAATAATTATTGTGGTACAGAATTAATTTTTTTTCCAGAATGCAGATGGGAAGAAATAGGTGAACAGCATGGGCGTTTAGCTGGAATTGCAATGCTTTGTGGGAATGCACTGCGATAGTTTTCCTATTTATTTTCCATAGATCAAAGTAATTTCGGCATATCTTATGGTAACTTCAATGAATAGAAAGTTATATTGTGTAGGTTACATCAATGTGATAGAGGGCTTGCTCTTCTAAATTCTTATGTAAAAAAGAAATAATATTTCTTTGGTACAAGAAAGCAGAGGAAATAATAAAAAGTTCAACATTTGAAGTTTATCACCCAAAAAGAAAATCAAGAACTTTAAGGGTAAAACAGTTTATTGAACTCCATTTCCTTCTGCCTGATCTGACTGTTATCTGTATGTCCCTGTTAACTCTAACTCTTATCATAGAGATTTTAGATCTTTCCTTTTACTCTGTCCAAAAATTACCATCTGACATTACAAGTGTGGGACGCCTAGGGAATAAAGATTTATTCTCAATATCTTCAAATGCCTGGAAAGTAGAAGCAGCCAAAACCTGTTCAGGTTAGTGACAGTCTTTACTTTGAGTACACATACCTGATTTGTATTTCTAGATTAAGAGGAAAATGTCACTATTGCTTATTTTGGGTAAGCCCTCATCTCACTGGGGAAGAACACATGACACAAAAAATTCAATTTAACATATAAATACTGATGCCATAAAGTAACAGCAAAATAACTAAAGTCAATCACTAAAGTAAACAAAAACTTGATGCTTTGCATAAGTATATAACTTATCTGTGATCTGAAGAACCACTGTAAAAAGAAAAATACAGAGATTTATGATAATAAAAATCTGGAGAGTCTCCAAATAAAGTTCACAATTAATATAGAGGGCTTAGGGTGTGTCCTATGTGTCCTCTCACCAATTTGTATATCATTTTAATCCATGCCCTGAATATAAGCTCAACACTCTTTCCTCATGGAGAACTTACGGACTCTGACCTCAGCTTATTTTGTGTTACATTAGTGCCATTTGACAGAAGCTGTGGTAGCTATATTTTAGGAGATGCTTTATTGCCCTGATGAAAAAGTGAAAATATTTTCATTATTTATAACTTGTACAAATTTTCAATACTATTAAGGGTCTAGTATGAAAATGCAAATGACTGGATTTGTATACCTAAGATAATTATGGCAATAATGAAGTTCACAAGCAAACTAGACTGTATGAGTAGAAAACAATTCAGTAGAAGTAACAATCATCTTCTGAGGCATTATCTTGCTTGAAAACAATCTAGAGTTTAAATAAATGGTCTAAAGCTTGAATAACAACCCAGTCTCTTCTCTCATATTTCCCATTAGTCTGGTATCTAAACCCAGAACTCATTACATTCATATTTATTAGACAGTTTATCATGGTCCAATTTTCCCCAAAATATCACTAATGAAGCATAAATTTCCATTCACATTAATTGCAAATTAACTCTTTGAATGCAGTTTCAAGACTATCCAGATATATTTTGTGCAAAGCATAGTATTTGGCTAGCACCATTACTTCTCTCCAGCGCCGCTCCTTTGAAGAGTCCATAACCATACACTGATTTTAGGAGAGTTTAAAGCCACAATTTACTGTTAATTATTTTCTGTCCTTTCAACCCAAAGACACTAGCATGAAGTTCATAAAATGTCTGCGAAGTGTTTAATCTCACTTCTTTCCTCCTCACACCAACAAGCAGAATTGCTTTGCATTTATTATAAATACTTTATAAAATGCACTACGCTATTCTTTCTGCAAGACTTCAGTCTGAGGGAATATATTGTTGTGATGCCAGTGTTGTAGTAATTTCTGCATATTAAAAAATGGACCTTCTTTCAGTTCTGTTATTAAAAACTTATTTGTAGCTTAAAGACAGAAAAGAGAAAAAACGCATTCAGTTCTTCCAATCTACACTTGCCTTTTAAGTTGTTTTACAGGTACTATTTGAACTTGCTCTCAGTAGAAAATGAGTAGTATCTTGCAGTTCTCCATTATAAGTGGCATTATAGATAATTTTAAGGCCCTCATTTTTAAGATAATTTTGAATTTTGTACAACTTCTCACTTTATGTTGACTGTACGTTTCACAAGCAAATGCCTGTCCCATTTAATCCGTTAATAATGACATTCAACAGAAGCAGATCTAGGACAGACCCCTGCAGAATGCCATTCTTGCTTGAAGGTGACCCACTTCACAAACACTCTGTGCACCATGAAGCCAGCTGCTTTGTCAGTCATGCTATAATAGTTTCATTAACACCACGCCATCCCCCTGTTATTGAGGCTTAGTTTAGGAGCATCACCACAGAAATAACAGTTTCTCCAAAGGGAAAGCTGAAAATCCACTCTGGCAGAGGTGAAGTTTCTGTGTTTTTGTAAAGCTAGACCTGGCTTTTCTGGTGAAGAAATACATGGATAAATATTTGTAGCAAAGGGCAGAGGAGGAGCTTCAAGTAACTGATATAGCCACAAACCCCTTCAATTGCTTGTTCACAACCAGGCCCTATTTTATTTTTTTTTCCAACCAATCACACACAACATTTTTTTAAAGAGTTGATAAAGTTTCTTTCAAGGAGTCAGAGCTTATATACTTCACTTTTTACATGCCATTTTCTCACACCTCTAGTACTGGTTTCAAATACAGTAGTGTCGTTAAAGCACTTCTGTGGGATAACAACCTACTGAGTGTTCTACAAGTCAACTTTGTAAAACCGAATGTCAGTCACATCTCACTAATTTGTCAAAACCAATGTTAGAGAAAAGGGCTTGCGTGAAGCTTTGCCTACTAAAATTGCTGCTGCACAAAAATATTTCTCTCGCAGGTTTTTAAAGATGTTTCCAGATTTAGTAGAAACAAACCACAACGTAGAGCATCTAATTTCTGGAGTACTCGATCTCCTACTGAGAAAAAGCACGAAATATTTTGGCAAATATTTATTTAGCAGCTACCTGCAGTAGAAAAAAGTGAACCAAATTGTTGACAGCAATTAGCCAAAGTGACTAACCATGTTAGTGACTTTGACACAGCTCCTGTGAAATCGGAGTAACAGGGCTGATTCGGGGTGGGGGGAAGAGGATGTGTTAAAAATTAAGAGAGCCACAAATTCCTCAAAAGTCTGCTGTTTGTTTGTAAAGAAACTATACCATAGGGTTCTGACAGCCAGGTACATTTTAGGCAAATTACACAGACTTAATATTCACAGTCCTCACTTCTCTCAAATGTTTTATGAGACTTATATCCTTAGTCCAGAGCATGCAATATTTATGATGTGCTTAGGGTAATGAAATGGATTTGATTGACATTCTGAATGCATGTATAAAGCAAGGTCTGCGTTGAGGCAAGCAGAAGCTATCATATGTCAGCTTGGTCACCAGAATATCAATAGTGTTATCCTCCCTTTCCAGAATAAATGAGGAAACGGCAAGGTACTCAGCTTTTTCCCCCTCTAAAGCGGGGCAGTAAATGTCCTTCTTTCTCCTCCAAGAAGCTTCTTGACTCCTAAATACTTACGTCATGTCTTCTGCATCTACTGGTTAAGAGTGAATAGCAAACACACACAATTATAGGAAGTCATCTCACCCAGACATTTTTAAAAAGCATAAAACTCACATGCTGTAGAGCCAGAGAACAGCTCAAGTGAAATATTACTTCAGTGTGACCACTTTCCAGGAGCAGAAAAACACAATAGATTCCTTTTTTTTTTTTTTTTCAAACAGCATTCATAAAACTGTATCAGTCAATGTCCGATTCTGCCACCTGAGACACTTCATTCTCAGGGTATTCATGACCTGAATTGCTAAATCCAAGTTCCTCATCCATAGTGAATAATACCATACTGCAGTATACTCAGTTTAATAGCATTTATCCTAAACTTACGTAGAATAAAAATACTGCTTGCACACATGTTTTTTTAGTGATCTTTATTGAAGAAACTACAGTGTCTCAGAAGATATTTTCCTTTCAGACTGATGATTAACACTAAATGTTTTTAGTAGCTCTACTGCTGTTTCACAACTTGTCAAAACACCAGCATACGTATACTTTCAGACAATAAAGAAAAAGCTTTTTGGTTGCTGTCCGTTTATGAAGCCAGGTTGAAAAAAGAGAAAGGAACATGCCAGATGCAAAGTTTCTCAGTTGTCTTTTGCAAAATTAGGATTTTTTTTTTTTTTTTTAGTAAGGGAAAAAATTTTACAANTATGTTTTTTTTTTTTTTTTTAAGAAGTGACAAAATTTTTCAAACACAATTGTAACTCTTGGGATATTTTTTGTTTGGTTTTTTTTTTTTTTTTTAGTAAATGACACAACGATGCATTACCATGTTGTGCAATGTCAGGAAGTTTTCTTTAAATCATGTTAACTCATAACTAAAATGATGATGAAACATCATAACTGAGGAAATTTCAAGCTTATTTTTCAGGTCTTTAGGGCTACTTCACACCACAGATGAATATAAAAGCAAGGAAAGTACTTTTAGGAGGCAGGTTACATGAAAACGTACTTAAAAGCAGTCTTTCCTCAAGTGTTCATATAGTCTCAAAGAACCCACTATGAACATCAGTAGTTCTTTTCTTGAAATGACTTTCCAACAACAAAAAGGATTTTTTGACTTCTAAAGAGCATAAATCAAGTTTTGGAAAGAAAAAACTAAATCTTGAGGTGTGCTTTTTGTTGTTTTTTTCTTTCAAAGAGCTTAAAAAAACCCATGAAATAATTCCAAAAAAGTTTAATTCTCAGAATATCTACATGATAGGAAATTCTAAATTGGTGCTTCAAAGCACTGCACTTCTTGTCAACACTGTAATTTTCCACTGCAAACCAAAATCCAATTTCTAGCAGCAACTACTGACTACGTTGCAGATATCTGTTAAAGTACTATGAAATTCATTTTGATTTCCCCAAGACACTTTAGAAAATATATACTTCTCTATGCCATAATTGCATTTTATGAACTCATTTGAGGAGACAGTATTTAGGAGTATATTGTCAATAGAAGCAAAAAAAACCTAGCTGCCGTTATTTAAAGAATCAAGGTGGAGAAAAAGTAAAGGTATGGGAAAAAGGATAATTAACCAGCTGGTTTAGTCCACCTATACACGTAGCAACATGAGAGAAGACTAATACACTCTTTATTACATTAATGCGTGGACACCTTCCCAAAGCAGCACAAATTCCACTCATTAATGGACAATAACTGCTCCCCTCCATACTGACAGAGCCTCTCACAGGGTTGATGATGTTGCTTGTATATGTTGCTCATATATACCAGTAAAAGTGAGCACAAAGTACGGCATGATCCAAGTACGACAAGCTCCACGACAACTCATAAATAAATCAACTTAATAAAAGACAATTAGATTCATCCACAGTTTCTGCTCCAGACTTTACAAAGTATAGTGAAAATGCATTTTTTAAGATCTATAGTGAAAATCCTCTTATCTTCCCTCTCTAAACATTAAAAATATTGGAAAAAACATTTAGTTGGTGATTTCAAATAGCTGTTTTACAAAGAAAAAGGAAAATACTCCAGTAGCAAAAGAGCTGCATCAAAATTTGCTAACAGGTGTGTTAAAAGCTTCTGGGTGCTATAATGACAAAGACCTGGCACACAGAACTACCAAGGCTATAAAATTAGAATTTTGCAAAGAAATGTTTGCATTTGCCAGAAAAGGCAAATGCTCCCCTAGAGTAAGAGTAAAATTAAAGCTGATCAAAGCGTAGGGTTTTTTTAAGGTTGTTTTGTTTTGCCCTTTTTTTTTTTAATAGAATGAGGGAATTATTCTGATGTTTTCTAGAGAGGACTCATAACTGCTAAGAATTCAGTCTGGACTGGGAGAGGGTGCTTGTAGCCTGAAAACCCACAGTTGTTTAGCTGAATATTGCCCTTCTCCACCTGCCATTTGGATGCAGTCTGTCAGCCACATACCCAATCCTGCAATAAAACAACCCCGGCCACCTGCCTGGGACGATGTTCGGTTCTAATTCAGTATAGACAGCCTTTCCTATCCCAAAAGCACTGCATGCTATTACAACTTTAATTGCAACACTTAATAAGTGTAAAACCTCTCTTCGAGATTTTGTTGCTGTATATAAAATACTGCTGCCCGTCATAAGATAGTAGCTGAGGTATTTTTAAATGTAATATCTTGATTGGCAGGCACCAGCAGAGAAGGCACAGCTAAATTTATGCAGCAATCATTACTAGAAAACCACACAAATTTTCAAGATAACATAGAATGAGGCAAAATTGTTTTAAAGAGGAAAGAAAACAGAAAACATTTGTTCGGTTAACGCAAGTGAAATACCATTGTTTTCTATTCTCAGAAGATAATGAATGTAAAAGCCTACCCATACAAAATTTTGAAGGTAGAGGCAAATACATATTTCTGCATAGCATCTGCAGAGTGTTTTGCTTCGAAATATAACTTTGTTACACAAAGCTATACGTGGGCAATGTTAATGTATGGTTTGCTTTTCATATTAAACAAATTTCACTATCTCTACTATCACAACCACCAGTTAAAAAAACAGAGGGGAAAAAAACACCCTGTGTTTAGGAAAGGTGTTGCAGCACAGCCTGCTCTCAGGCATCAGACCCCTCACTAGAGACAGTCAGTTTATTACCATTTCCACATCTGCATTTTGAATGCCATTGAGAACAAGCTCACAACTGAACTCACAGAAAACAGCAAAGGCCCCCAGGCAACTGGAGAGCAAACTTCCCTCCAGGACAGAAGGAAAATACCAGCAGCAGAAATACTAAAAATGACTCCATTACCATCACCAGGCTTAGCTTAGCGTACCTGTTTGCAGATGGGCAGCCAAACGAGCCTCTCCAGCAGCACACTCCCCATTAGTCCAGTACAAGGAAAGCCTGAAAAGCCCAAGCACGAAAGGCCGTTTCTGACAGCAGAAACAAAACTACAGACTGCCACCAGAGGCTGAGCTACCCAGCCAAACCAAAGCTCTGCCCCCGCCTCTGGCTTTCAAGGGGAGAAGGCAACACAGGTGGTGGCACTTAGCATCAAGGGGCGGCAGCGGGGCACATTGCATCCACCTGGGCAGCACAGCTGCAGGTGATAGCCAGCCTGCACCCACCCTGGCTTTGTGCAGCTTACGAGGATGAAAATGGAAAAATACAGGAACTTAAGAAATGGCTCCCTAAACCCATCTAGGCTTGTGCTTCGTCCCCAGCTGTCTGTGCAGCGCATATAGATGTGGCCCTTCTGCCGTCCCTTTTGCCCCTGTACCTTCACCGTCCACAATCACTGTACAGGGACATGGGAGAGCACACCCCGATGTCCCTTTCCAGTATCTCTGAATAAGCCCTTTTTTCACCCTGCTGACATTGCCTGCCTCCACAGCAGCATCCCAGGGCAAACAATTCCTGAAGGCCATTAAACACTGTGCATTTTCTTTGACTTGTTTTAAACTGAGCCACTGTGATTTGGTGAATATCAGTGCCATGTTCACCATCTCCATCACCACCAGGGTTTTGCGAAGTCAGGCACCCCTCCGTCAACCTTCCCTGCTTCTCATCAGTGATCCTAAATTTTCAGTCTCTATTCCCAGGGCAGCTGCTCTGTCCCTTAAATCACGTTCACTGTCTCTTTTCTGGCTCTGTGGTGACCTTTCTGAGGTGAGAAGACCATAGCTGGTCTCTGTCTTCAAGTCATGAATGTGCCAAGGCTTTACTCAGCAGCAAAAGGATAATTTTTCTCTCATTTTTCATACACATTCTGCTGGTGTCCAACATCTTGATAAGGAAAGTATCTAATTGAACATAGTCTTCTGGAGGTGGAACAGTTAATATTTCCTGGTTTTGACTGAAAATGTGTTGTTTGCACGTCATTCTGCTCTGCTGCCATTCATGCAGTGTAACTAATTTGTGTTTAGAGCTGTGCAGCACAAAAGTTTTCAGGTGTTGCTTTATTGGTTTAGAAGGCAAATTTCCAGTACCCTAAATGGTAAGAATTTTTTTTTTTTTCCATATGTTAACCTGTTGACATCAGTATTGTAATTTTTCATATTAACCTAAAATCTAAATAGCTTCCATAATAAGACTACAATGACAGAAATGTCTAACCATTTGAAGAGTAAACCTGAAGATAAGGCTGGAGAGCCAGTTCAGCCTGGCATAGCATTCAGAGTATTCCTCTGAAGTGGGAGAGAAAGGATTCTATCTCAATCCCAGAGCTCCCATCTCTTTGAGCCATAACACACACCTTTCCGTAAATTAGGGTTCACATATTCCAGCAGAAGATACAGAAAAAAATGAGTAAAATTTGCACGGCAAGCCTGCTTATGTCATTCTTCCGCAACCAGGAAGATTGGTACAGTACAACATAAGTGCCTGAACCTTCTCAGAAAAATCCAGGTTGTGATAAAGAATCAATTGTCAGGGTGTGGTATGGACCCTTGGATGCACATGGTTCCAAGCAATAAACCATTTAAACCAAAATACTAAAAAGAAAGAGAAGGATTTTGCTAACTAGTAACCAGTACATACCGTTTACTTGAAGAGACATGAGTAAGAATTCATGGATTAAAATTCACATATGGTTTGCAGTAGCAGGCTCTCCCAGAATGTCTTTTTGCAGGCTCTGTGCCAGAACACATAAGTCATATAAAAACTTTGCTCGCTTGTGATCAAAAACAAACAAAAAAAATCTAGCCCCAGTGCGATGTGTGCTTCCTGATGCATTTACACTGTGTATTAATTCATTTAATGCAATGCCAAAAAGTCTTCTCTTTCTCACCTGTCATGTAAGACCAGTGTGAGGTGTAATTAAAAATCAACAGAACAGGTGGTTCTTTTATTTTTTTCTGTTTTCTTCTTTTTTGTCCCTGGTAAGACCTTTGGCTTCCATTCATATATTTAGTTTTCAATATTTTTCTACATTTCAATAAGCCCAGTAGTTTTAGTAAGATTTTTAAGTGTCACATTGGCAGGAAAAACATAAGAAAGATGCAGTGAGTCCATTTTCATGAGCTAGAAACTTATCACAAAATTACATGTATGATGCCATGTCTGAGGATCATGTCCCCACCTAAATATCTATCAGATAACTGTACTGGGCCTAATACAGTATGTATTGCTCTTAAACGTACTGAGACTAAGAAAAAGCCCGCTGAGGTTAAGGTTTCCCGTCAGTCTTTCAGGATGTCAGTCTTTTAGCTTTCTATGAGCTGACAATCTCACAGTCTAAACACCAAGTCATTACTTGGCTCCTTCAGATTTTCCCAGAGCTTGTATTTCCTAGTCCCTAAGAACCGGGAGTCTTCATATCATGAGAATACATATATTTTTAAACACGTCCTATTTGATCTTAGCTGTACCTTTGAACTTCCTGCTCCTAAAAGAGAGCTTTCGCATCCTGAAGTCACTATGAAATCCGTTAACAAATAACCGCACAGGGTGATTTTTTTTTTCTTAGTCTTTTAAATAACAGTTATAAGACAAAGTTAATAATTTAATATTAACTTACAAAGCTTATATGGAGAACTTTTGTTACTTTTCAGGAATTTCTTGATCTGACAAGTGCTGTACTATGCTGTGTTTTATTGCTTCCTTCCCTTCTTAAGGATTTATTCTAATTCACCAAGCAGGGAAGATAATTAAAATGTACCTGCAGCAAAAACAAGCTTTAGAAAGGAGATCTATGAATAATTTTTTTATAGTAGAACTTTGCTTGGGCCTTGATGCCTTCTCACCTGCTTATGTCTGAAACCAGAAAAGCACAGTTCAGCGTCTTTTGTCTCTTAAGATGATATTGTTTTTAAAATGATGTGATTATCAGTCATGAAAGGCTGGAATCTGCATCACTAATGCCTGAAGAGACAGGTTCTGAATAAAACTACAAATGCAAATGAAATCATAATCAAGGTTAATAATAGATTGTGTAAAATTCTTTCCTCAACAAGCCTCGCTTTTTCTTTGAAAAGTTGTGGGGGTTTTGTCAAATATTGTGAAATAAAGAAGAAAAAATATATGGATCTGTTCTTCCTGTTGAGAGCAGGCTTCTCATTCTGATAAATCTTTTCTTAGGATGTTCTCATTCAGCATTTCTCTTACTTAAGTGTTAATCCCATAGAAATACTCACACATAAAGACACTCAAATGTAACTGAATTTTTTGACAAATTTAAAGTGGCAAGTGAAAAGGAATTATAAAACAATTTGAGAGTAATGTTTGTCCTTTCTGGGATGGCCACAAAGGACAAGAATTAGAGCAGCACTCTGCTCTAAATAGAGAAGGCAGTCCCTGAAATCCCCTGGGAAATCCATGTAACTGCCTTCTAAAACTGAGATAATAAAATTTCTCTTGTTGCTCCACAATAATGGTACAGTAAATTAGGTGTTTTCTATTCTAATCCTAGTTCTTTTCTATACATATAAACTATTTGCCTAAAATATTCTTGAGAGAATATATGTTCTTGTGTAATGGGTATATAATAATTCCTGCAATTTTAATGTAATTAAATAACTGCTCGTTCTGTGTACTCACTGGGTTTTTTCAGTCAGTAGAGATTGAGTCCACAAAATAAGCAACTTTCCAAGAAATAATAGTTGATAATTTGGCATAGTTATAGAAGAGATTGCTAGTAAAAAAATCTCTATGTGCATTTGACAGAGGTGAGTAGGTTTTGACAGCACTACCGACTCACCACTAAAGGAAATTTAAATATATTTCCTCTAGGTTCAGATGTTACTCACTGCAAGGGCACACTCATAAATAAAAAATTATGTTTTTCTATATTTTGGTCTGGTTTTAGGATGTGTCAAAACCACAATTTGGAAGAGAAATATTATTATGAGATAAACCTTCACTGAGAAAAAAAATATGGCTTGTCAAAACTCTTGTAATATATTTTTTAAAAATCTTAACATTTTCACATAGAGAGTGAAAAATATATGTATAATGTTCTCTTATAGTTTTGAAATCCACAATCTCAGGAAAAGAATCTATGAAAAGAAAAATAAAACAATAACCTTAAGACATTCACTGTTTAAGTGTTCTGGTTCTTGAATTATTCAGTTTACAACACATATAATCCACAGAAATTGATGTTACATTGTTAAATTAGACCATAAATGTGGTAAGGCAGATATATTAAATCATAATAAACTCTCAGACAGAAGTGCTGAAATTTATTATATTACTAAAATAACCAGATGGATTTAGATTTTTTTACTTAATTAGATTTCCAACCACTGTTATTGTGGATATTTTCTAGCTCAGGTTACATTACATTTCAGTTCAAACTCCTTTTTATCCAGCCTTTTAAACTTTATTTTACTCTTCTTTCTGGCTCACATTTTTATATGTTTTATATTAATCAAGCGTGGTTTTACAAACATCCATGACATTTTAAATAAAATATGCTCATGTAAAGTTAGCCTACAGTCTTCCAGTGTTTCTAAAGGAAATGTGTAAGTAAACAGCTTAAGAGAAGTATCTGCAACATTTTTGTACGTGTATCAAGCATGGCTTATTTTATACAACTGTGGTATCTAAGCCATTTGGAAAATTAAGATACAAAGAGCCTCAAGACAAAAAATAATACAATTTTCTTTTGCTGTGTTCTATGGGTAATGAGCTGCGTTCTTCAGAAGTAATTTCTTCTCTGAAACGCAACAGGCTTGCAAACAACATCACCCATAGTCACAAAGTATGTGGCTAAACGAAAAGAAAAATACTATAGTCACACCGCAAGGCAAAAGGAAGAACCATCAAGGCAATTTTTATTAACTAACATTGCAATAATGCTCCATAGTAGAGTACATGGGCTCTCACTAGAGCAATAAAAAGCTTGTCTGCAGAATATAAATTCACAGGTACATCTGTAACTTAGCCATAAGTGTAAATCTGGCTGCACCCCACCATTGGCTATAACCTCCTGCCAGCTGTTCCCCCTCACAGAATATAATTTTATTTCCCAATAAAAAGGGAAGCCTCTTTACTTCTTTACCCGCTCCCTTTTCTCCATCCTTAGCAGCTGCCCTGAAGACAGGCTGGTGGTATGCAAAGGAGTTGCAGTGGGATGGGTAGGAGCACCAATGAGTAACGTGTCCCCTCCTAGCAGCACCTACAGTCATGGACCAAACAGCCTTGTCTCTGCTCCATGTCCAAATTTGTCCCAAGAGCACCCACACCTTTTCTGGGTCCATCACCACTGTCATACCTTCCTTCCACAGCAGTGAAGCTATTTGTTCCCTTGCATGGCAAACGGTAAAAAGAACTTTTAAGAGAACTAAAACATCAGCAAACTTATTTTAGCCACAGAAGTCATTTTGGCCTACATTTCATTTTATTTATGGGTACAGTAGAATTTGAGGCGGAGGATTCACTGCAAAAAGTCCTTCAGAAGCCAGACCAACGGATTTGGAAACCAAAATATGTTCATTAATTTGAAGATGGTGAAGATGTAGAAAGCATACTGCACTACCTAGCATGCCAAAAATAAAATCTTATTCTCCAAGTGAATTAAAATTAATTCAGCCAACAGCATTGTCGACACAGTATGTAAAGAACAAAAAAACCCCACGTAGCTCCAGTCATGCCCACCAAATAGATGTAAGAGCTCTGTAGACCTAATTTCTGTACTAATCTGAAATCAATCAGAAATCGGTGTTAAATGCTGTCACCTGTGGAATGGGAACCAGTTAACTGAAGTTTTCCTATGATGTGATGCTCTGGGCAAAAGCAAAGTGTTATATAGTATACATTAAACACACAGCGAAAAAAGATGTGAGGCAATGGTTAGAAGTGACAGCGAGGGATATTCCAGTTAGGGAAGGGACAGGTTTCCCCAGAAGGAATTTCTCTCTTGTGTGATCTCCATTTTGGAAACTCAACGTTTAATGGGACAATGCCTTGAGCAACGCCTTGAGCAGAACTCGCATTGTCCCAGCTTTGCAGATCAGGCAGGACCAGATGACCACCAACGTGCTCTTCAAGCATAAATTTTCCACGATTCCTTGAAAATATGTTGGACTACTGATCACATATATTTAAAACTAAGGTGACTTTTGCCTGTATATGCAATTCCTAGAATTTTTATAAAAAGCTATCTACATATATTGGATCCTGCATGAATTGCCAAAGAAGATAATGTAGATAATTAAATGGTATGTTTTTAATTTATACTACATCCACAGCTGCTTGCACTTTGATTATTACAGATGAGTTTTATGGCTCATACCAAAGCTGCTGCATTCATAGCACTGCCTTGCAATATCAATAAATAAAAACAAAATACTATATATTCTCAAGTGGATGTACTTTGGGGCTTCAAGGTAAAATTAATGAGAAATATATGCATTTCTTTTGTTATGAATAACTTAATCAGCATATCGAATCACTTTAAAACTTATTTATGTGTCAGGAACAAAATTGCTTTCCATCTCCTGCAACCTTAATTGGGACTGGAGATGGAGTAGAAATATTTTATTAAATAGCCTATCATATAGAAAATTACAGTTTAGCGTTGTATTTGATGTATAAAGCCATGGTTGATGTGTCTTGTTTAAGCACTAGTGAATTATAAACACATTGAAGACTGCAGCTGGTATTACTTCTTCATTTAAAGAACCACTGATGTAAACATTTTGTTCTCAGCTTGGTTTTTCTGTATTCTGTTGGCACTTGCTGAACCAGTGCCAATAACAGGTTTTAGAAGCCAACACTGCTCCATACTTCCCAAGAAAAAAAACCTTAATATTTTATTTCTTAATTTAATAAACAAGCCCCTACACTTTCTCTCTGGCTTGATTACTTTTGTATGCATTTTGCCCCTTCGTTGTGTGTTTAGTGTGATGGATACTGAAGGAAAACCCCTGCAGACTGAAATCGTTTGTTTATACACAGAGCAGTTCGAACACAATCCATCTCCTTTATATCCTGATTTTTATTATGTCCAGGAGAAATAAAAGCTGTAGGAGGGAGGAAATACTGTAAGCGCTTTTGTGGTATACAACTTGAGGGAGCAGGGGAGTTGCGGGCACCCCAAACTGTGAGTGGGTAAGGCTCGTGTTGCTCAAGGGAGATGTCCTACCGCGAGGAATTGGAAATCTCACACTCTCCATGTAAAATACGGTAAGCACCCATAAAACAAATTACTTTTATGCCTAATTTCTGTTCACTTTGCCCACTTGTACTGCTGTGTAGCGGTCAGGCAGTTGTGACTTTGCTTTGAAGTCTTGGCTGCTCTGGATATTTCAGATGAACGCTCATCTTGGATATTTTGAAAATTAGACTGACAGACAGTTCTGCTTTGAAACGTAACTTTGGAGCTTGCTACCAGACTGCTTTCTGAGAGGAAGCATCTTTTTACTCCAGGATTACTCAGCCACCTGAAGCTGGAGCCCTGGCTGGAGGCTGCTGCAGGGCCAGGGAGCACAAGGTTGAGTCCAACCTAACTCTAACGCTAACCCTTGCCCTGTGCCCTCAGTGGCACTTGGTGCCAGGATGTTGTGGAAAATGGCTGTTTTCAGGACAAAGGTTTTGCTAATGAGACATCAATCTAATTGGCCTATGTACAGCCCTAAGGTGCTTCACAAGCACACATCCAGCATGCTCAGCCTCTGCTGACAGGAGCAGCTTCTCAGGGTTGGAGTTCAGCAAGTAATTTACTTCATTAAGAAATGATTTTTTTTTATCCAGTGTTCCTCAAGGACCAAAGGTTTCCTTTATAGGAGCTTATTTTCTGTGGTTAGTATTAAAACTTCTTTTTAATCCTCGCATTGAAATGCAAATTCCTTATATAGAAAATGAATCTGTGGGATGTTAGAGTGGTAAAAGAAATGATCCCAGATGACCCGTAAAACACATGACAATTGCATCTACTGTGAGTTAAGGAGATTTTGGGGATTACATTCTGAAACCTGAGATCTTTCAGCAGGAATTTTGGTATTCGTCTGCTCTCACAGTAGCTGACCTAGCTGAACATGTTTCTTCTCCAGCGTAGTAGATGTTTCACCCTCCTGAATTGATCACACCCTTGATGGCTTATTGTTTTGCCTTTTACTTGTGTGTCTAGGCTCCATCTTGAATTGCTTAAATTCATCCTGCCCCAAAACATGTTACGGGGCAAGCGACCTCTGAAGCGAGGTGAGGCTGTGTCCCCCTCCCACCCTGCATTTGGACTGTGCAACCACGTGCTTTTGCCAAAAGCAGCTCCTCAAAGATTTTCTTTTTAAGCCAGCTGAGGAGTTGATCCTGACCGTATTAGCTTTAGCTTCTGCAGAGGAGAAGGTGGGGGAAAACAAGCATAGACATCTTACAGCATCAACTGAAAAACATTGCACCTATTATGACTGACTACAGCAAAGAGCTGCTGAATCCCAGAAATCCCAGATCTTTCTTATTGCCTGGGGAGCTAGTGCCCTAGCAGCCAAACCAAGTGCCTCAACCACCCTCTATTAGCTGCTTCACTCAAGAATTGTCTCTTTCTCCTTCCTTGAATACAGCAACTACCTATGTCCCCTTTCTGGCAGTTTCTCTTCTGCCTTTTCTGTTCTTTTTTTCTGCCCTCCAGTCCATCACTGGAAGAGAAATTGCTAAACAAGCACTTCTGCTGCTCTTCTGTCTAATCATTTCCAGCTTTTCTAAATAAATATCAAACAAATACGGCTAATACATTCTTTAAGATACTTTCTCCAGAACCAAGCAGCCATTTCAGTAAAGCCCTGAGCCATTTTTGTTTTGCTTTGTAGCAGGACTTCCAGTGATTTACTTTTGATTCCTACCAACCCCTGATGAGAAGCCTCCCCAGTAATATTAGCTCTTTTGTTGGTCTCTACTGGCACCTTGCCTACTCCTAATCAGGTCACTTGGGACAAACATGGTTCTTTATGGGCTGGTTGGCTCAGGTAGTAAATAAACACACATCTCATGTAAATTGTAAAACCAGTTAAAACTGTAGTGATTTACAGCACTCAGGTTTCCAATGCAGTGAACCCAGCCGTAAGTCTGGATGATGATTTCCAAATGCAATAAAAGTCTCTGCTAGAGAAAAGTGTTTGCCAAAGAGCAGCAGTGTTGACAGCAGAAGGAGGTCATGCTTCACCACCTCTCCACCAGTCTGATTACCTTGTTGTAAAACCTGTCCTTTTGCTTATTGACTGTTTGCATTATCTCAATTAAACCTAAGTTTTCTGGGTCAGAAGGTTGGGTCCTAATTCCAAACGTATAAATGTCACTACAGCAGCAGGTGCTGTATAATATGAAAACTACCAACAGGGGTAGAAGAAATGACAGAGAAAACACTCCCTCTCCAAGGGTATTCATTCCTTGATCCTGTTTCCCCAAACGCTTAGCAGTTGCCATTCTTTTATGTATTTAACACCACATACTGAAAATCTGTCTGAGGTTGCTGTTCTCTTTTTAACATTCACTGGTTTTGCACAGCTTTCAGGGTAGGATCCACAGGGTTCAGACATGTACACAGAGTGTCTCTCAGGTCTGATGCTGGCTCACGTCTGGCACCCCAGACATCTTTGCTTAAATCAACTGAGCATCCCATGGACACAATTTCACACCCAAAGTAGCAAAAGCTGGCACTTAGGTGAGAGAATATCAGTCACAGTGTGCATAGTGCCAAGCTAAGTACAACCAGAGAGAAACAGAAAACATAAACGATGCTAAAATAGAGACAGAAACAGCGACTTCAACATTTTGGGGATGCTTCTGAAGCAATCATGTCTCCACAGGCAGCTACTCCTGCTGTTATTTCAATTCTCCATGCAGACATTCTCACTGAGGCAAAAACTACTCCATCGTGTCACAGGCATAGCTCTTCCTCAGTAAGAGTACAGAGAAAATTATTTATGCTCATGAACAGGGCAAGGTTGTGTCAAGAGAACAATATCTGTTTCCTCTGAAAAACGTTCCTGTTGGTGCTGTCAGAGACACTGGATGAGGAACGTGGTTCATACAATCATCAATAACAGATGTTACAGCCACAGTTTTCGAGTCTAACCCCAAATCCACTAAACTCAATGAGGGTTTCAGTGGTCATAAATCAAGAAAAATAAGCTGAGAATATATATTTTATATATATTACAGTTGTTTTGGAGGGTTAAACTAACAATGCAAAACTTTTATGCAGAAGAGTTTATATATTTGAGCAGGCATATAAAAAGGTATAAAGCAATATGCACCAACTCTTTGGATAAACACCATATTTTTATTTTAAGTCTGTTAAATGCCTTTTTATTCGTTGAGGAGATGTAGGAACACAAAAGTTGGATTAAAATTTACATCCTTCTATTCCACCCTAATAAAATGCCTTGTTTTTTAGTCAGCTATGCCTTTGATGACACCACTGACTTCTTAAACACATAAATATGCTGTAGAAACAACTGGGCCTTGGACAACACATTGCCTCAGATGTTTTTTTTATCACCACTGTCACCTATGAGAGAGTAAAAAGAAAAAAAAAATAGAGATAAACTAATAGTGAGGGCAATGCGACATTGCTGTATCATGTTTGTAGACTTTCTCTCTGATGGATTCACAGTCTCCACTGTGCTTATAGTAGTTGATATTGGGTGTACACTGCAGAATAAACAACAGGGACTCATAAAAAGTAACCTGACCACAAAGCACAATACAGTTACTTTTTCTCTTCTTATTCCTGCTTAGCAGCTTCCACCCTCAAGGAGGAAAATTCACAGTAGCAATGTATGAACTTTAATACCATAGGCCTAAGTAACTGCCCAAGACTCTGCAAAATGGTTCTGAAAAGCAGAAAAAAATAGCACTGATCACACAAATATTTTATCTGTGATATATTTCTGCTGCTTAGCCCCCAACTGTTCATTTACAGAGAGGATGAATGGCCATCTGTTACCCTTGTCCTTTTGACATCAGTGAAATACAAAGCAGACCAGACCACCTATTCAGACTTTCAATAGCAACTTGTTAGAGATTGTACAATAACACATTCACACCACATGATTCTTAACATTACAGAGGTACATGTGGACACATGATACATGGAGAAAGCCTGTGTTTTGTGTTACACTGCACAGACCTGGGATGTGGCCATGAGCACCCTCTGATGCTGCCATCCAGTAGAGCTGCTTGGATGGTGATGGGCAGCTGAGAGCAATGACCTCCTGCACTGTCCCACGTAGCTGTGGAAGAGGACATCTGTCCACCCCCTCAACAGCAGCATGATCAGTTAAGTTTTGATAAGTGATAATGGAGGGGGAAGAGAAAACAAAATTGGATACTTACATTGAATACAGTGAATTGACGTTCACTCTACATGTCTAGCTTGGCATGTAGAGTGGTTCCCTTCAGCACAGTATCACTCTGAAACACCAGAAATTGCTTTTTACTTATTTGCAGGTACTTGCACCAGTCAAAAAGACCGCCTTTGTCAAGGAAAAAACTTCTGCTTTCATCCATTGGCTTCAAAAATACTTCCTCTAGTATGAATAAATGACATGTTTTCCAGCAGCTGAAACATTTTGTGGTCCGTTTAGCACACAGAGAGCAGTGCTCTGTTGTGGGCTACGTGTTGGTAAGACACTCAGTTATCTGACTTATCCTTCAATGGAGGACCTTCATTATGCACCCTATCAACAGCTCTGTGCAAAAGCAAGACCTTTACACTAGATATTAGGAGGATTAAATCATCTTCGGGAATAGTAATAGATAAAAGCAATGTACCAACATTTAGGGTTTGAGCATCATTCAGAGAGAAAAATGGTAGGTGTGATATTGGGGAAAGGCCAAGAAGCGTTTTAGGTTTAAGATTTAATGAAAACCCATTCATGTTCCACAGCAGACTATATGCTGTATTATTTTCTGGAATTCGAAAGTAATATGAGTCAGTTGGCCTTTTGCAAATCAGGGGTTATAAAGTACTATATAAACCAGCTGAGACCTCTTTTTAAATGTCATACTGAAATCAGCATGTGATCAGCATGGTAGGAGTAGAATTAAGAGTACAGTAGGTGAAATTAGATACTTTGTCTTGTTAACAGCTGTTTGCGTAATGGTCTGTTGATTTAAAGGCATCTGTTCTTTTGCATCCCATCATCTTCCACTAATACCCACTATATTAGAAATCAAGCCTCCTTTGTATACAGTTTCTGTCTCCCTCGTTGTTGTTGCACATTTCGGTGCTATCTGATATACTAGGGAAAATACACTGAAATTCTGATCACATACACTGGAGCAACATGAAGCAACGACCATTTTTCACTTTCTGATCAGCGGAGTCTAATGTGTCTTTGCATCTAAATAAACTATTTGCATGATAAGCAGACATCTGTATGAAATTGTTAGCATCCAGTTAGCTAATATACTTTTTCTGTGGTATTTCAAACGCTGAATCTTCTGTCTCATTTTAGAAAGACCAAGGTGGTGCAATAGATCTGTTAAAAATGGATTTTTATGAATAGTCACCCTATTTGGACAAACAAAGAAAAAAAAAACTGAATTAACAAGTGTTTAGTTGGTTTTTAGAAGATTATGCAAATGCTTTCAGACCATAGTGCGTATTTTTATCTAACTTTCAATTTCCTTCTCACTGCTGTAGATCTTTGAATTGTTAAACAGATTATTGTTAAGTTTTTGTTAGATCATGTTCTTATAGCTGACAGGTCCTGGTTAATTTACAGGGCTTCAGCTGGAATCAGGGTCCCAGCTCACCAAGTGCGTGTCCTGAGCTCTCCAGGTCTTATTCTGCTGTGTAAAAATCACCTGGACAAAGACTCGAATTAACAGGGAGCTGAAAAGAGCTCCAGCCACTGACTTGTACTTAATCCTTAGAGGAAATGTCTTTCTCTCTAGCATTTCTGCATTTCAAACCTTTGCCTTGAAAACTTTAATTAACCTTGAAAGGAGTTTAATGGCTGAATCTCTACATGCTGAGATTAGACTGTAACAACAGGCGGTTGCTCCAGTTTTCTGGGGAGAGTAAGCACCACAGCTTTCACTTGAAATGCAGCCCTTGAGAGCAGTGACAGCATACACTGCTAACTGCATATGCTGCAGACCTAATTTTCCATAATTTCATATCTGAAATAACTGACATTAAAGTCAGCACATATCACAGAGGAAAAAAGTACAATAGCCATTATCAATGATGATGTTACCATTAATAACCGTAATATCAAAAATAGCCATTAACAATGATGTTTGTTATTCACAAGGAGACACACTAAAATGAATAAACACTTTTGCCACTCGGGAAATGGTTAAAAAAACCAAACATGAAGTACAGGGG
Source organism: Arenaria interpres (assembly GCA_013399435.1). NCBI lineage: Eukaryota > Metazoa > Chordata > Aves > Charadriiformes > Scolopacidae > Arenaria > Arenaria interpres. The sequence goes on along the minus strand of VXAK01013186.1, from coordinate 50,413 downwards.
GGTCTTTTTATGCCCGTTCAGCATGTGATTGCTAAAATGTCATTTGGCTCCATGACTTGCCCCACTGATGCTTGAAAAGCTGCCTTTCAGTGGGCAAGTGTTGGTAGGTGAGAGGAAAGCACTGACCCACCCTGCTGCTGGGAATTCCCAGCCTCCAAAGCAGCGCAAAGGCATCTCATTTTGAAAAGGGGAAATTCACCAAAACCAGCAGGAACATAGTTTTGTTTCTTGTTTGAAGCAGTCTGCAATTGATACTCTAACAGGTATACACTGCATATCAGATTTCCACGTGTACTCTTCCTGATCCAACGATCTTCCCTTTTTTCTTGATTTTAACCTCACCGCTGCACTGGGTTCTCCAAAATTATTCAAGTAAATTAGCTGTCCATACCATACCTGTGAGATGAAGACCAGAGTCTGACACTGACTGCCCTTCTCTAGGACAGGCTGATTCAACACAAAAAAGGGTGGTGAGATCTCATTGTTCTGCTGAAGTCTCATCTTCCATCTGTCCCTCGCCTTCTATGCTACCCACTTAAACTACAAAACCAATTTACTTCTCAACAAAAGCAGAGCAAATATCTGAAACATTAGATTCAAAGTTTTCCAAAGGCCAGCATCAGAGATTCTGTGTTGCAGACTTTACCTCCTGCTGGACCTGTGGCTCTGTGTGCAAATGTAAGAAAGCAATTCTCTTTCATTCAGAAAAGGAGAGTTGTTGTACTACTCAAAAGTTAGAGTCCAGCAGCTTACAGGAGAGGATAATTTAGCTTTCTCATTTAGTGCACATTCATCAGCAATGTCCATTGCCTCCCATACTCCAACACAACTTCACCAGAGACTTATGTTTTCATATATGTAAACCTAAATTTTCTACCAAAAGATCTGGACACTGTTTTGCTGAATGTGGATGGTCTTCCTCTGATTACCAAGAAGGGCAGGCTGACGTTCAGAGAGACTGTCAGAATGTGAGATGAGGTGTTTTTTTCCCCAATGAACAGCTCACCCTCTTTTTCAAACTCTGAATTACTTTCACATCAGCTTCAAAAACAAAATGTAATTAGAACATATTATTCTTGTCCACCTTAACATGTTTGGTTATACTTGTGAACAATTTGGCTTACAGGGGCATGCAAATCAAAATTTATGAAATGGTGTCTTGTAACTAAAATGTGAAAGACTGATGTGTGGATTTATATCACAGGTAAAATCTGCTTGGTTCCTGTAGTTTAAACTAGGTCAAGACTGAAGCAGCCTGTTAATGACATAATTAGCCAGCCACTAGAGAATGAAGCCTTTGCAATCCATATCAGCAATGCAACAGGTAATCCATACTACTAGAATTTTATAAAAAAAGGTTTATATCCGCCTGCCAGATTCTCAGTGCCCCTCAGCACCGCATCTGTGAGGTTGTGCTGGCCCATGTGCCCCAGAACCTGAGGTTTTCCAGAAACTCCACCAGCAGTGCTAGGTCTCTCAGGCTGCAGATGGGACACATGGCATTGCATGTGCCCGTCCTGCTGCCAAGGGCCCCCTGTGCCACACCCACACATTTCCTTTGTGTCAACCTCAGCAAACTACAGTTCTCTCATGGCCATTTAACCTGGTCAACATTTGTCTGCATCTTTTTAAAGGATGACTTTTGGGCTAATGCTTTCCCACACATTTGGCTGTCCTGTTCATGGTCCTCATTTTTTATAATCTAGTTTATTTTTTTAGGCTAGTTTTATAATTTTCTTTAAATAGTTTGAAGTAAAAAGTCCTTCAGCTCCCAAGCAATGCTTTGTAAAGATTGTAAGCCAGACTCTAATAGGGGAAGAGTGAACCTATTCAACTGAATAAATTCATGAATAATTCCATGAGCTGTTCTCCAGAGGAAAAGTACATGAGCAAAATACACTGGACAGTGCTGCAAAGCAGAGTACAATACATAAAGTGTCATATCTTCTGCAGTTAGGGAGAACCTGGAGAGCCTCCAGCCAGTGACAGGACAATTTATCACTAGCCATCTACTGCAAAGGACAGCTCTACGTATTTCCTGGTTTTAAATATTGTCCGTTCTACCAAGACCAGAGAAAAGCTTATACTCTGGGTCAGGTAGCACAATGAATAGCAATGGGGGGGTTTCTCTTCTTCTCTTTCCTTGTATTTCAAGGAGAAGAGACTACCCGGATCTGCATGAATCTGCTTTCAAGGCATGCCTGTACCCCTTGTTCTGGTCACATCTGGATATTTTATTTATTCATATTGCATATACTTTAAAAAAGGGAGACACTTCTCCCTTACCTTCCTTCCTATTTTCTTTTTACACGTATTTAATGAGACAGAGCAAGGAGATGGATGTTAAGGTGCTATGTCATTATGCCATGTATCTCTGGGCAGTGCTGGAGGCCCTACAAATGAAATGTCATTTTGTGCATTCATGGGAAAAGCAAGGGGTTGCCCACACGATAAGCAGTTTAGATTTACACTGTACCTCTGAATTTACATGAGTTTTCATCTCACATGCAGTGGGAACTGTTAGACAGTTACTAAGGAATAAGAGATTTCCTCATTGCTTTCATAAATATATTGTGAATATAATTTTGCTTCAATTCACTTTCTCACCTCCTCCAAATACGTATTTTTTTTCCCCAATGTCCTCTATATCTATTTCCTGCTTCTTCTGCAGCTTCTTTCTACTTCTTCTTCTTTTTCTGTTCCCTCTCCTCCCTGGCAAGAAATTTTAGTCTCACCCTGTCTGCCTTTGAAGTCAGCTGCTCCCAGCTCTCAGCTCCTTAGACTAGCTCAGACAAACTGATTTTTAAAAGTGCCCAGAAATAAAAGTCTGAGAATTGTCATGGGTCATAAAATAGATTGTTTCAAACGTTTACCTGACTCTAGTAACACCGGGCATCTTTGAAGTCCTGTAAATAACTCACCCCTTCTCTTCCTACAATGAACACAGATGGCAAATATTCAGTTACTTTTAGGTCTTTAGAAACCTGCTCGCTCTTCTCCCCCTGCCTCTTTTTTCAGTGAAGTAGTAGTTTTCCAGGGAAAGTCTTCAAAACGAGAGTCATCCTCTCACACAAGAGGAGCATCGTGTGTCACTGCTGAGAGGCTCTGCTTTGGCTCCAGGAATCCGTGCAACTTCTAGGGTTCATGGGGCCAGAACCATCTCCTTGCATTGATCATGGTTTTTCCACCAAGAACAAAGACCCTTTTCTGTTCAGTTTCAGATATAAATTAAATAGGCATGAAGTACTGGCAATGTCAGAAAGGCGAAATGTAGGGAGAAGTCCATGACCCTAACAGTGAGAAAGACTTGACCTGTCTGCAGTTCTGAGCAGTGATAAGGGATGGTTTTATTCTCCTCTGAAATCTTCCCCCTCCACCTCTGTCTCAGGCAAACCCCAGAACACAGAAATACTTACACCCCTGGGGGAACCTCCCACTAACAATTAGTCTTACCTCTGGCAAACGATCCTGCATTCACACACCTGGTCCACCTCTGCGTTGAGATATACATATAATGAGCACATATATTCTTTAAATGCTGGATTAGGTTTAGACTCTTAATGTAACTTAAAAAGTTCAGTTATTTCAGTGAAAATTTTGGGGGCATTACAGTTAATAAGCAAATGGATATTTTTCATTTCTATGTCATTGAAGAAGCACACACAGTTTTAGTGATATTTACCTTTTATGTTAAGACTGGAGGTTGGCCCACAAAGTTTGTTGATCACTGCAGAGACCACCAGTGCCTTCAAAATACTGGTACAGTAAACTGGTAGATCCCAGCTCAGATCAGCTATTGAAAATAAACGTTTAAAACACACTTAGCATGATATAATTTGTTTACATATTTAAATAGTCAAATAGAACAGTAATGTAGTATAAACTATGAAGAAAACTGTCTCATTCACAAATAAAACTGTTGCTAAGAAATATTACTTCCCCCCCCCTCAAAGATGAGGCATAAAACTTTCTCAGCAAGAAACTTATTACTTTTTTCTGTAGAAAATTTTTTCTTGCCACAATTGTGACATGCTTGCAAGCGTTAAATGTTCGTTACAGAGCATAACATGATTAGAAGTAGAGTTTCTGGTTTATTAAAAGCAAAGAAAATAAACCAAATATTTCCACAAAAGAATAAATATTAAATTAACCAGCTTTAAATTGGAATTTCAGCTGAACTATATGCAACTATTTTGAAGAGAAACAGTGTCCACGCAGATTTAAGTTCAGAGAAGCCTCATGGCTCCGTAAGTTGCATGAGCACACTTTTCTATCATTAGGTCTTCGTAGATCTCCATGCTGTCCACATACACATTTTGAAAGCACTCCGTATGTTTTCCAATTTGTTTTGAAGACTTTCCAGTGAGATATAATTCTAAGTGAAAACACTAAAAAAACTAGTTATTGTTAAGTTCATGAGTTTTATATTCTCTAACAAGCATAGCACACTTTTCATATTAACTTTGCGGCCCAAAATCAGTTTATAATTTTCTGTATATAATCATATTCAGTGTTTGACTTCAGAAGAACTTTGTACACTTTGTGCTGCAATTTATATAAAGTTCTGCTAATTCCCATCTACATAAAGATGGAACCATCAAAACCAATTTCTGCCTTGCACCAGGGTAAGATATAAATTACTCTGAAATCAGTGCGGAGGGATAGGTATGGGATTATAATGAAACTAAATAGTTTTGCTGCATGTGGAGAATGTGAGAAGTATCTGTGATGTTTTAAAGGAAAAGAATATTACTTGACACAGGGGGTCTGTTTGTATTAATGGAATTTCAGAGATTTATGTCCTAGTAAGAAACTGGACATTCATGTTGGTTACTAGAGAGTTCTAGGTTGATTTGTAGATCAAATTAACTGTCAAAAGTTGTTTACATTTGTTTTCTCGGATTATTTAGAGAGTGTAGGCTGAGGAGAAAAAAAAAGTCAGACAAACAATGACTTTTAGGTTTGCAGAACATTCGGAACCTAACTTTGAAACAGAGGCGTGCAGAGCCAGGGGGTACAGAGAGGTGGAGGGCACCTGGGTGGGAGGGAGAGCAAGGCCAGATGGCCAGGGGATACCTGAACCTATGAGCTGCCAAAGGTGGCTGGATGGACTCAGTTGCCACCCCATCATGTCTCACATTAAAAAAGGATGTTCTGCAATCTTGAAAACATACGTTGGCCTGACTGCTAAAAGAGAAACTCCAATTTGACTTCCAGTTTCTTTAGGTGGAGGATTCCCTTTATAAAGAAATGAGCTTCACGCAAGGTTTCAAGAGTTTCACCATATCTCCCCTCTGCTTCCTGTTCATTTTTTCCTGTGAAAAGAAAATCTTTTTCAGCACTCATCACCTCACTTCATCACAGTTCCTTCTACCACTGTTCTGAAGGCACTTTCCAGCTTCTTAATATATCTCTTCAGTCATAAATATGCAACACAGCTAAAAAAAAGCAGAAACAATTCACTCTGCAACAGTTTGGGGTTTGATCACTACCCCACAGCGAGCCCTATACTACATACAGACCTCTCTCTACATACATAGTTGATCCCTTCATACCAATTTGTGAGTCTATGATGTGCTCATAAAAGGCTGGATTGCCTTGGGGAACAAATCCCTCTGCAAACCCTTTCTTCTATTCTAGAAGATGCCTTCCAGTTTAACACATCTTTCACAACATTTTTGGGCCCATTACAGTGTTCTGCAAGTCACACAGAAGACGTAATAAACGTCAGTCACACACGGCTCCTCAGGTCCAGAGGTGCTACCAAGCTGCTTGGCTTTGCCAGAGGGTGCACGGGTCATCTGAGTTCCTGGCTCACTCCACCTCCCTCCTTTCTCTCATGTTTTTGTTACGAGAGGCTGCTAGGATTGGCCAGCCCTACAACTAAAACACCCACATTTTCCATAGACTATAGAAAGGCTGGATTACCTCAGGTGGCTCTGGAGGCACACAGAACGTGTTTGGGACTACTCTGAGGAATAATTTAATTTCATGAAGTTGCTTCTGATCATGATCAATCATATCAAAATCGCTCCATTGTGTTTTGGGCCAGTTTTTCTCATCCGTGATATTTTCTGCTTCTCTGAATCATTTTCAGTTATATAATTCTCACCCACTTTCACGCATGGGGATACAAAATATCATAAAGGATATTGCCCATTAGTTTAGCTACGTGAATCTTAACTTAAAATATTAGTCCTGACTTACCAGAATCTTTACTTTGTATGCTACTCAGCAACGACAGAAGGTATGTTATATATTTCAGATTCTCATGGAAACAGCTGCAGCTGTTTCAGTGGAAATCTCTATTGAATAAGACCTGAAGCTGGATAATTTCTTTATTACTCAGGTTAGACTACTTGCTCTGCACTATTGTTCATCAGATCAAAAGACCTATCTGTTCTGTTTTGAAGGCAGAGTGAATGATACTGAATATTACAGTCAAACTGCGTGTTGCTTTTAAAACATTCAAGTTAAAACAACATAGCTCCAAAATAAAAACAATTTTTTTCAGCTTTATCAAAGCCTTCCTAATACTGTGAAAATAGTGGTTTAAATGCCTATAAAAGGAGGTTCAATGAAAATAACCTAATGTTACCTATCTGCATCCTTTCCCTTGTGTTAGGTTGCAAAATAATTTTCACTAAGCACATTTGGCAAATTAAAGTTCTTCCAGAAGGTGACAAGTGGCAGAGCTCTGCTAATAATTTCAATACAGCATAAACTTTCATGTAACTGGATGAAGAATTTTCAGAACATTAAAATGTACAGAGCACTACAAAGAAAGCAGCTATAAAATATAGACACTAGCTATGTATGCAGCCCTTAAATTTTGTACAATGTTTTTCATACAATTCAAAATCCCCTTTTACATTATTTGTAAACACAGCATTTGAACCAAAAATAGTTCTTTTTCAACATCAGTTTATCCCATTTCAAAATAAGAAATGTCATTTCAAGTCTCTTTAAAGCTCTATAGTAGGCTATTATAATGCTGATGGCATGCAAATTTTATAGGTTTGAACCTACTCATAAACTAATTTCATAGGTTAGCAAAGGTAAGTTGAAGACATAAATTTGCTTCTTTTTTAATTACCACAAATATTGCTTAACTCTAGATGCAAATTTTAAAAACATAACCTACAACCAGCTGACAGAATATTTACAGAATATTTACAGCTTAAATCTCTCATTAAAGAGAAAAATGTACTTCACTGGATAGAGGAAAGATGCTTGGACTGTAAAGTCCCAGAGAATTTTCAAAAGTCTGATTTAAGTTTCACCATTTCCTCATTCATCCTCGATTGCTTTCCAAAGAACATAGCAAGCCCCCTACTGCGGGAGCCAACTGATGTGTTACCTCATTAGGTACATCTATATCACGATTTTAGTTCACATCAGGACTACACTATTAATGTGAATTTCTGAATCACCTGGCCTCATGCTACGCAGTTTACATGTCAGTGTCGTCTTCAAACACAAATGCTGAATTCATTTTGGGTGAAGCTAAATCATTATTTTTCTCCAAAGGAGGCACTTAATGCACCCCAACTGCTGATGGGAATTCACTCTGAAGAATTAGGTAAAGATAATGCAAAATAAGGTCCCTGAAAAGCATTGAGAGTGGATGAAGTCATGTCAATGTTGGCATGGTAACCTGTACTCTTGTGTTTGACAGGTGCTTGTGCCAAAGCTTCAGAGGAAAACAAGGAATTTCACACCTTACCCCAGGAATGATCCACCCAAAGTCTCCTATTGTAGATATGGAGCTGCCTGTGACTGGGACCTTCCTTAATGACAGTTTCTATACCCGAGTGAGCTTCACCCAAAAAGTGGACAGGACACGATGAGGAGAGGGTGCCAGTGCACGCATTTTTCCAGCATTATTATACCCCAGAATTTTGGGTGAAACAGGTAAAATTTTTGCATGGAAAAAGGAGGAGGCATATTTGTTCCAAGTTTTACCAACTCTCTAATTCAAAAAAGTGCCTGTAGGAGCTCATGGTTACGGAGAATAAGCAATGAATGAGTTGTGTGTTTCTTATCTGAATACATTGGAATCCCTTACGTTTTGTGCATTATACAAGAGTTGATTGTGGGAGGTATATTTAGACAAGTTTGAAGCAATTTACTTTATGATTTAGAACAAGATGATTATAAAGTACAACAAAGCTTGGAAATTGGGTAAAATTTGCAAGGTAATGTAAACGTTCATTATTTTCCTTTGATGATTAACTTCTTACAAAAGCTGACTGTGAATACCATGGCATCTGCGTACATGTGCAAAATATAGTGAGGGCTTTTTTCACAAGTGCTGACTCCTTAATAGAGAATAATATTTTGATAATAAGCCAGTGAAATGTATGATAAAAGAACTTCATCCTCTTGCTCATTGATGACCATAAATTTGCTTAGACAAAAAAAGTTACATAGTGAATAAAAATCTGTAATAACATGGTAGCTGACAAGTAAATGTACATCCGTGGTTTTAAAATGCAATGCAATAAAAAGAAAAAAAAGTAAATTGCTTGGAGAGACTTAATTATCATTTGAACTACCCGATTAACATTTAACATGCAACTGATTTGACAGTATAGTCGTAGGCCATTCTCTGAAATCCTGTCCCTAGGACTCTCCAACAGTTATGAGTTTTGATCTGCAGACCATACTCCAGCAAACTGCTTGACGTCCATTTTTCCATCACCAAAGAAAAGACTGTGTAAAATGTGGCAGAATGATTAGGGTCAAGATGGGAATAATGCCAGGGTGAGAGATGAGGTATTTGAACTAAAACATCTGAGTTTCCTGGCCACTGAAGTAAAAATAATCCATGAGGCAACTGATCTCCGGCTCTTACCTTCTTCACTCTTGATAGAAGTGTCAAATGGAAGCAAAATATTGCCTTTGTATTTCCAACTTAATTTCACCTTGGCAGAAAAACTTTATTTCAGATCAAAACCAAACTGACAGAGAAATACTCAAACGAACTATGGCAACATTGCCAGAATATTCAAAGGTGTTTAACCATAGTAGGACCATCCAAATAACAACTGTAGTTTTGAAATAATCCACAAATTACACACACACACACACACCCCGCCCTGTAAAAAATCACTTTCTACCACAGTTTGGCTATTTGGTTCTGGATTATTAAAAAGAGAACATTTATGCTTCTTATGTGTATATTTTAGACTTACACATGCCTTCTCTCCTCTCCGTGTCCCTTTCCCCCATAGAACTCAGCTTAAAAGGACAAACAAATTATTCATTATAGCATCAAACCCAAGAAAGCCTGGTTGCCTTGGGATCTGAACTGAAAAGTGGGTACAAGAAGGTACAAAACCCATTTAAACCTCTTCTTCTTTTGGGGCCCTTAGAAGAATTCTGCAGATGTCTTAGGAGAAAGAGGCACATGAAAGGCCTGTGAATGGTTTTATACTCTCTATCCTGCATCAACTGATTCTCCCCCTCTACTCCACTCTGGTGAGACCCCACCTGGAGTGCTGCGTCAAGCTCTGGGGTCTCCAGCATAAGAAGGACACAGACCTGTTGGAGAAAGTCCAGAGGAGGCCACGAAGATGATCAGAGGGAAAGCTGGGGAGGGACTCTTTATCAGGGAGTGTAGTGACAGGACAAGAGGTAACAGTTTTAAACTGAAAGAGGGGAGATTTTGATTCTTTACTGTGAAGGTGGTGAGGCACTGGAACAGGTTGCCCAGGGAAGCTGTGAATGCCCCATCCCTGGAGGTGTTCAAGACCAGGCTGGATGGGGCTTTGAGTAACCTGCTCTAGTGGGATGTGTCCCTGCCCATGGCAGGGGGGTTGGAACTAGATGATCTTCAAGGTCCCTTCCAACCTAAACCATTCTATGATCTACGATTTTCCTGACACCAAAGCTTTGAACATCTGAGTCCTTGACTTCAACAAATTTGGCTGAAACGGGCCAACAGGACCAAAAATTTCTTCAGAAGATGTATACATAGATGAAAAAGCGATATATCACAAGATCCATCTAAATACCTGGCAACTGAATACTTCTTTCTTACCTAGAAAACTTTAAGAGATAAGAAAAATAAATATTTTAATGTTTTCAAATTCTTGTCTGAAAAGTAAGAATGTTGAAAAAAAATCTTCTAATTTCTTCACTTTTTTTTTTAAATCTTAGGAAATAAGCAAATAATAAAGGTAAGAGCAAAGAAAAGAGTTTTGCACTGCCTATCTCATAAAACAGGAACACAAATTTATAATAAAATGGAAGAGTAGACAAATTCAAATTGTAAACAAATAAATTAAATATGTTTAAAGTTTATAAATTATCTGTGAGAGAAAAATATTTAGAGGAATTGAACCAAGATCTATTCTGTTATTTACAAACAGATATTCTTTTGCATTCAACTAAATTGCCAAGTAAAATAAAGAAAGAAAATTCTATTTCTCCTGAACAATTGAGTTAAAATTAAAAATTCTATTGATACTAGGCAACCAACAGCTTTGGAAGTAGTGTTTACTCTTATTTCAAGATTCAAGCAAATCCTTGACAACTATAAAATGTAGTAATTTCTGCAGAGAAGTACTACATAAAACCAGTTGCCCTGTTCTTTGAAGCATCTGATTATGATCTTTGGTCAGTGAAAGTAGTTTGTGGTAATAAAGGATACTGAAAAGTTCATGCACAGTAGCTCACTCTTCCTTCAAATTTCATTTCCTTCCCTGCAGTGGGCCAAGTGTATATAACCTTGAAAAACTTTAAGGGATCTTTACAGAATTCCTCGCCCTGCCAGTGCTGCTGGCCCTGCCAGTCTGACCAAGACATTAATTGTTGTGAAATGTTTGATACGTGCATTGGGAAATTGCACAGAATACCTCCAAAACTGTGCATGTTCTCTCTGATAATACGCTGTTGTCCTTTTGTTAACATTTGTGCGATAGAAATACAGCTATTCTTATATAGAGAGCTCAGGGGAAGACAGGGATAAATAACAGATATAACACTTATTTCCCAATATATAATCAAGATGTGCTGTTATTATAATTTTCACAGATTCTCTTTAAAAACATTTTGTGTTCAGTTCCAAACACTATAGAATAGACTCTGTGAAGGGCTGACAGGATAAAACTTCATTATTAATGTTGCATAAATCCCATGTAAACGAAGACAAGCTCATCCCTCCTAAAATGCCATTTTGGGGAGTAGAAAGAACAAATTCCGGGTCCTTTAACTGCCCCAGAACATGGAATTTGTTGTATCAGAAAGGAAAGAGTGCACGAATTACTGCTCAGCCTGTATGCTCTTCAACAGCATGATTTCCTCCTTGCTGGTATGTGCAATACATGGCAATTTCCCCTTCGTTCTCTACTCCTTTGCTTAATTAACATGAAAAAGATGTTCCTTTCCATTATTTGAGAATATTCTTTGCTTCTGTAGATGAGACCGTAATTAACAAGACTACGAGAAAGGAGAAAAACAAGAAATATGCCTAAATTACTGAGATATTGCAGATATTATGGATTAGAGCTGTTCAACGCTGCCAGCTAGAACAATAGCAGGGAGACAACGTCTGCTTTCTTCTACTTAGAGTAAAACCATTTTTAATTAAAAGAGAAAGATTGAGTGGAGAGGAAGGCTTTTCTTTTATTGCCTCTCCAGTAACCTATGATATGGGGTTCTTTTTTTTCCTTTTTCTGCTCCACATGACACACAGGATGTTTGCCTAGCAATGCAATCGGAGGTGTCAGGAGAACGCTGGCACTCAAAATTACCAGGTTTGACTTTTTACTACATTTCATTGTAACAGCAGTCACAAGCTGCCTTCCACGCTGCTGTCTGAAAACCCCCCTTCCGCCCCAAGAAACATACGGCTGGTTTCACAGGCGCTCTCCCTTCTGCCCCAGCACGGGGCTGGTGGGAAGCAGAAGAAAGCTGGCGCCCCGCCTGTGCATCCCGCCAGCTGAGCCATCCTTTAATTTGGAGAGATACACGCTAGGACAGCAACCAATTTAAAACAGCTCTTCCCGACTACCGCAGATGATGAAAGATAAAGAGAGAAGCAGGGTGTGCCTAAAACCACCTTGAAAAAAGACAGGGGAGCTGCTTCTAATGTACGTACCTACTGGGATGCGACTGTGGGAATCACCTTGCGGTTCTTCTGTGGATTGAGAAACATGAAATAAAGAATAAAACAGGTCCTTCAAAGATGCAGAATGAATATGAAAAGAGACGTTGCACATACTTTGACACCTAGTTTTAATGTCTCATTGAACAGCAATAATAAATATCAGACTAGAAAAATGAGGCATTCTTTTTACCATGCAGAGCTGGAATTTTTGCTTTTACTTTTTGCTTGTCTTATCTATATTCTGCCCTTGTGAAGCATGTTCCCTGAGACTTACCTATTTGCTGTGCAACTGACAACAAAGCTATTACTATGACAGGTCAAATCTATTGCTTCCTGACTAACATATCCCAAGCATAACCTGCTGAAGACATTTTGTAAGGCTTCCAACTCTCATAGCTGGAGACAGTGAAATTCCCTGAAAAAAAAAAATAACCAAACGCACCAACTGACTCCATTCTCAAACTCATCATACTGCGGGATTTTTTTTGGTGTTTTTTTTTTTTCTTTTTTTTCTTCCTTCTTTAAATACTTAAAAATAAAAGATCAGGAGACAAAAAAGCCAAACATTTCCTTTTTCCTTTTTATTTGGACTTCACAGGACAGCTAAAAAGTCTAATTTTGCTTGTGGAAATGGCAACACACATACAACAAACACCATCTTGCAAAACATATTTCACAGATTGTGTTGAGAACAGCCCTTTTGTGTTTTGTTTTGGTACTACCCGCAGCAAAACAGATCCCCAGTATACGGTCAAGTCTCCTACTTCCTACAGTAGGAAATAAGAAATATTGGCCACAGAAGTGAACTGGCTGTCCATTAGCAAATCACTATATATATACGCCCATAGCAACATGCTCCTAGACTTGGCTGAGCAGCATTTAATGGGTTTTGAAGCTTGGTTATCTTGATTTCAGCTAAGCTTTCAGGAAAAGGAGGCAGAGTAAAAACGCACACATCCCACAAGTTTTGGCACTTTTGAGCTTTACATTTTGTAGAAAGAAAATATTTAAATTTTGAAGTGAAATTCATAGGGGGTGCAGCCAACATGAGAGGTCCAGACCTGTGAAACTGTAGGGCCGGGATACTTCAGTATCAGAGCACAGCACAGCGATGTTTTCACACATTAAAGGTGTTGGGTATGAACATTTCCCTGTACATGAACCTGGTAAGGGGAATAATAGCATCAGTAAAAAATTCTGACCAGAGAAAAGCCTTCAAGTGCTCCTGTAGTATTTGTTGACTGAATTTGCAGCCTGGCAAAACCATTTTCTACTGTTGCATCTGGTTGGTTGATTGTTTTTCTCTGAGATCACTAGGGTACGCTTATTGTGTAAAATATTTCTAATCCCACTTTAAAGCTGATTTTTGAGAGATAACAATCTTATTGCTTAGCCTATGATTGCCTATTTAAGTCTGTGTTATTACACTACTTACACTGACTCTACTGTACGCAGTGTGGAAGGGTTGATAGATGGGTGTGCGCAGATGAATCTATTTCTGAATTAAAAATAGACTGCAAAGTATAAAAGAAATGTTAATTAACTTACTACCATGTATCCACACTTATATTTCACAGGTTTTTTCTACTGTCCTTCTAGCTTCGTGGAATATGGTAAATAGATTAACACTGAAAGGTGTAATACACAACCCCTCTCCCTTTGGCACCATGAATTAATCTGTCCTTACAGGCATGTACTTATAGAAATAGTGGAATCTTTCATAGTTTTTTTGTTTGCGATAAAAACTATGTCCTATCTGACTCCCAAGTCAATAAACCTCTTTATAAGCTTAAAAGCAAATGTTCTTGTTACATTAAGAACTGCATATTCTGAAAAGGGTCTTGGACTGCTGACAAGACCATTACCAGCTACTATGAGAAGAGCAACACACACGTTTTTTTCCTCACTGCCATGACATAGCATTTTCCTTACCTGGTTGCACACTGGAAGGATTAGACCTATATCAATTACAAAACAAATACTTTTTCTCAAAAGTCATTGTCCAAATTATTTTTCTTGCTTACAGTTGTGAAAGTAAAGGCAAAAAAACTCTGTAAAACGAATCCAAACTCATTACTTTGCATTTCAGTCATTATAAAATATAGGATCACTGAGTCACTGTCTACGTCTTCTCTCCTTTACTGTTCATCATTCAGCAATTAAAATTCAGATCTGTGAAAGTTTTGCAAACCCAGGGAAACAAAAAGATTTTCTCAGCCATTTTTTTGGTTTTGCTGTGGCAGGCTTTTCTGAGTTAGTGAATTATTTTTCTCCACATAATAATTCAAACCAGTACATTTCCCGAAGGATGTTCATTTCTTTTTTTAAGTACATTTTTTCCTAGTTAAAATGGTATTTGAAAAAGGGAGCAGGAAATGAGGAAAGGAACGAGACAGATGTATCAATCACCAAACAGTTTTAAAGAGCACCGTCTGCATTAGTTCCAACAAATACATTATGTCCTGATTCAGGAATAGTAAGAAATTACATCTTACATATTATGCATGAAGTAAATCCAGCTTCAACCTCCTTTTTGATCGCCCAGGTCCATCAGGAGATGAGAAGGGTAGAAAGGCACAAGAAAGCACTTTCAGGGTTCTGCCAATGCAGAGCAACATACAAAGTGAAAAATCAGGCTTATTTCAACAGATCTTCTAAAACAGAGTTGTCATATGTGCACCAAGGACTGGCAATGAAAAATTCATTTCTGAGGCAGTAACATTTGCCCCGTCAAAGACAGTCCTATGATATTAAGGTTATTATACCCGGAGAACAAGACCCAGCTGGCACCACTAAATTTAGCTGAACATTAGGCCATGTGGGAATTTCTTACAGATGGCAGTCATCTCATCTGCACTGGAAAAGGTAAAAGCAATATAATTTCATTACTCGCAGTGAGCCTTTGCCTGTCACATCTGCAGAGCAATGACACCACAAGAAGATTTTTTAGTGTTAGCTTTTGCTCAAATAACATATAATGGCTCCACTCTGCATGTGAATAACCTAAGAAATGGGTCAGTTTATCAGCAGCTAAAGCCCATATATTTGAATGTGTTAACTTTGTAGAAGTAATGGATGTTTTATTATGGGCAATCACAAATGTTATCAGAGCTGTAAAGCCATTATTTAGTTTAGCGCTGTTCATTGATTAAGAAGCACTTTTAATTAAAACTAACAAAATTCTAGTCTCCTTCATTAGTGACAGAATAGAATTAAGATTAAAATAGGTCAGTCTGAGAATTATTTTGTGAATATTAATTAATTCTATTAATTAATATTCTATTAATTAATATTACTTAACAAATTCTGTCTTGGAAATGATAGTTCAGTTAATAGAGAATTATAGCCAAAGTGGGAATCTCATATTTGTTTGGTTTTATATTTAGGAACCTAAATTAGAAACCTGATTAACAGGAGTAAAATTCCACCCGTCAAATTAACATTGAAGTTTTGAGTTAGTTTGTGTTCAGATTTTAAATTTTCTTATTCATATTAGTAAGACACAGAAAAATACCTACCCAGGAAACCCTGTTCTGTCTTTGATGAACCACGATGAAGAAAAATAGAGAAATCAGGAAGGGTTCCAAGTACATACAGACCTCCAAAACCAAAGACCTCTCTTACTCAGGGATATAAGCATCTAAGATATTTAAATGGTTGTTGTTGTTTGGTGGGGTTTTTTTTCCTGCAAACCAAACGTATTAATCTGCAACAGTAACCCCCCTACTTTTTAACGTTATACATTAATACACATTGTATGGTTTTAAAATAGTTTGAAATTGCATTTATATGGTCCAGTTTTACTCAATTTCACCCACACGTAACACAGGAGTAAATCTAACATGAATGCGAGACAAGATACTTCTTTTTCAAATGTAATGTATATATATACACAAGGCAGAGGAATTTCCCTTCTCTTTTCTAAAAGTTTTTGAAAAGCGGCAGCTTTCTTGAGGGCTGCTCTCCAAAATGAGAGGGGAGCATGCGCTTCCAAATTATCTAAATTCTCCTGCATTTTCTGCTGAAATAAGATAATTAGGCAACTTTTTCTTTGGGAAAAAAGGTGTCATAGTACCAAATCCAAGATAATTGTCACTACGAACACTATTTGCTTTAAAGGTACTGCTTGCTCTGAAATGTAAATTTTCTTAATTTTCATTACAAATCTGAAAAATAGTAAGACTGTAAGCTGCTACCAACTAATTCTGGGCACGACTGAAAACATCAAAAAATCTGCACACTATTTTTTAGTTTGAAAAACTACCACTCTGCCTAGTAGCCATCTTATTTAGTAGCCATTAGATGAATCTTAATTAATTTTTATACGTATATAAAATCAAGATCTCACCAGTGAATTTCAAAGGAGTGGAAACATTTATTTTTTTTCCTTCACCGGGGTTCTGCAATGGCTACAAGAGCGATCCAACATTTAAAATTCTTTTTCATAGTGAAAATAGTATTTTTTCAGGGGATGCTTGGAGATCAATTCCTGGTTTCTCTCCTATTCTGTTTATTCTGAACAAGCACAGTTTGAATGTAAAGTGCAAGAAAGAGATGCAGTTACTTACACATATAAATGAAAGAAATGATCGTCGGACAACTCCATATCCCAAATTTGGGCTTTACTTGTCTGCACTCATCATTAGCAGCTTTGAAATAATCCTGAACCAGTCTTAGTATTAGTTTTCCCAAATAATAAGGCATAAATAACCCATATATATGTTTTTTGTGATTTAACAGCTGAATTTAAATTCTTTTTTTATATCTCTAGATCTATATATCTATCATTATATATAGATAGATACAAATATATATAGAAAAGTATTCTTGACACTACACATTATATAAGAATATGGTGTATATACTACAATAGAATATACCACCTATAATATAAATTATGGATTTTATAGAAATGATATGTATTATAGTATATAATACTATATACTAATATGTAATGTATAATATATAATACAAATTATTGTTGGTTATATAAATATAATATGTATATGTTAATGTTAATTCTAATGCTTGTGCCTCCTTCCAGGTCACCACAGAATGTTAGTTGCCAGAAGCTTCACTGAAATTACATGGTTAAAAATTAAACTGGCTCAGGGTTCCTAAAACAACCTTGAATTTAAAAACCTACTTTATGTGGGTCCTATTTCAATCAGTAATCAACTCCTTCCTTGGCATCAGTAAGTCTAGATTTTGTTTGGGGATTTTTTGCTTTGCTTAATTTTGGTCTGTTTTTTAATTTTTGTTCATTTAAATGATATCTTCCACTGCATTTCTGAAAAAATCACTAGTTTGAACATCAACCGAGGCTGTGATGAATTAAAAATCCATAAAACCAAGAGTAAGTCAATAATACTTTTTAAACAGCATGTTTTCCCATATCACGGGAAAGGTGTAAATAAATTCTCCTTGTTTCGTAGGCACTAAAGAAAGTGTGTTGAACGCATTTTGTTAACTTTGCCAAGGCTTACAATTCTGAAACAGGCAGTTATGCTTGGTGTAATTTTCAAGGCTTTCAAAGAAAAGAACAGCATGGAAACTACTGCTTACCACATCCAATTCTCTTTAATGTTGTCTTTAATTACGAAACAAGTGCCGTAGCAGTATTTGCTCAGAAGTGCACCTGCCACAGCATCCGAGGTAACACTGGGGTTCAACATGATGCCTCATCCAGGATGTCAGATGCTCACCCAGCACCGCCTGTGCCAAAGCAGTCGTCCAAGTTCAGTGACCTGAGGAATATGAATAAACACACCTGCAGAAAATATCTTTTGTCAATGGGACGTGACCACTGTGTTGCGTTAGCTCCTACTGTAGCAGGATTTAATAGCAACATAATCCTTGAAAACGACACTTCAGCCGACAGGCTGACAGTGGAAAAGACAGGAAGATGGGAAGAAGAAAGTGAGAGGATATTATCCGATGCATAAAATGAAATCCTTCTGAACGCCACATCACTTTATACTACAGGTCAATATTGGACAAAGACAGATGTTTAACCAAGTGTTCCTTGATATGCCAAAATATTATTTGCTTGTCATCGCGCTAATCAAAAGTATTCCTATTAAGTTACAGTTACGAATTGAGACAGATACACGACAAATATCCAGGTTTCTATGCCTTTGCTATATAGTTTTAGTTGAATACTCTCCAACTGAGCATTGTATGGAGTAAGGCAGTATGTTTGCAGCATGCATGCATATACACCTATGGCAACATTATGTCTAGAACGCTGCTCATCCTCTCATACTGGTGAACTGGCAGGACTGCATTAATAAAACAGCAGAACTGATATTAATTTAAACTCCAGTCCTTGAGAATGGAAAAACTGCCTGTTTCAGGAGCATTCAACGCTTCCAATTATAAGGCCCTGTTCTTAGAACGTTGTAGTTTTAATGATTTGATTTGAATTTGAATTTATTATTATTCTTTCCATTTTGGACTTCTACTCCAGGTACAGCTTTTCCTTTAATTTCATCCAAAACAATTTAACTCATGTCCAAAGTAAGCTCAGGAAAAACAGACCTTTTTTCTTTTCTTTTTTTTTTTTCCCTAGACTTAATAATAAAGAAAACTCCTAATGACCTTCAGTTCTGTACCTTAGTAACAACTGGAAAAATGTCAAGCATATACATTTTGTCACACGTACGATGTTGGTTTGTTTTGTTTTCTGGCCATATCTGCAAGACTGGAAAATTTGCACTTTGAAATCTGCAGTTGGTGGGATCAAAATCCACCAGTGTGGATTTTGTCTGTGCTCACCATTTGTGATGCTGCCGTAGATTATGCAGAGTTAAAACAATTTATTGAAGTAAAGGCTGCCTTCATTTTGCTAGGGGAGCAGGGAGCTTGGCGAAGCTTCAGCAGTGCCAGCTGGGGGAAAGAAAAGGAAAGAGAGAGCTGCTGAACCTGCAGTCGGTCTGCAGGGCTGCCAAGGCAAAGCCTGGTGCAATGCAAAGGGAGCAGCCCACGGCACGGCTCCTGGAGGACAGAAGACTTGTCCGGGTGAGCTGCAGAGGACAGCTGTCCACATTTCCATGTTGCCTACGTATCAATGGAAAAGCGATGGGCTGAGGACAAGTGCAAAGGAAAGGACGCAGCACCAGCAGACAGACTTGTTTTCAAACTGTTTCTCGTTGTGTCTTCACACAAATTACATTCAGGGGATACAATTTTCTGTATTTAAAAAGCTTTTAGTTGGCCATTTGTAACAAAACCTAGCTTTTTGGCTGTACTATTACGTAACAAAACCTAGTTTTGGCTATACTATTAAAGGAAGGGTGAAGGCAGACACATGTTAAGCTCCCATCTGAGCTGGGCCGATGTAAACGCATGCATTCAGGAGACACTGGCACCCACAGTTTATGTAGGTACCTAAATACAGATTGAACTGATGGTTTTGCTAATTTTGGTCTATGGTTTCTTCTGAATGTCTGTGAAATGTTCTGTATCTGCTTCCCTCCACCCCACCCAACCACTACATCCACTTTTGACGATGATTTCAAATGAACAGTCACGTTTGTTTACTTTCATTTAGTTCAACATAGCTTGGTCACTAGGAACCAATACATAATTCTAATCTCTTGCAATTAGCGTTAATTACAGTACGCGAATCTATAAAATTGAACTATTAATCATAATAAAGTACAAAGAGATCACCACATCATTGCTGTAGTACAAGGTTGAACGTGTTGCGGAAAACTAAAACTCATTATCTTTCTTACTCTTCTGAATCAGTGTATAAATTCTGGGACACTATTGTTTCACTATGCAAATCAAGGCGAAAGCATTGAAGTAAATTTCTAATGTTATCGTACTTGAAAATACCACAAAAATTTAAGGAAAAATGTTTTCACTTAACACAGTTAATGACTGTCAGAAAAGTTTTGCCGGTCTGATAATTTACATATATGATTTACTTTAGGCACGAGTTGTTTCATGTCTTGCATTAAGGCAAAAATCATGAAGTTAAAACACGACAGTAAAATCAAATTAGTGTTTTATATATCATTAATTTGTATAGTCTTTACTCATGGCACTGTTGAGAATATTTTTGAAGAACAAGTTAGTGGCTTCTGGGTATGGCTTATATTTAAGGTTTGTTTACTTTTTGTTGGGTTTTTTTAAACTATTCATTTAAATAAATTAATAATTCTTACACAGCAGTGCATTTTAATATATATTTAAACAATAAGCCAAATCCTTTTGACTGCTTGTTCAACTTTAAAAAAAAGCCACTAAAAGTAAAATAAAGCAGCAACTACCAAGTAGGATTGCAAATGCAGACTTTGCTACTTATTTTCATTATGAAATGGTTTTCTTTTGTGCTTTTAAGTGGTGTAAAAATAGGAATTTTTCTTATAGACACCTTTTGAACATATATAGAAAAAAGATTTCTCAAAATCAATAAAATAGCGGACAAATAAAATAGATTTTGCTAGCTATTATTGTTTTGAGATTTTTCTAGAAATCCACCCATTTCTGGACCTTCTCTTTAAGAAATCAAATTTGAATTTTTTTTTCAACAAGCAAAGAAGAGGAGGCTGAGGGGAGACCTTATCACGCTCCTTAACTACGTGAAGGGGGGGTGTAGAGAACCGGGGGTCGGTCTCGTCTCCCAGGTCACAGGAGATAGGACAAGGGGAAATGGCCTCAAGTTGCGCCAGGGGAGATTTAGATTGGATATTAGGAAAAATTTCTTCACAGAAAGGGTTATTCAGCATTGGAATGGGCTGCCCAGGGAAGTGGTTGAGGCACCATCCCTGGAGGTGTTCAAAAGACGGGTTGGCATGGTCCTCAGGAATATGGTTTAGTGACTTTTTATTGCTTATTTCTTATTTATTTTTTTGTCAGAGTTAGGTTGATGGTTGGACTAGATGATCTTTAAGGTCCCTTGCAACCTAGACGATTCTATGATTCTAGGAAAATGCGCTAATATTTCACATGCTCCTATTATATTTTTTGATCAGAGGATCTGACTTAAAAAAATTAAACTATCTTATCCCATAATGATATATTCTTGTTATAGAAAGTAGTGTATTGTATCATTTGTACTGAAGTACTTACAGAAGTGAGAGTGAGACAGCTTTCCTAAAGCCACAAGGTGAGGGGAAGACACAGAACTTAACCTATTTTAAGTTTAATGTTCTAAGACGCAGTGAGAGCATCCTTTGTTCATATTCAAAGAAATTCTTGTTTAAAGAAAAAAGTCGTTCCTTCTGACCACTTCATAACACATGCCTCTGAACTGGACTGCCACTGTAAATTTTGGCTTTTCATAGCCCCTTACTACTGAAAAAAATTACAAACTTCACCAGTTCTTGAATAATTGAATGAAAAACTCTGTATATAAAATTCCATATGAAAAGTCAACAATGGACTGGATTTCATTACCTTAATTCTTAAGCGGAGAAGCACCAAGACACGCTGATGACTGAAACAGAAATCAAATCTAATGATATATGTATGCACACCCAAGGAGAATCAAGTTCTGCTGCAGAAAATGACCCATTTTAAACAAAAATAAGCTAAAACATTTCTACAGTTTTTTAACAAGAAAATTAGAGAAACAACAAGAAAATAGTGATCTATTTTTATATATAGGCATTGCCTTTATCTTTGACATTTTGCTAAAGTGACCACCTCAGTTATGAATTTTATAATGCAAAGTAAAATTTGACCATGGATGAAATTTCACTCGAGACTCTTTAATTTACATACACTCATATATGTATCTGCATATTCACATGTAAACTTATATATATACACATATATAATATGTATTTATGATTACAAATACATATGCACATAGATACAGATTGATAGAGAGATTAATTCAGAGAAGTCTATTTTGCAAAAGGAAAACTAAGATGGAAGTTTAAAGTTTGAAACAATCTAAAATCCAACCCATTCTCTTACAGAAGAGAATATGTTTGGCCTGCTCTTAAACTGGAAATTATATTGCTTTTAACTGCTAAACTTTGGAATATCTAACAGAAAAGCGCTTTGTTGCCTTATGTGTAAGGATATGATCCACGACCCAGTTGCCAGGCAACTCCATGGCATTACAAAACATTTTCTTAAGACGTGCTGCTCCGCGGTATGATGAGTCCACACACAGAAACAGACCCAGTGACACGGTTCTCTCTGAACCTGAGCATAAAAGAGTTTTAGAGTGTTCTAGAGAGACCAAGTAAGTGCAACTGTGACTGAAATTGTATAAACTGAAGTTCCTTTATGACCACGTTCTTTATAATGTTGCGTAACTACAAATCAGAGGAAATAGCTTCAGCCCAGCGCTGGGATGTGAAACTACTCACACTCATGGCTGGAATGAAAGAATGGTTATTGATCCACTGAGGAAAAATATATACACCTTTGCTAGTGACAAGCATGTTAAAGCTTGGGAACATTACTGTGAGGGGCTGGGATTTTTCTTTCTTTTTGAAATCCTTGACTTTTACCACACAAACTCTCATACATCCCCATGTCCTCTCTAAAATACCCTTTTTTTTTTTTCCCCCACATACACATTGAAAAGAAGTTTCCTCTCAAACTGCAAAGATGTTTATATGTTTTTGAACTGCAGTTCTCCAAGATACAACCATCAAGGATGGATTTCATTTTAGATGTGTACCAATCTCCTGATAAAATCTTCAGAATAGCCATATTTGTTAAGCCATACCTACAAAATAAATCAAATATACCTATATCGCACACAAATAAAGGATTAATTTATCCATCCTTACTTTTCTTAATTCTGTGTCATCATGTGGGTTATTCTAAATATAGTAGTAGGTATGAAGATAAGCAGAGATTCCCCGAGTCATCATCATCAAAAAGTGAAATTGTTAATCACACTGAAAATTAGTAGCAATCAATGTCACACCTGAAGGTAGTCAAGTAATCCTCAAACCAGACATAACTGATTCCTACACCTTTATTCAAAACAGGAGGATAAATTCACCCCACCAACATGGCTTTGTTCAGTTCTGTCTCACCTGATCTTCACTGTCACTTAAGAAAAGGGCCATACGAAAGTGGAAGCGCACCTGCACGCAAACATCCCCTGGATCATGATCCCACGGCTAGAGGAAAGCTTCTAACAATAAACCTTTCGGAAGCAAACAAACAAACAAAAATAAACGAACCCCAAAATAACCTTACAGCACCCCACCCACTCCAATATTTTGTGTTGTTTTTCTGGTGGTGAACATATTTATTACATTAATATTTATTACATTAACTATCTGATGGTGAAATACCAATTAAATGATGCACATTTCCAGAAAGCAGAGGGCTACTCAACCATTTCAAGCATTTAAAAAATTTAAAAAAAA
>VXAK01013186.1:13399-26931 GCA_013399435.1 Arenaria interpres | reverse complement strand
CCAACCAGGCTAGATTGTTGTTGACTTACAAGGTACAGTTACAGTTTTTTCATATTGTGGACACCAACCCCAAGTCCTCTCTTGACTCAGCAGAAATAAGTAGTTATAACAGTAGTAGATGTGTTGTCAGCCCTGCTGAATCCTTCAGAAAGGTGAAAGGAATACCAGGTAGGACAGCTTACCTCATTCCTCTGGGACATGTACATGAAGATCCATCTCCTTTCTAGAGAGATGACTGAAACAGTTTCAGTGACCTTTTGAGCCCAAACCTCAGATACTTCAGTTAAAGCGTGTCATATACAAAGAAATGTTGTTTCTGGCATAACTGAAAATTAATGCCAGCTGTAGGTATGACAGGATCACAAGTCTCTTGATCACTGAAAATTATGAAATACAGCAAACCGTCTTCAGACAGGTTTGTTGTGGCTGTAACTGAAATACAGCAAATTGCTGTATTGACCCACATTTGTCTGAAGCAAATTCACTTTGTATTTGATAGGTATGATTTGATGATAATTGATTTTCAGATCAGATGTGAAAAAACACATCTTTTCTGATTTTTTTTTTGCCAGGATTTCACTTCTTTTGACATATAGCACGGATAATCTTCTCTTTGATAGTAGTGTGACTTTGTTGAGTAGTACTTTGCCACTATTTTGTCAGCTTATGAGTTTCTTTTCTTTTTAAAATTATTGTAATTTCTCCAGGCAGAGAAACCTACTGTTCTGCAATATCTACTTTTGACAGCTACTGGATGAGACTGTTGAAGGATAGGTAAAACCTTAAAAACTAAAACTGAAGCAGAGAGCACCATTAAATGAAATACAAGATTTGTCTATTTGCTTTTTAAACTGATTCAAAAGCAAGCAAAAGCAAACGAATATAGTAAACTACTTTGAATCTAGTAGAAGTTGCAATGTGCTGCTGTGCGTAGTAAGAGGAAGGTGGGAATTTACAAGTTACAACAGCTCAAAACACTTCATGCAAGAGGAAAGCATTGCATCAATGTTTTTGCACTATTTCTTGCATCATTTGCATCTCAAAAGGTGAGGCATATAGTTCCTAAACTAGACCAATAATGACCTATACACAAAGAAGCAAAAGCATTCTGTCTTCCTTCTCCTCCCTTCCTTTCTCTTTTCTTGTCATAGAGTATGTGACCCATGAGAAACTGGAAGAAACTCGGTGTCACAGAGGTTACGCCAACCAAAATGCTCCTCTGCTGTAGTGACCAAGGGCCACCTGTAGCAGACGAAGTTGGGTTTTACATTTAAAGTATATTTATCCTGTTAAGATCAGTGCAAATATCAGGGAGTGAACTGACTTCCTGTGACTGGTACCCAAGCTCTAAAATTTTAACTCAGTTCCACCTGCAAAAATTTTTGCTTGAATCCTCAAAGCCATGACTCTCTCTATCTCCAACCCTTTACCTCTGCATTTCTGTCAACACTTCAGTGCCCAAAACCAGACTACTTGTGATAGCAGTTAGAAAAAAACCAACCAAACAAACATATTTTATTGTTTAAGTAAGCAGATTTGAAATGGTATTACTGAAAGGTAATGGACATGGACCCCCACTGTTCCGTTTTTACAACAGTTGCGTTTATGTGTTGTGTTGTACTTCAACTATGTTTACACAGATGTTTTTTTCCCCACATTAAGTGCCCCATAATTCTTAACTTGATTTAAAACCTAATCTGCCATAAAGGCACATGAAATAGAACAGACTGAGAAAATATTTGAGAATGGCTGTTACAAACAAAATAATTTATAGTATGCAGTTACTGATCAGGTAGAACAATACTTCAAAAACCAGACCTGTATTACAAAGCATTTCTTCGAACATCCATTTTGGATTATTGCTGAATGGTACTAATTGGTCTATTCTAGACTAATTTACAAACATTCATAAAATAGTGAAAAATGCATGCTTTATAAACCTGGTACATTTCATGCCTCTGGACTAAAAGGAAGATGAAGATGGAAGCAAGGGATGGATATTTTTAATGTAGATTAGTAATGCTTAGAGTTTTTTTTCTTTTGCATTAACAGACTCTTCAAATTTTTTCTCATTTCTTTCAGGTGTTTTTTTATCTTCGGGCTTAGTCCACGGAGGGTTGTGCAACTTCTGTTGAACGTGAAAATAGCACCAGTGTAAGCATTACATGCATGATAAACAAGCAAATAAAAAAGTATGTTAAAAATCCATGGCAATAATGCACACAGAGCTGTATTTCTGTTAAACTGATGTACCAGTTTTGAACTACTATAACAGAATATGATATTCGTCAACTGTGTCTAGAGAAGGTTTCTGATCTCTACTAAAAAAAGCACATTTAACAATCTTGACAGTGGAAAAGCATTTAAGTCTGATGCTGATTTATAATCATGGTGATTTTCATTTTTTTCTCTTAGTCTATCAAATGAGGAGCTCAGGTGTACAACTCGCTTAAGACTTTTCTGTTGGCAACATACCTGATACAGCTTCACATAATTGTAGGTATGTAATGATTTTGGAAATCTCTCCCTTCTCCTGTTGCCAAGGGTATGGATATCACATTATTAAATTATTTGACTACTCGGGCAGGCCGGTTCTCCAAGTATTATATGGGTTTGCAAATTGTTACCACCCAGAAGCCATTTTAAAGAGATGAATTGAAATCAGGTACAGTCAAAGTCTGAACTGACTAAGCACTTCTGTTTCAAAAGTGTTACTGTAGAATGTGTAAACATACTTCAAATGATTGCATGCTTTACAAGATCTTTCAATAAAAACCTGAGGATTACTCAGAAACAGAATACCTGAAAGCTTGTCTCTGTTTCTGCTGTCTTCAAACGAGATGTTGAATTATTGCGATTCCCCAAACATGTCTTGCCAACCTGTCAATACAAATGTCAGAGATAACAGCTTCGTACTTTTTTTCCTGAAATATTCATGTTTTTCCTAAAAAAAAACCACCAACGAACGACCCCAAAAATCACAGGGGTTTCTTTTAACCTAGTTGATGAAATGGAACAAAACAAAGTTTTCATAGCCAAGCAAATCCCATACTCCCATCTTCCCTGTAATAGTCTAATAAGGCTACAGTTTTAACAACACTTATCTAACGCTTTTTTTCTCATGTTTAAATCTCATTGCAAATAGTGAAGTTTATTCCTACAGTAGTCCCATGGAACAAATAAGTAATTATAATTGTCTGTTACAGGTGAGGAAATAGTAACAAACAGCTGAAAACTATCATTACAGTTAGGATTTCTCTATTACTCGTCTATTGTCTAAACTGTTAGATCTCTCAGATATAATAATCGCAGAGTGGGGATATGTACAATAATTCCCTGAATGGGGAAATCAGATGACTCTCAAGGTACATATAAACTTGTTAGATTCATCACTGCCATTTTATTCCAGCAATAATGTAATTTTCTTTGCCAATATGGTTTTTAATATTAGGGAAAACAGAGTTGAACAGCATAAATAAAATTAATTACACAGTAGATTTTTGAACCAAAGAGTTCTCGTATTATGAGTCTTAAGTAGAGATTTACCCAGCACTGAAATTTCCACTGTAATTAAAGTCCCTTCAGGAGTGGGATTAATGATGCCATAGGCAAAGAAATGAAAATCTGAAATACAGTACAATATTGATAACCTTTGGTCATTAGTTTAAAATATGTTTTTTTATTAAAACCGATACATTTAAATGGAGTGAAAATAAGAGCTTTATGTTTTTAGTCATCAAGACTCTTTCCAACGTAACAGCAATTTTTTTTATTTTAAATTTTATCATAACTTCTTAGCATAAACCCTTTAAGATTTTTGAAAGTAAGTTAAGCTTAGATATAATATTTTTTTACAGACATAATCCAGTATATTAATGAAAGAAGGTGAAAAAAATCACTAGTATGTGGACATAACCTTTGCTCATAGGAATATGAATGCAAACGTTCATTCAACAAGAAACTCCCAATAATATCCACTACAAGATTGGCTGGCATTCCTGCAAATTTTTTTTATTTTTTAATATTATGTTTGAAAATATTGGCCTAGGACAGAACAAGCTATTTGTGTCTGGGGCAGCAAAGGAATCATAATCAAAAAGAGAAAAAAAAAAAAAACAAAACAAAACTCTGCTGTTTTGAGGCATTTCTTTGGACAGACTTTCTTAAGAACATGGAAAGTAAATCTGAATTCATCCTATAACAGCTTAAATCATGACACGATAAAAATTACCTCATTCAGCAGAGAATGAAAAATAAATGAAAATAAATATCCTAACGTGTAAATTAAATATCAAGAAATTGTATAAATATCCTTACAGTATAAATGACATTAAGACTGAAGTTAATTAAAAAGTAAGAGACTGTCAAGGGAGAAGAAAATTCATTAAGTTTTTGCACTTGAGAAATTCTGACAGTCCCTTGCCTGTAATAAAGCTGATCTACGAACAGGTGTGAATATGAAAATGAAACATGTTATTAAGAAAACTACTTGGAGAGGAGACGGCAGCCTCCCTCCTAAAAGCTTCTAGAGATATGGTGGCCCTGCCGAGGATTTTATAGTACTTCAGGGGGATTTTAGTCATGTTAAAGCTACTGAAGTGAGCCTCTGAGATGGCGCAATTGAAGTGACTGATGGCGGGGACTCTTTTTCAAATTTTTCCCACTATACACAATACCTAATAAAAGTTGGATTAATATTTCATAATAGGAAATAATCAGTGTAGTCCAGATTAAAAAAAAAAATAATCTATTGATAAAGCACCTACTCCTTTTATGAAAAAACAAAAATATCAACAGATGGTTTATGTTCTAGATAAAGAGTGGGATGACAAAGACTAGAAATTTGTAATAAATTTTTAATACTTCAAAAGCTCAAATGTGTGGTCCTAGCAGAACTTGTATTTAAAATATTTACTAGTGAACTAGAGCAAAAAAAAAATGTTTTCAGCTAAATCATGTTTAGAAAAATTTGAGGGTGTCATAGACTTCTAGGTGAGCAGCTTGAGGACGAAAGATGTTACAGGTCAAGAAAGGAACAGCATTTCAGGTTGTGTAGTGAAGAGGACAGAATAACACCAATGAAATACGAGATCATTTGCAAATCCATAATTTACCCTAACTGTATATACTGAGAAATTTCAGGTAATCTATTTCACCATGGCAATACATAGAAGAAAGAAATCCAAAAATATTAATTGAATAAAAATATTGGTCAACCATTTAAGTTACATACAAAGAAGAAAAAAAATATTGGTTGCCTTAGAGAAAATAAAAGCTAATGATAAAAATAACGCTTTGTAAGTGACTAATCCTTCACACCCTTTTCATAGGCCAGATAATAAAGGACATCTTGGTAGGAAAACAGAAGTGAAGATTTATGTCTATAGTATTTCATATCTTTTCACTCACAGTTGTTTTCCTTTATAGTAACACACCACATGGATCGCTGTTGGAGAAAGACAGTAGAATGGGAGGTTTTTCTAAACAAGGCAACTCTTATGTCTTTATGTTGTTAAAGCGTAAAGCATTCATTATTGATTCCTTGTCACAGTGAAGCCTCGTATACCATTAACAAATAAATTACAGATCAAACCACAGTGATGACTTTCAATATGCCATCTGTCAACAGCAGCTCAATAGCCAGAGTTGTAACCAGTCACTGTGGATGAGCTGCGTCCGTCCGTCCGCTCTCGGCTTTATCTCAGGTCAGTTCCTAAAGCTGAGACAGACGGGTGCAACAGCATCTTCTGCTACAACTGTAAACTGGGTTTAATAGAACATAAACTGAATCCCATACATTTACACCCTCATGCGTATATACAAACACATGTGCATATATACACCTCTATATATATGTGCTTATATATATGCACTACTATACCTTTCACAGCCATGAGTAGTGTACAGACAAAAAAAAAGGCAGATTTTTTTTTTTTTTCCTCCCTAATTCCCTCTATGCCAAACGGTGGAAAGATTGTTTTGTTTGCTCTTCTGTGCAACTCTCTTTTTCTGTCAGATTCACTCCTGCAAAAGGCACAGTAATTACAAAAATACAGAATGATAGCTCGACATGGTGGAAACTAGCAAAAAGCAATAATAATTGCTTTTGGAAAATAAAGGGGTTGAAATGTTGTCAGCGTGGCTTTTCTATTTTATGAAGATGAGATTTTGGAAGTGCCGGCTGGAAGAGCTGCTGGGACTTCGCCAAGCTCTGAATTGAGATTTCAGCATATCAAGGATGCGAGGACGAACTCGTAGCTGTGTGTTTCTCTCACAACACTGGGCATTCCTGCCACCCCGTTTGGAGACGTGAGGGTGAGGAAGGGGAGAGGAACAGGAAGATGTCAACTGTGAAAGCCTCTACACAGGACACTTAGGTTTCCAGCTCACGCACAAACCCTCTAATGCCATGGAATACAACAGAGCACACCCTTACCCCTCATAACTCATTCCCTTCACACCTTGCACCACCAGGGAGGAGGAAGCCTGGTACTAGACGATAACCCGCTCAACATACACTTGTAGAGAGATACAGACACCTGGGCAAAAAGCAGCTTTACCCATTTCTTTCAGAGAAGATCAATTGCTTTTCTTCCAAAGAACAAACTTTTTTTTTTTTTTTAAATATTATTACTAAAAAAGCTAATAAAAAGATAAGACTATAACAACAGACTAAAAACATCCAAGTAGAATCAATATCCCAAAGCTAAAAAAAGTTGGCAGTAAGTTCCCATAAAAAAGGATCTCAAGTTAGTCTGGTTATTTTAGTGAGACTCCATTGACTCCTCTTGTACCATCATAACAAAGCAGGTTGTAATTCAAAATCTTGTCAGCAATACTTCAAGGATGCTCTGGTTTTCATGCCAAATATAACATGACATTTCACAATATGGGCTGTTTCCCCAGCTGTTGTGCAGAAAGCTGTATGGAGAGGAGTGAGAACATCACACAGAAGATGAAAGAGTTCTGTCTGCACATAATCTCTATTGGTATTTAATAATATGAAATAATTTTTTGCCTGTGCACCCTCATAGTGCTTCCAGAGAAGTTCAGCCAGGTTCTTAAGCTACACACTAAGAACTAAAAAAAAAAGAAATTCTAATACCCAGGGGAAATGAAAGCATTGTATCTAGATGATTGTGCTCTGTCCCTTAGCTAATGTCTTTCCAGAGATCCAGGAGTATAGTAATAATACAACATAATAACGTTGGTTATTTTCTTGTTTGTGCCTGAAGTGACAGGTGGATAAAGAACACAAATTCAAAGGCAGAGGACATGGCAAATGTGGACAAGACTGAATACCTGGGAAGCTGTAAAGTAAGGAGAAGATAACACAGATGCTTTAATCTATCAATCTTTAGTCAGCATGACTAAAATCTTGAAGTGTTTTTAAAAGTGCAAATTATTGTTAGCATGATGAAAAAAGGTCTTTAAATGCAAGCTACGAGTACTTCAGCATACAGACCTGCATTTATGAAACCGCCAGGAAAATAGCTAACAATGTTCTCAAATTCTAACTTCATAGACTTTAAGACTACTTCCTGCCATTGCCATTTAGAACAAAATGGGCAGTTTATTCTTAACTACATTCTGTGTTTTCTTCTGCCTTCCTTTAAGAAGCCTGAGGGTGGCAGTTTCAAAGGGAATAGGGATGGTAGACTAACTCCCAGTCTCATTCAGAAGCACAATTCCCATGTTCCCTGTTTCAATGCACGGCTGCAATTCCAAATATTTCACAAAACTCCAATGTGATGTACAGGCATTTAAAACACAATGCAAGCTAAATGCATCTTTACACTGATTTGTCAATTCTCCAATTTCTTGTTATATTTTAAACTGATGTTTTGGAGATCCAATTCGTACTTGCTGTAATCACTGGCCACAAACAATTCTTACATCACCAAGTTGGAAGGCACTTTTAGAATTTGTCATTGTTTTCCTCACCCAGCTAAGCTTAAAGTTTATTAAAGCATTAAATACAGCTATCGCATTTATAGGTTCCTCAGAGATGAAGAGGGATTCTGCTATTAAGATTTTCGGTTCCTAAAGACTTTCAATCAAGTACATTTTCTCCTAGCTTAATTACTGTGCACCCTCACAAGCAACCCCGTTTTTCTCCATTCAGGAAACAAACCCTACCCAGTACTTATCCAAGTACAAGGTTATTAAGTAAATGATGACTAGTCCTTGTAGTAATTTTATGACTCATAGCAATGAAACAAGACAGAAAGTTGGATTTCTCTGAAACTTTGAGTCCTGCCTTCTTTCT
Source organism: Arenaria interpres (assembly GCA_013399435.1). Taxonomy (NCBI): domain Eukaryota; kingdom Metazoa; phylum Chordata; class Aves; order Charadriiformes; family Scolopacidae; genus Arenaria; species Arenaria interpres. Next base: position 18,662 of record VXAK01013186.1, on the reverse strand, counting down.
TCCTCCCTCCCCCCAAATATTTCCTTATTTTAATAAAAATTATAATAATTTAATGTTTTGTATCTAACCATGCATAACACATCCTGGAATTTCACCCACAAATGAATTCATTTTACAGAATATTCTTTATATTTCACACGTGGAAGCGTTCTTTGCCTTGCCATTAAGTTGCTCCCACTGATATTTCCAGTATATCTGCCATGCATTTTGTAATCACGGGCATATTTATAAGACAAACATTACATTCATTAAATTACATATGCTGCATTTTTATCATAAAACATCAAGAAGGATCTAATGCTTGAATGCTAAAATTTAAAAGTTCTAGCACATAGTCAGAATTTCAAGTAGTAAAAGCTATACCTTTCCCAATGAAAAGCCTTCAGGAAAGAGAAATTTCACTGCCATTTCACTGTTTTCACTGTTACTAACACTTTTCAATTTGTATAGTCTCTTCTTAATGTCTTCTTAATATTTAGCTTGGCCAACATTTACAATTTTTATTTAAACACAAGAGAAGTCCCATTATGATTTTCTTCTATGTGATATAAAAATAATTAGACCAAATTTAGTGATGTCGAGCACTTGTTATCTGCTCTACATAAACTCTAAGAAACATGTTAATGATCTATTTCTGTATGTAAAATAAAATTTTCATACAGGTGCATTTTGTCTTCAGCAATACATTTTGTATATATAAAAGGAAAAAAATATCAAGAGCACTAAGTGGGAAATTGAACAAGATAGGAAAATTGAGGTGGGGCATGTGTCTTGAAATACTGTGTCACCTTTATCAGTTTAGTGTGCAGTTTGATTAACAAAATATCTTCATATGAAATTCTTGTTACTAAAATACACAGCTTGATCAGTATAATCTGCAAAATTTCAGAAGTTGCGGTATTCAGTTCACCTAGTGAATCAAACAGCAGAGCTGGAGAGGTTCACAGCTGGATGTATAAATCATAAAGGATCAGCCAAGTGGGCATCTTCATTGAAAAAGAATTTTCACAAAACCAGTTAAAATTCAGCATGTCCCTTGACTATTAAACTATGTAATTTGATCTGCAACCCGCTGAACAATGTAACTAGAAAGGTATTCCACTGCATCAACGCAGTGAATAAGAACTGGATTTATTTCTCAGTAAGTGATATTATATTCAGCTTTTACAGTTAGAAAATAATTCTGTGGCTGCTAAAGGGTATCATACAGATTCAGTAGACCAAATGTTGCAGCTTCAGCATTTCTTCACCTCACTACAGCCCTCCCTTTTGGCTTCAGCAGGCACTCGAGCAGAAATGCGGGATGTCTGCAGAGCACGATGGAGGAGAAAGGACTGACCTAGTTCTGAAGAAACTAAACCAGGTACGGAAGAAAAGGATGGCACAATTAGGTCAACTGACAAACTAGGTATCTTAATGAAAGTGGTACTCAGCTGTGTCATTCCTACTGTCACAAGTCAGTCTCCTCAGCTCCACAAAGCACTTGGGCTGCTACAGGCAAAAGGAGCACGATGATTTGTTCACCTACTATGGCAATGATTAGCTTAAACCAGCGTAACTCACATAGCAGGAAAAGAAGTTTAACACCATTTAATTTTGACTCTGCTCGGATGAGAGATTTCTTTGGAACTATTCAGATAAATCTGCATTTCCAGATCCTTCTGTGTTTCTTGAATTGTGGGCTCAAATGACCTGAAATATTTAATCGACAAACTTGGTTAAAATTAGCTAAAACTCAAAATTAAACTAATTGAAAGTGACAGAACTTAAATTATTTGTATTTAAAATAGAAAAAGGCTACATCTCCTCATTAGACAAAAACTACAAATTCTATAAAACTTTGCAATGAATTTGATGTTTGAATTGTTATTAAACCCTACTCTGCCAATAATTATGTGTGTGTGTTGGTCTACCATATATGCTGCAGACCACTCATATTTTAAGAGGGCTAAGTCCTACTTGTTCATATAACAAATTGTGACCACTTGTACCTCAGAGTGATTGAAATTTTTTGAATACTGAAATTTTAGCTCTTTACTACATGAAATACATACTTCTCTGACATGTTTTTTTTTTCCCCAGACTGAATGGATATTTTTTTTTTTTATATTTCTCCACCCCTGCAATAATACAAATTTTCCACTTTCTGAACTGACTTGTTACGAAACTGAGACTTTGGAAATTACAATTTTGTGCTGCCATACAGCAAACAGCTTCAATGAAATCAGTAGTCTGCGTGCAGTTATATCCACTGTTAAATATGACTGGATGTTTTATTCTCTTTATATTTTTTTCCTCCTGTAAAAATAATTCTCATACTTTCGTGAAACATTTCCTTAATAGTTTGTTTTCACATTTACCATTTACATATATGCAGAATAGATGATGTTCTACTAAAATGCCATTCTGCAGCAGAAATCATTAGTCAAGTTAGGTCCACAGTTTCTTCAAGGACATGTTTTACCAGATCTGCTCATGAATTTATAAGAGATCTGTATTTCAATTTCCTTTGACCCTCATTGTTTAGAAGATATGGAGCTGGATGTATGTAAAATATGAATATATGTTTTCATAAGACACATCTGCTGTTCTTCATATCCCTCTCCTATTTTAGAGCACAGTGTATTGAGTGGATGGTTAAACTAAGTTGATGTAACTTCTTATGACCTTCACAGTCGTCATTTAAGGAACAAAATTACTGAATTCACCTTCAGAATTTCATCAGGTTGAAATTTTGTTATAATGATGATTTCTTTTTTCTCTCATTACCCCCTTTGGAAAGCAATGGGGGACTATAATGTGATCAAAGCTCTGCAATTGAAACTGATAGAGAAAAATGAAGCAAAATATTGTGGTTGCTTAGAAACATGCACAAGTTTTGCTCCAATACTCAGAGTCCTTTGTCGCTGAATGATTAATGAACGTGCAGTGTTTGTTTACTGCAGGAAATTAAGGCAGTAAATAAAAGCACTATCACTTTTATTTATCAGAGAAGACTCTGCAAGGACAAAGAGCAAGAAATCTACGATAAGAACAAAGAATCACTTTATAAATTGTTTGATGTTTTAGCACTACCAAATAGGTGGGTTTAAATGACATGTTACACACATAAGAATTATTTGATATGAAAAAGGGACAAAGTACATGCTGGTATAAAAGCAAAAAAAAAGCTCACAAAGGGTTTTGGGAAGAGGGAAAATGGAACTGATACAGGGAAAAGAGCTCTCTAGAACTCTAGCTCTGCACAGAGACTTTCATGAGCCAGTCATAGGGAAATATCTCTGGACAAGACTAAGAAAAAGCAGTTTTCACAAGATTCCTCTAATAAAATACTACTACTAAAAATAATCATCTAAATAATGGAAACTTTAAAAAGAAAACGGATTGGTTTTTTGGGTCTTCAATAAATTTCACATGATCTGAGATAATGAAGATGTTATATTACAGGATATCCTACCTACTTCTGGCTACTACAGGTCCCATGTCAAATTTCATGATAGGTAAGGTATCAGCAGTATTTAATTTCAAAATTTGCTAATAGAATTTAGCCTGCCTCTATCTCATTTGTAAAAAAAAAAATCTTTATTTGCATTCAGTCCACTGTAAACTACATTAATTATTGTGAACATGCGTAAAACCATTAGAAGAAATTGCAATAGGATTAGAAATCTGGGAGAGAGAGGGATGTTTAGCTATACAGACTAAAGAATATCAGTTGAGACCAGCAACTAGCTATTTCCCTTTATTTTCTTCCTTAACAACTGAAATACTGCACATTCTTCTCTAGTTAGTCTTTACTCAGTAATTTTTCCAAAATATAAATCACATATTCTTTATCAGAGACATCATCAGAGGATCTTTGCAAAGTTCTGAGAAAGTGTTGCTGAAATATCAGGTTTCTAAGCAACAGAGTTTTAAGCATATTCATTAAGGTCCTGGTCTTTTATCTTGGCCTCAACCTTCATTTATTTTTCTTTTTAAAATGGCACATGAGAACTTGTCATACATTCTCAACCATCCAGCCTTTAATTCCATCATTGGGAGTTTAGCAGCTGTAAAGGCTTCTGATAAAAACACACATAAACACATACAACCAAATAAAGATAAAATTATGAGGAAAAACTCTAATGTATTCCCAAGTCTGTGGAATACATTCACAGTTCACAGGTACAAATGACATGTTTGTACTACTGAAATAATATGAACCTTCAGGAAAAGAAATATCTTATATGTTAATATAAGACATAAAAGTAATAATAAAAGGTGGGAAAAGGTTGCTAGCCCAATGTCGCCATCTGCACTATTGTGTCCCATGCAGTCCATGTTCAGACAAACAGTATGTGTAAGAGAAAGAAAAAAATTTCAACTTAATCAACCAGGGAAATTACTCACCACTGTGAGCAACCCACAGGACAAAAAGTGGTCAAGGTAAGTCCTTAGACTTGTAAAACAGTTGGAACAGTTGTGAAAACATATATTTTAATGCTTTAGTTCTCTTTGAAAATTTTACTGCCTTTCTTTAATCAATCAAGAAAACTTTCCCATTTTCATAACTGAAGTTTTTGTGGTAGTTAAAGTGAAATCAGGGGATTCTGACAAACTCAGATGTTTTATTCTCCCATGATGGGCTCCAAACGAGCAGTTTTCGAAAATTCATGTGTGGAATCCTGTGAGTGCAGACAGATTTCTCATAAAACTTCATGTGTCAGTTTGGGGATGGTAGCATAGAAATGGAGAAAATTCTCTGAAAAGAATTTAATGTCCCTCTGGCAAGAAAATCCAGTACTTTGAATGCAGCCACAATTCGAAACTAAGTACATCTCTAAAATATTATGTATATTGTCTGTTACTTGAGCTATATGCATAGATTTACTCTTTCGCTTTTAGGACAGGATTGTTGCAGTTTGTCCTGCTTCACTGTGCAGGTTGTTGCACTTCAGAATAGCTCCTGTCTCTGTATCGCTTTGCCACTATCTGCACAAAGAACCAACTCCTGGAATTCTCTTTGAATCATACCAATCAATTGTTTTTATTTATTTTATTTTTTTTTTAAAAAGAAAAAGCTAACCAAACAATTTTTATCTCCAATTACTATGGAAATAAATAAAAACACCTTTAAATAAATATACCTTAAAAGTCCCACTTAATGTAAAGAGAACATATTTCCCTGTATCTGTAATGTTTTTAATTACACTGGAAATTCTGTTTCTAATTGGGATAAATACCACACTGTTTATGGTTTCCTTGTTTGTAGATGAAGCTG
>VXAK01013186.1:0-13384 GCA_013399435.1 Arenaria interpres | reverse complement strand
ATGAAGCTGTCCTAAAACCTGTTTTGTAACTCAGCTCTCAAAGCCATTTCCCTCAACAGGCACTGCAAGCACAGAGCAGTGAAACCTTTGCATACTAGTGTGAATCCTTGATCGATTTTTTAAAATGTGAAGCAAATGTAACTATGTATATATTACATAATATACATTTCTAAGCTGAAAATAAATTTATAGCAACATGTTTAAAAGCATGATAAGACCGATAAAACTAATGCCTGTTTAATTTTCCAATAAAGAATATTACCTAGCAAAGTACAGTGAATTTGAATATCCCTATGGTATGCTTTCTCTAATTTTACTTCTTTTTCTCCATACAGGAGGTTTTGTCAAATGCAGATTTAATAAACCTTAAAGATTTAAAATTTAAAGGAAATGTGAGTCTCATAGAATATAGAATTGGTCTTAAAATATGATAATTGAGAGAGTAAATGATATAAAACTTAACCCTATTACTCAAATTTAGATATATAGCCTTATTGCTTTTTCTTTGAATTATAATTCCACTAAGGAGGGAACAGAGTTAGATTTTAATTTAACTGGAATAATGAAAAATAGTTCCAACTCCTCAAGACTTCTAATATCAGTTAAGAGTCGTCTTCTGCTTTCTCAGACAAATTTGTCATACCAAGCAGCATACCATGCTGACTAAGTGACTAAAAATACTGGTTGCTAGAAGCACAAAAACACACCACCACCCCCTAATCAAAATAACCAAATCCTTGATTTTATGGTAAAGTGCACCTTTTAGGTGTCTTGAAATGAACAGAAATTGATCTGTGAAATGCATTAGCAACTTCTCTTTTTTGCTCTCTGCTTTAATATATCCACTTCTGTAAAAAAAGAGAAACTTGCTTGAACCTCTTTCCACAAATATTCAGCCTAAATAAATTCAGCCTTTACCTAAAGTAACCTATATTCCATCAAACTTTCCATAACTTTCCCAGGTGATAACCAATCTCTACTCATAATCTAAATGGAGTTCACTCCGACTTCACAAGTTTACATCTTATTCATTCTTCTCCTTCAATTTTTATTAATAAGAAATGAAGTTCCGTTCATCTTTAGACATTAACAAAGATGCAACAGCAAATTATGCACTCTTCACCTGGATACACAATTTCCCCTTGTCTCTGTCCCCCTCTAGAGGATGCAGCAGAGGGGAAGTCACTTATAATTAGTAATTAACAAAACTAGTAATATATCTGTAATAAATGGATAATATATACAGCTTCTTAAAATTTGCTGTATACTGAATGATCCAAGATTTTTTTCCAAATTTTTCTACACGTTGCTATGATCGCCACCAGCAAGCTACCCAGTTACCTCCAAAGGAGTTTGTTATATTTGGAGGTAGGTAACGTGTTCCCTAGTTCATTCAAGAGCCGTTGTGACAGTCTTTTTCCTGCTGTCTTCTACATTTATTCTGTGAATTAGTCAAGGTGGCACTATACTTTTCAGGCTATTGAGTAGACAATACACTCTCTCAACAACTTTTGTCCCTCATCCTTTCCGTCTTTCCTGTTTTATTTGCATCAGTATAATTGCAGCCATAATACAAGCATTTGGGATTTCTGTTAACAGCTCCCACCATGCTTTTGCCTCAGTAAAAGCGGAAGATTTAGCTTTCTGTCAGATGTGTCATAAGAAAAACACAGCTTGTGGCTTTCCTAAACTGGCAGTGGACAAGATTACATATTTTCAACAGTTACGCTGTCACCTTTTACATCTCCCTGAAGGTTTAGTTTTATCAAATGAAGCAACTGTGACAGCTGTTCCTGCTGATTAGTGGAAACAATATGTAAACAAGGTTTTGCATCTCGCTGTAATGCAGCAGTTCTTTAGCCGGGAACAAGCCAATTCTTTACAAAGTTAAACATCAAATCATATCTATTTCACTGCTCTTCTTTCCACAAAAGCTCTACAGAGCTGGTTTATAAAATATAAGTACTGGTTTGACCAGGAAAGGTAAGTCATGAGGATAATCACCCAAGGCATTAATGTTTTCATACAATCTAGAGCAGAACCTGATTTATAGGCGAGATATACTTACATCTCGAGAATCGCACTCCTGGATGCTCTGGTTTTCTTCCTTTCTCGAGGCCACGTGAAAATTCTCTTTCTCTGCTGAGGCATTTTGCTGGACATGGGAAATAATAATAAAAAAAATAATAAAATAAACAGTTAACATAGAAAAATTCTAAGAAAAGTCACATTTGAAAAATCAGGATAACAAGAAGAAAACAAGAGGTCAGACACTGCAAACTGTGAACTACTTTAGACACTACATTTTCAGCAAATTTTCCAAAGGGAATGTTCTAATATTCACTCTCATTAAAGCACTCCCTCATAAAGTAAGTAATATAAGTAATCAAGACTTTCTACTTGAAAACTGAACATGCAAAAGTGACTGGATGGTATATTGTTTTGTATGTTACTAGGTAAGATCATAATGAAATACAAGTTAAATTACTTTTTTTTTTTTTGCAAACATTTGGATGGGGTTTTTAAAGGAGGGGAAAAAAAAAAAAAAAAAGAGCATTTTCAGAAGTCATATTCCTCTGGCTTTTCCAGATTCCGGGAAAGATTTAGATCCTGAGTTCAAGCTGTTTAAGAAGTGCTTCAGCTTACTTCAACTGTCTGCAGCCTCTGCCTTCTGGGACCTCACGTCACTGTGAGCTGGCGAAACGTGTTCCATCTCATGCCTTTCACTTACCTCCTTACCCTCCAAATGGACTGCTGTATGGGGCAGCTACTCAACAATCCAGTCTTTCACTTTATATAAGCAGTGAATTTCCTTCCACTGAAATATTGGCCAGTTTATGCACATTTTTTCATGTCCTGCAACTTTTAAGATTCAAAGGGACGTGAACAGGAAAAATATGCACTGCTTTTTTTATAGAGAGCTTGCACTGTATTTATACTTCAGTATAGTTTAATTTAGCTTAATAACTTCACAATTTACAGCTTTAAATACTAGACCATGACAAGGAATTATTTCAAAAAGAAATAACCCATAAAATCTGAAAAACATATTACTAAATTAACTGGATATCCTGATATGTGTATCATTGCCTGTACACCACAACGAGACATAAAGTAACTAGAACAACTGCATGTACCATAATTGCCGGTAGTCATGAAATAATAGTTATGACCACCTTGTTATACTTAGTTCTGCAGAATTATTTGTTTTATAAAGCATTCATCTTCCAGTGTCTAATTCAAAGTTCACTAAAATTCATGGAAGGAATGTAACATTTGCCAGTGTTTCCAAAACATACCTTTGCTAAAAACACAAAACAAAACAAAAAAACCAAACAATAAAAAACTCCTCTAAAACCCAAATCAAAACTTAATGACTTATTCTCTCTCTCATACAATACATTCCCAGAAAATAATCAAATTGAAAAAATAGCATTGATGAGCCCCTCTTTTTGTTATAAGTTTCAGATAATGAAGTGTTAGAAACTACCCGTAAGGATTTGACTTCCATCAGATTGTCTGCAAGACATCTTGAAAGTGTTAAGGGGAATGGGGACAGGGAACAAACCAAACTAATTTCTCTGTAAAGAAAAGTTAGAATTTCAGAACCATCCTTTCCTCATGTCCCTTATACTGCATTGAATTATTAACAAAGTTTTCAAAAATGATGGAGAACAGAGGAAAACAAAACTGGCTGATCTCTATTTGTAATATAGTCTCTGTTTAACAGCTTTTCAGTGAGGAGTTGTCAGTTTTATAGAGAAACTGACTACTAGAAAAAGTGATGAGAAAGTGAACAGATTAAAAAAAACAATATAAATAATTGTTTTGTTAAATAACGAATGTCATTTCATATCTGTATTGAGTGATTCGCTTGTTTGGACTGAAAGAATTATTACAGTTCTGCAAACTTAAATTTCTTTCCATTGAGTATGAGAGACATTATGTACAGTGAATGATAGCACACACATTCACCTGATTTCTTGACTACCTGGAACCAGTAAATCCACACAGGATGCCAGGAAAACTGGCCAGCTTGAAGCCTTATTAACTCAGGAGAATAAATGCCTGTGCATAGTGCCTCTCGTTTCAGAATTTGATTCCTTCTCAAGATTGTAACTTAGAAAATTATACACACAGCATATATATACGCAACTTCTCAGCATGGTGTACTCATTTCTACAGAAAAGGGGGAAGTTTGGGATATTTAGGTGAGGCTGTCATCAAGAAAACACTTTCCCAGTGTCACGTTGTCAAATCTTTATAGCATTTCCTACCTCTAGGAAAATGGAAAGCAGGAAAATTTCCAATTCTCATCCTTCAAAATATTCAAGTGTAATATTATATCCTAGAAGTCTTCCTCTTTTTTCTCTCCCAAAGCAATATATAATATTCTTCCAGGTGTTTCAGTTTTCATGTGATTGTCTTAACCAGTAGGACCAGATTCTGTTACAGACTTTAAAAATCAACTTGCCACAACTGCAGTGCTCAGACTCCAGCCAAGGGAGCAGTGGGAGGTCTGCTTCATTCCCTGTCTCGTTTCTAATTGACAAACATCGCATCAGCTATTGCACAACCATCATCTCCAATTATTTTTCATATCGTTACCCTAAGCTGACATGGATCTGTACGTCTGTTCTAGTTTAAAACCCCACCACAATTCTCACAGCAGCCCAGGGAGGATGGCAGAACAGAGGGCAAGAAGGTGTCTTGCCAGGCTATGGCTTGGTCCTGTAGATTCGAGTTCTGTCCTTCTGGCCAGAATGCCACAGAGCTTTCTTGCATCTTGTGTAGGTACTTTTAACCTATAACATTTGCAGACTACAATAAAAATAAATATTTTTGAAGGCTTATCCATTTGCTGATGATGTGGGTGTCTTTGAGCTAGACTTTGCAAACAAGATCCGTTGTTATTAAAAATAATCTCTCCTAATAAAAAATGAATTTGCCATTATTTGTCTGAATGAAGCCTATTTACTAGACTGACAGCTTACCTAATAAAAATGCCATCAACTATTCCAGAGTGAAACGGTTTGGAAACAGTTTCTGAACTCCTTTCCAATTTGCTTAAAGCCTTCTGAACCCTCCTCAAAGCTTTTCAATACAGGATTTCGCATGCAAATATTTTTTTCAAGGATCATCAATCCTTTTATCTTTTTTTTCTTTGAAATAATTTAGAAATTACAGCATTCTCCTGGTGAAACCTTACAAGCTTGACTAAAAACCAAGCTTTACATTTCAGATATTTGAAATAAGCAAAATTGTTTACGATGCATTTCACGTATATTCTTGCAGATGAAACTAGACTCCGTTGGTATGTACTTTGCTTGCAGCAAAACTTCCAGAATACTTACAACAGAGTAGCAAGCCAAACTCATTATTTCTTTGAGTTCTTTTCCAAAGTCTGCACTGGAATAAGTGACAAGATCCCAATTCTGCTTCATGCCTTTGAAATTTCCTTCAGTTATGCTTTATATCTTTTTAATTTCTAAGATCATACAGATTTTCTTCTTAAAGCGTGCATTGTTATTAAAATATCCTCATCTTAACTGCTAAATAAAATTGCAAAGCTAGGTCAACTGAATTCTATCTTTCATAACATTTTTTGACTTTGATATGCGGTTCAATTCTTTCCTATATTAGAAATAGTATTATCAGATCTTTCCTTTTCCCACATGGCTCTTTGGCGTGGCTGCACAACTCTCTCTAGTCAGTGTTTGTTCATGTGAGATGCCAGAGTGCTATTGACAGGACTGTTGCCAGATGACCTGCCAACACAAACATGGGTTCCATCAACACATTCATTTCCTGTTACTTAGACTCTCATAAGATTACTCTTTTCTGCACTAAGGGTTTCTAGTGATGTTGAATTTCCATGTTAAGCAAACAAAGTAAGCAATTTCTGGCAGAGTGCAAGTTCATGATACCCAAGGACGAAAAAACACCCAACCTAGTTCTATGAGAGTCATGACAATTTTTCTCTAATGATGGGCCATGTCCTGATATGCATATTCATAGCCTGTTTTGACAAACTTTAAATGCAGAAATCACTGGAGTTTGCCCAGAAGCAGATTTTTCGCTACAGAAGGCTTCACTGGCCCCATCAACAAATATTCAAAGACTACCTGTCTTTGGCATGCCTGCTGTGCCTGGTTGCACTTTGTGACAACCTTCTGGCACGTTGATGAGGCCAGCCTCAAAAACACCCCCCAGGCTGGGGTTGCTCCCATTCACCCGCCTCCACTGCGGTTACTAAACTGATGGTCTGCAAAGGAGCTACAAACAGGAAACAACCAAGGCCCTCTTCTCAGCACACTCAAACAGTTTGTGTTCTCCTGGGAGATGCTTTATTCCTTTGGGATGGAAATGGCTTATTGTCATGTCTAGGAAACCCAAAATTGCTCAAAGATTTGTAGCACTTACTGTGAAAAACTAGAGCAGTTGTATATGTAGCTGGTGGATGAAGTTGTCAGAGCATTTCTGGGCAAGGTGCATAGTGCAAGAGCCAGAAATATTTCCTTTCCAAAGTCAGTTCTGTCTGACTGCTCCTGAAAACCAGGGGCTTTGTATGTCACATGCATACACAAGCCAACCGCCATGCAATGCCTCACATACTTATTTCAGTCAATAAAAGGGTGTCAAATCCTATCACCTTTTCCTTCCCACCTCTTTTTTGATTAGCACTATTTGCAAATATAGAAGTTCACAGCAGATTGTGTGATAGACTTTTGACTCGGTCTCCTAGCCCTACAAATTTCAGACATTTAAAAGTAATTGAGTATCTATTACTTTCCACAATAGAAATCACAGAGAGATACATATTAATATCTACATATAGTATAAAGGAAATAATTGTACTGGATTTCTTTATATCCTCACTTCAAAATCTTCCACAGTTTAACTCACATGCAGAAATAAATGACAAGTCCAATTCTAGAAACAGTCATCACCCCATATATTTCTATGACAGAGAGGGTCATCATATATGTATATACATGTATTTCTGCATAAGGCAGAGGTAACCAGCTTTTCTCTATTGCAGAGTCAATAGTATTCAGCAATAAGTGGGAGACATAGTTCAGTTTTTATTTCTATTTAATTAACATCTACAGTTGCATTCATATAGAGCAATTCTTCTCTAAGGACTGCAAATCCTACAATGTACCAAATCTTTAAATTTCTACATCCTGCTTCTTAAGTAAATACAATTGTCTTTGATTTATTTTTTTTAATTATTATTTGCACTATATTCGAACATCTTTAAGCTGGAAAATAGTTGTTACTGGCATACATTATGCCAATATTGAGCATTGAACGCAACAACCATAATTTTGCAGGTTATCTAGGACAACCTCACTCCCGTTAAAAGTGAAAATTGTTAGGACTTTTTTAACATGGATACCAAAAGACCACATTTGTCTTTTCTTCGCATTTCCCATGCATTTGTGTTTGTTGCAATAGAATTTCTCCGAGATGAACATTCACAATAACCTCAAATGGCTGAACATCCATCAGAGGGAAAGGACTTGTTCTTTCAAATAGATCATTTGGGATGATAGATGACATATTTAGATGTTAATTTCCTGAATCATCCTTTTCATAATATGACTACGAGAACGTTGATTTATCTCACACATGCAGCTGCCTCCCACCAGTGTATTATGTTGGACAGAATATGTACATTATTGTTTTAAAAATTTTCTTTGCTAAGCGTTAAAACTACTCTAAATGAAAAAAAAAAAATCAAAATGTTTCATTTCTCAAAGAGCTAGGGCAGTTACCTTGAAGTTTTCAAGCACTGTTTGTAGTATTTGCTACTAAATAATTCTCGCAGTTAAAGTCAATTTCCTTGGGGAAAAAAAAGTAGTTACTAACAACCTCAAACCAGTGGAGCTCATCTCTAACTGAACATCCGTTCTACATGAGAGCCAGTACAGTGCTCCCTGAACTCCAGAGAGCTGGAGGATGACAGTCATCCAGAGCAAAGCACCCTCTCCAGGGAAGTCCACCATGATGTATAGCAAACTCACAAATGTGCTTAAGAAAGAAACACAGAAATAGATGATGAAAATAATAATAGGTCACCTTCCCCTCGTAATATACAAAATGTATTTGCATTTGCAGTATGGAGTGGAACTCTATTAACTACGCTCAGGCATTTAGACAATTCTATGATCTGGTGTTAAAGTTGTTACCCAAATGCCTCCAAGACAGCTGCAAAGGGCTGCTAAAGGAGAGAGGACTTGCAGGAGAGTAGTGCCCTTCTACAGAAATAGCTGGAGAACCATTCTAGGGCATCTAAATAGGCAATGGATGCCAATTGAAAGCAATTCCCAAAATACCTAGCTATGCACAAAAACAAAGAAGCCACATCTGTTTACCAATGTGCTCTGAATTCTGCTTTTTTTTTTTTTCTAATACAGCTTATTTTGAAAGCATTACATACTTCAGACATTTTAAATACGTTTTCTAGTAGAACACTTAACCAACATTTTCAGTTGCCTCACTTCCTTGTAACAACTGCAGTTTCTTATTTATATTTCCACACAGTTGAGGGGGGGAAAACCCTCATGAAAATGTATGCAATCAGTTTTCTCAGGATCAATAGGAAGAGCTCTATGATGGTTCATTGCACCTCAGCTTTCAACACAGAGTTAAAATGATGTATTTACTTATATTAGCCTGCAAACAATACAGATGATATCTAAGTCACTTGCTTTGAGAAGATTAAGCGAAAGCAAACCAAACAAAATTCCGGTAAGATTACGCAACAGAGAGAGCTAAAATTACCTAAACTGACTGAAGACAAAACTTAGAAATATTTTTCTTTGATTCTGCTTTGTGAAACCCATAAATAATAATCTACATTAAGATGAGGACAAAATATCACTATCTCCTTGTCACACAGCAGAAATGCATAAATTGGTATGAAACTTATGAGAATACAAAAAACCTGAAATTATTGGAGTCAGCTCTTAGGTAGGCTTTTCAGGAAAATTCAACACTAAAAAGAACTCCATATATCATACAATTTTGGAACCTAGTGAGGTTAAACATTTACAGTCCAAATTATATTTTAATCAATAATGACCACCATAAATAATTTAGTGCACACATACCCCATATGTGTGCATATATAATTTATAATATCTAATACATAGCATGACATAATCTTGGCATAAATAATATGTTAATTTAGATATAATTGCACTTGTATGTCTGTGCACAAGTGTGAGAGAAGAAAAAGATAGCACAAGATTGAGATTAAATATCATGTCTAATTATAAAATTAATTTTTTAATGTCTTGATTCTTATCCTTCCTAACTGACAAGATAAAATGAGAATTCAATAAACTATAATATTAAAAGGTTTCCTTCCAATATTTAAGAAAAAAAACCCAATCTAATCATTTTACAAGTCCCAATTTTGTGAGAGTTAGAGAAAATGGTAAGTTTGTTATTTTTGGTATGTGTATTTTTACATTTTCTTCCAGAATACAGTTAATGTCAAACACAGTGTTATTACACTTACTGATATGTTTAGATTTGAAGATCACTGCAAGTTCTCTAGAGCATACGTTATTCTTTTTCGGGAGTAGGGAGGTGGGGTGAGCTTTTTTGACAGTACCCATTTATATATTTTCAAATACTCTGGCTATCAGCGTACACATTCACAGAATCACAGAATCTTAGTGGTTGGAAGGGACCTCTGAGATCATCGAGTCCAACCACATTAAAAAAAAAAAAAGAAAAAAACCACAAAAAAACCAAACCAAAAAACCAAAAAAACCCAAAAAAACCACCCAAACACAAAAACACACCCACAACCCAAAACAAAACAAAAAAACCCCACAAAAACCAGAAAAATCACACAAAAAAAACCACCCACCAACTAAACCCCACACCCACAACCCCGCACACACCACCCCTCCACAAACCAATAATCTTGGGCATTAGAGCATTCCCTGAAGAGCCATGTCTACACGTTTCTTAAATACCTCCAGGGATGGTGACTCCACCACCTCCCTGGACAGGCTGTTCCAGTGCCTGACCACTCTTTCAGTAAAGTAATTCTTCCTAATATGTAATCTATATCTCCCTTGCTGCAGCTTCAGAACATTTCCTCTGGTCCTGTCGTTATTCCCTTGGGAGAAGAGCCCAACCCCTGCCTCTCTACAGTCTTCTTTCAGGTAGTTGGAGAGGGCAATGAGGTCTCCCCTCAGCCTCCTCTTCTCCAAACTTCATTTGTACAAAGGACAGTAAGGAAGCAACTTCCTACTTTTTAATTTTATTTTTAACAGAGGTTGAATGCCCCTTATCTGTTAGAATATTTCCTAATAATAATAACAGTAGCAAGAAAAAAGTACTTGTAGATGGTTCACATTGGCTTACAAGAAAAAACCAGAAATATTAATCGAATAAAGTATTCACTGTGAAGTACTTGCTCCATTCCAAAATTGTACATGGCTTGAATAGCCTATGCGGTAGTTTCCAAAGTAAACGTTTATAATGATCAGGCTATCAAGAGCTCCAAATAGAAATAAGACAGAGAAAAGAATGGCTATTCCACACCCCTCTTTGCAGAGGGTGGAACAATAGGATTGACATCGATATTTCTTGAATTTTTATAAATGTGAAATAATCTGAGATTGGAGGATTAATAGCTATTTAATTACCCACAAATTTTTTAGTCTTTACTGGCTCCCTGTAGCAATTCTGTCTCTGCTTGTTTTATGCTTCAGTCTTCTATTTCTAGAATCTTTTATATATAAAAAAATAGAAAGTTAATATAATAAAGGTATTTTAACTGTCAATAAAATGGTGTCTTGCAGCTTACTTCTGTTATCTCAAAAGCTGTGAATACCCCCACATACACCACCTCCCAAAAAAACATTGCTGGTCCTAAACAGCTTATGCTTAGACCAATTTTACTTCTCTTTCACATTAATAGGGTAGAGAAAATCACAACTGGGCAAAGAGCTTGCAGTTTAGAACTAACCAGAGAGCAATGCCTTAAGGCTCTTACAGCCAGGGAAATCTTTAATCAATCCTATTAGATCTATAGAAGACCTAATAACAACCCAGCAAAATTTCAGTTTGGGTACATTCTGACAAGCTATATTTGCTCTATAAGATCATTCTGGCTGCCAGATTTTTCTAGCCTATACTTTTTTGAAGTGTGCCTTCATAAGAATTAAAACCAAACTAAACAAACAAACAAAAACATTTAAAGAGCAGCTTGATTCCAGTTATAAGACAATAAACCTGAATAAGGATATTTCTTTTAACCATTAATAAATAGTTGACTATGGAGGATATTCAAGCACTTTCTGTACACAGGACAATTCTCCTACTATCATACAGTTTCTGGTGATGAGAACTTGTGCAGTTACAAGAAAGATTCTTAACAAAAAAGACATTTGGAATTTTCAGCAGATAAAAGAACTGAGAACTGCAGCATAAGAAAATCTTTTGTAATATAAGAAAAACTATTGCAATATGAGGACAGATGGCATTCCAACAGCACTGGAAATGGCACTGCATCATAACACCACCACAAACCCCAGCTATTCAACTTTGAGGGTCACTGAACACTAACATTTTCTAAATGAGTCCCAATTACAAAAGCACCTGTGCCCAGTAATTTTATCTTAATTCAATGAAAAATGCAACATATTTAGCATCAAGAGTCTTCATAATTTCTCATTTATTACCTTTAGTGAGTTAGCCTATTGTTTACCCACTCCATTTTAATAGAGGACGTAATTGCAAAGTGAATTTAAAGGACAACTGTCTTACAATGTGCCAAAACCAAATTGGTTAGTCTTTGCTAAAAATATCCAAACTTATTATTCATGTAGTGAAATTAGAGTACGCTAACATAAATATCAGACTAAAATTTGTATATATGTAAGAACCTATATAATGAGCCCATGGAAATGGGAATTATGTTGTGTCAGTAAAAAGCAATGCAAGACTTCAGTATTATCATCAGCAAGTGACACTGCATTCCATAACAGAAGCCCATGAAAATGGTAAAATATTTGCTTTGTATTATTATCTATTGGGATTTTGTCTGTAACCGAGTAGGTGTTCCCACAGCTGTCTACAGCTTCTGTCTCGCTTTAATCATTTGGCTGATACGTAGAGAAGAGAAAAATATCTTTTGAAAAAATCTATTTTACGAGTGAATACCAATATATGACAGTTTGTGCCTTAAAGAACAAAAACTAAATTAGACTTCATATAATCCAGTTAGGAAATTTAACTAGTCCTATTAGATCACTTCTACTCCGTTTGTAGGCGTAGATTTTGTTATTCCTGACTTTTATACGTGAGACAAATGCTCCACAACTATACAATTCCTTTCTTTGAAGTCAACTGGGCTAATGATACAAACATTTTTTGAAGACTAGTGCTGCCTCTAATGATGTAGTGAGGTGTGAGCTGCATACATATTATGTATTTTGAGGACAGCTAACTGCTGTGGGAAAGGTGTTGATAAGACATTAGGGGTTTGGCGCTGTAAACTCCTAGGTACCACCACAGCAATTTCAGTTGAAGCTGAGCAGGCTCAGTGCCTTACCAAAACACGTGGAATTCCTACAAGACATCTCTTGCCTCTCTTTTTTAATCCCCAAAGGTAGCCTTTTTCTTTGACCTTTCTGGTCTGAGATTTCCCTCAGATTAATTTCCTATTCTGTCACAGATTTTAAAGAAAATGTTTGTGTAGTACTACAGGATTTCAGTCCCAAGTTCAGATCTCATGGCACTACTGTTAGGTCACCGGGTTGTGCTGCAGACATTTTTATAATTCACCTGATAATGTGTTGTTAAGGTCCACAGACAGCCTTTGCATAAATATCTCAGGAGAAGTGGATCCTAAAACCTTTATTTATATCATATAGGCATGTATATGTCATTGGATATATTTAAGAGCATAAAAATACCATTGCTAAACTGCTTTCAAGGCACTTTATTGCACCCAATACACCTAAACTGATATCACCTAGACAAAACGAAAAGTAGAATTACCTCTAAAATGGCCAAGGAAAGAATTACATGTATTACTGAGTTCTCTATCTATTTGGACTAGAAATATGACTGGATTTGCCACCTAGCACGTCAAGATTTTATTGAATTATTGTCCTGTGAAAGGTCTGAGTAATAGACTTCTGGCGTTCGTATCATTAATCATTTGTATTTCAACTATAAAGTTTTAATTTGTTGTTTTTATGAGTCAAGTGAAAGAATTGAGGGCAACTTGAGAAATAAGTGCATTTTGTAGATAGTAAAAGCTATATCTACTTTTCATATACCATAATTGTTCAAAGAATTGGTTCTGTGGAATATCTATGCTATAGACCTGATACAAAGCACTTAG
>VXAK01013184.1:459177-512620 GCA_013399435.1 Arenaria interpres | reverse complement strand
TCTCTTTTTTTTTTTTCCTCTCTAGATTTTCAACTGAATTCTCACCTATCAACACTGGCAAATATTCACAAGATTTACCACACCCTCAATAGGCTGGTAATGACTTGCCATTTTCTCTCAGCAGAATAGCTAGGACTTTAGCTCCCAGAATGTTTCGGGATTGAAATCATTAAGTGATTACACTTAAAAAAAAAAAAAACCAAACCTGTCACCGCCTTTTTGTATGAGAGGCTGTTGGTTTTGAATCCGTTAAAGAGATAAGCAGTGTTAGGAAAAGGTGAAAGATTATACTCCAGGGGTCAGAGCGGAGTTTGAGCACTGTCCTCTCCATCTCCAACCTTGGGTTTAGATGTTGACTCCATAGAAGAAGCTTTCCTAGATATATCAGATAATGGTAATCATCATTGTTATCCAATTTCTTACTGTTCTAGTGGAAAACATATTGAATGAGCAACCTTTCCTCTTGGGACCATGCCAAGAGTGAAAGAGGATTTTTTTTTTGAAGACTGTCCCTGCTTGTTTGCTGTGTTTTTGCGTTTGTTGTGTTGTAGCCATAGCTGGAAATGCCGATATGGCTTCTCTTTGTACCCTGCAAATTTAGTGGAGGAGACATAGCCTAAAAAAGGGGATAACTCATTTCCAAGATTTCAGTTGGTTTTTAATCGGTTTTCTTTAGAACACATATATGCGTTTATCCTTAAGCAAAGCCATTTCTGTGGTAAATGGTAAACTCAGTATTTCTAATGCTGCATCTGTTAATGGCATTGTTCAATACAACAATGCAAAATTCCCTGTCCAATGGATAGTTATTTCCATTCTTGAAAATAGTTTTATTATGGGTTTTATAGAAAAAAAACGAAATTTTTTTTTTTCAAATTATTTAAAGAATATCCTTGAACTTTTTAGACATATTTGCAAGGGTCACTTTTTACATAAATATGAACTGAAAACACAAAGGCTTTGCAGTCTTAGCTAGGTTCTCCTTAAGTAATCAAGATTAATATTGATATCAAATAAAGGTTAAAATAATTACTGAACAAAGAAGGTCACTATCTTGTTTAACTGTATCATTCCTACTCTCTTGCAGAATCTGACCGAGGACGTTGGTCAAGACGATCGCCAGACAGGTATTTAATAGGGATGTAGCAGAAATAGATTGAAACAATTGAAACATGCTTCATCAAAGGAGTCTCCTTAATGTCATAGCAAATTATATTTTAGAAAGCTAAAGGAGATTCAGAAAATAAGTGCCAGGATTTTTTAACGTTATCTTCACAATAGATGCTCGTGCCTTTAATTTATCCATTTGTGAAGGACTCGCACAGGTTTCGGCACAATCTGTCGTTTCACTGTTTCTTAGCGTAAGTACTTTAGAAGACTTCATGAAAGGTTTCTCTCACTCCTTGGACTCAACCCTTTAGGCTAGCAGAACATCCATGTTTTTATGGTGTTTTGACTCTTGAGAGAGCGTTGGTGAGAACCGAGCAGAAGGAAGAGCTCTGGTGGCTGTTGTGGTGCCTGTGACCGAGTGTAAATGCTGTGCTCCAAACAACCCAGCTTTTTCCTGCACTGCTTTTGATGCAGGTTCTTGCCGCTCCTTGCGCAGATTTTCAGTCGTTGTCCACGGGCTGTTTATTAGTCCAGATCTGTTTTCTGTTCAATAAAATGTCATCATTTCTTGAGGCCTTCATCTCAGGTGCCTGGTACTAGCTTGCTGCCATCCTTGATTCATCAGCAGTTGTGCTTTGTGACTTGATGTCTCCCAACATTTGTTATCTCCTTTTGCGCTTGTTACTTGTGAGCTGGCGTCTTCCTTGATTTCTTTTTCTTCCTTCCTTTCTGTGTTTCAGGCATGATACCTAAGAAGGAAGGAAAATAACTTACTGGCTTCAAGCCCTGATCGCTCAGCAGAGCTGTTCCTTAAAACTGACCGTATCTGTCCTACCATCTGCCTCAAAGTTTTTTTTTCTCTATCCTGAGGTGCTGGCTGCGTTTGCTGATGTTACCTTGAGCGCTTAAGAAAGCGGAGAGAGCTGTCAGCTCCTCCTGGAGATTTCTGGGACGCACTTATAAATCTAGCACACTCTTAGCCTAGAGCGATGAGAGGAGATGCACAGGACTGCGTTGTTTGGGATGGGACAGAGCTTGCTTAGGGCTTATGTGCCCTCCTCCATACTGTGACGAAGTCACGAAGGTGACTTCGTTTCATAGTTGAACTATCTTACCCTAGCCACAAAGGGCTTCTATCAAATATTTTCCTTCGGTGTGGTCAGTGGTTTGATACTTGAAATTAGCTGATCATGTAAATGAAAAACCTCTGCAAAAGACATTGAGGCAGGTAATTCAAGACAGAGCTTTTACTTTCTGTGTGTTAGAACTGATGTCTTCTCCCATCTTCTGATGGACACTTGACATTTTCCCCTTTGTGATCCAGATGCTCGGAACTAAACACAGACACATACTGATTTCATGTATGAAAATACATTCTGTAATCTTTGTTTACTTTTAATCACAAAAAGCTGTTGTGAAGGATTGAGGTAGTTCCCTCCTGTCACTGATCAATCAATAAGAGCAGGTGTGCTTAAGGTATCTTATCTCTTGCCTAGCACTTCTGCCATAAAGCTCAGTATAAGAAATTAGCCTCAGAGCTCTTACTATCTCTATCGGAAGGTGTTTGAGCGTGTTACTGGTTTTGATGAACTGCTTTATACTGACACTCATGGTTATCCTATTGCTTACATTGTGGTGTTCGAATTAAGTGGTTTCAAAAGCTTAAACATGCCCATCAAATGAGTTTGGGCACAAAATCCCAGTAAAGAGTGTAATTTTTCACAATAGTTGTAAAAGAACCTCTCAAACCAGAACCAAAAGCAGAGGTTGATCCTGGCAGGCTCCTCACCTTCAGATTTCATTCCAGTATTTCTTATGCTTCTTGTTTTATGTCTCCTTGTAGAAGAAGATGGAGCCCCGACATTTGCATAACTTCCAGTCAAATTCAGTTGAAATGTGTGCTTAGTTTTCCTCAAATGAGGACAAATACACATGCAACGAGCTATTTTGGCCATCGTGACCGTAGTACAGTGAAGTCTCCCGTGTCCATTTGGTAGGGGACTTGACACTTCTGAAACATCTTACTGGAGAGCCTTGTGTACATCTAAAAAATACTACTTTTGCAAATTGTTTGATTTCAATGTGCTTAGGTTTTTGGAACTTGTATTTTCCAGTGTTACTGACTGCATAGTAAGAAGTGTCAAAACCTGTTAATTTTATTATGGAGTTTATAGAACTGCATAGGTGCTGTGAATTTGAGATTCTATATCCAGAACTCATTTGAAAGTCATGTTAATAACTCTGTTGCAAAAGATCCTTTGAGTGACACCAAATCTATCTAAAGATGATTTTTTATTTTTTTTTTTTTTAGTTTTGAGATTTTTTTATTTTGTAATTTTTTTTATTTTATGGGTTGGTTTTTTTTCCATTCTGAATCTTTGGGAACAAGCCTTATCCTTCAAGATTACTATTTGTTTTCTGACATAACTATCTTGGTTAACATTATGACATTGTGGGCCCTGCTTTTGAGGTGACTTAATAAATGCATATCTAAATTTGGTTGAGATTTCTAAAAGCTATTTAAAAAATTTGAGTATTTCAATTTTAGGTTAATATTTATAATGGGCTTCTAATGCATATTACGTTTATTTCAAATATTACACTTATTTCAAAGCAGTTGTTTCTGACCTAACAATAAATGTACTGGACAGCTAAATTATTTTAAGCAAATTATATCTTTTCTGTGTATTAGCCAGATTTCTTTTCTGGAACCAGACCTTAAATATCAAAGAGCTAGAGGGTGGCAAGTTCAAAATTCCTTCAGTGATTTGGGAGCTAAGATGGACCTCGCTTCAAAATTCCAGTCACCTGTAATGATTACAGCCTCATAAAATGTGTTAGCATTCAGTGTGCGTATATATCTGAACAATAAGGTAGGCTGTAAATGTGTGATGGGCCTTTGCCTTTTCAGCTGTTTGTAGGGGTAAGAAAAGAAGGCATTCAGATTCTGTAAACAATTTCTTTTTCTTCTAGTATGTATATGCATTAGCTTGGAAAACTCCTTCTAGAATTTGAAACAATAGTTGGTTTTGGGTCATAACTACAAATCTAGCAACTTATTAATAGCTTAAAGTCATGATTTGGTGTCTGACTTACCCAGCAAATTGTGACTGACTTACCTATCCAGACTAAAATGTCTTTAAAGTAAAAGTACACTTCCTGTTGTCACTTGGCTTGTTTAAAAGAACGAGGTGATGTCTTCAACAAAAACAAGGCTTCATTGCTGTTCTTCAAGCTTGTGTGTGTGTGTAAATTACTTTCGCCTCTACTATTTTTTTTTATTGTTTTAGAGAAGAAAACACACTTGAGACTAAAGCAATTCCGTAGTGTGGAATTCAAGACAGAGAAGATGATTTTTTCCTTTTAGAACAAGATTGCAAGTCGTTTGATGTTTTGACGAGTATCTTAGTTTTCTCATCTTGTATCTGTAAAATGGTGATTGTTAACTGTGCTTGTGGTGGTCTCGTTGCATCATTAAGCGAGCAGCTGTATCTTTCCAATTGCTTCAGCATTCACAGTTTCTAATTATTTTTTCCTTTGAAACATCCCTCTACTTAAGCATCAGAGGAGCAGGACTATTCACAGGCATTATCTAGAGAGAAGGTGAAAATTACATGTCTGTAAATCACTTCTGTAGGGACTCAGCTTATAGAATTCTTATTTATTGACCTCTGTTTTTTCTTTTTTGTTTGTTCTGGTTTTGTTGCTATTCTAGGAGTGTCCCGCCTTTGTGGTGATTATCTTGCATATCGTTTTAAATTTCTTAGGGTGAATTTTAGCTCTTGAGCTGCTATTTCCCTTTGGTAGCTTTGTCTCCTGCAAATTTGGAAGTACTGAATAGGACGTTTGGCAAACAACATTTATACTCGGCAGGCTTTTGGCTGATGGTGGCCTATTCAGCAGCCATTTGGAGGCTCTACCTTGCAAATGCTAGCTTCAACTGTCAAAAAAACAGTGAGAACTAGGAGGGTTCTGCCAGTCTTGAGTTGAGACCCAGGAGTAAGAAACTTTGAAGATAATCACATCAGAGAAGCTGCGCTTGGTAAGTAAAGTTCCTGTCAAACTTTGCATGAAGTCAGAGGGAGCAGCATGTTCATTTGCAGATGATCAGACCTTTGAGAAGTGTAATTAGTTGTGAAAGGCTAGACCTAGAAATTGCATTCAGAATTAGAAAGCTCTGTGTAGGGAAGGTAGATATAAAAAATAGAAATATTCTGCTGGTTTAACTTTGAGAGTTTGTTAGAGGGAAGTTACAACTGCCCTTTAAATTCAATATATGATTCTGGTAACAAAACGAAATGCTTTTAAAGTAACATTCTTGTATTGTGTTTTTTAGTAGTTTAGAGATCATTCAGTGGTTAAAACGTAGTGAAGGCTTGGTCCAAACCTCAGTTATTAAGAAGTTAAATCTCTGAAGGCCTTACCATGTACTTGTCCACCTGGTGTCTGTGTGTATTTGTGTGTGAGGAGGGTATACACGTGCATTTAATAGCTACTTCCCAGTTTCTGAGCTGTGTCTTTTCTTCCCTGTTCTGTCAGTTTGAGAGCTGCAACTGGATACATTCAAACCAAGAAAAGGGTACAAGTTTATCATATGAGTCACTGGAGAAATTGATTTATGGTGAAGTGTATTACCAATTTAAGCCTTCAAAACAAGTTCAGCAATCTTCCTAAAAATGTCCTATCATTTGTTGAGGAAAAGACTTCAAGCAGGAATTCTTGGGTTAAATTCTTTGGTTTGTATGGGTTGCAGATCTGACAAAATTATTTTCCTGTTCTGTAACTGGTTTATTTTTACTTTATTTTTTTTTCTTTTGCTATGCTTCTCTTTTCACAGAGGCCTTGCATTTTTTCTTTTCCCAATCAAATAACCAATAAACTGGACAAACGCAAGGGGGGGCGGGGTGGGTGGTGTTTTTTCTTGCATTTTACCAGCATCCAATGCCTGTGGCCATCATAAATGGAGACTTTAATAGAAAGGCATTTAAAAACAATCAAATTGTTCTCTGAGGAATGAGATATCTACAGGTTGTACTCAAGTACATATTTACTTCCCAGAACAAGGGGTTCATTAGCACACGTTTTCAATTATTAAGCTTAGTGTGTGTTTGAGTCTGTTGGCTGTCTATAGCCATTTGTTAAGTTCTGCTGTCATCTTAAGTGTTTTTAGTTTGTGTAGGCTTTCAAAAAATACTTACTGGCAGAGTCTTCAGAAACTTCATCTAAAAAACCATAAAGCATCACACTTTCAGTAACTTAGGGGTGTTCCCAGTTTTGTGGTGTCGTTAATTTGCAGCCATAGTCAGATGGAACAAATGGCATTCAGCAGGTCAGGTTCCTTAGTTTCTTTAATCCAAGTAGTAAAGTGCATCAGGTGTTTTCGATGTGAATTTTTTTATGGTCTCTGGCTTATCTGTTTCAATTACATCTGATATTGGTGAGAAGAAGATAAACATTATTATTGTTAATTTTCTTTTATAACTTATTCTGAACGGTGCTTCTAGAATTATTTTCTTCTGACACAGCCATTATGATTTTTTTCTGATGTGTTAGTAGTTTATGAAGTATAATGCTTGGAAATTTTTTTAATAACTAGTTAAATTATAATTTGAGTTTAGAATACTCTTAAAACCTTCTTTCTAAAAGATAGCGTAGGTATGGCCATACTTTTCCTGGGGAGGATGCTGGGGTGGGGGAGCTTTAGGGTTTAAAAAAAAATTAAAAAAGAAAAAGGGATAGATAGGAAGAATTTTTGAATTGGCAAGAGTATTTCTTGAACTAGAAAGATTAATTTTCTTAATAGAAGTGAATATAAAGGTAAGACCAAAGAAGGCATACTGAATGCGAAAGCTTTATTAATTGAAACCAAATTAATTCACCTTGTTGTAGAAACTGGTTTGAACATCTTGCCTAATACTGGAAGAATCCATACTTTCATATGCATAATAGTTTCAGTGCATGTTTAAAATAAAGTACATGTAGCAAAGCCTGTGGGGCTGTAAGGTTCCTTACATGTGTTTCTCCTATAACAGGAGAGAGACTTTCAAAGATACGAAGAATAGGTAAGCAAAAGATTACTGTTAGTATTTGTTGGGAACTGGGCCTCTGATTTCAGTCTGCTCCCTTGGTGTCAAAAAGTAGTCAAAGTTTTATTGCTTGCTTCTGTGCTGTGATTTAAAATAAAAGATGTTGTGGGCATCTTAATAAAGCAAAGCTAAACTTGGATGCTGTTGGAGCTAAGAGAAGGTAGCTTAGGCATGCTGGAGTTCTTCCTGTTTTCTTGCAAGTTTCTTTGGCATCGCTTTGTGTCTGGATTTTTATACCTCACCTCTCTCTTCCTTTCCTTTTAAAATTCTCTGCGTAACACCTAGAGCTTTGATAGCTCTTTGAGCTGCTCTTACACCTTTCTCAGGTGTCCATGTGGTCTTCAGTATATGAAAGTAGGACAAAATTTTTCCTGGAGCATTAGCCTACTGTTTTCATGAGACAGCAAAGGCAATTTAATGACTTGCTGTGGTCAGAAGGGCTGGTGCTGTGCTCTTTCTTGTGCTAATGTACAGAAAGTTGTTATTCTTTTTTTGCTTGGGTTAATTATCTACAGGTTTGCTGAGCTGGATTGGCACCCTGAAGAGTCACCAGAGACATAGGAGTATGTAGCTGAGAGAAGGGGAGGGAAAGACTGCCACTTGATTGGTGTCAGTTTCTTGAATTGGCTGTTTCCTGCTTGAGGACCTCATTCTTTGAGAGCTATCCAGTCCAAATGATACAGCCAGCCACTTATTTTTCCCCTTGTGAAAAATGCCTCTCCCCCCCCCTCCCTCCCAAAAGAAAGAAAATGAACGAAAAACCCAAAGAAAAAACAAACAAAACCTTTCCTACCCCTTGCTCTCTGTATCACAAAAAACTTGGGGCTTCAAAATATAAAGGTTCAGTTTTCTAGAGGTAGGTGCTCTAGTTTTTGAGTCACATCCGTATTTCAAAAACTAATGAACAACTCTCAGAAGTTCTGATATGAATAAATGACTAAAAATAAGGATGCCTTTTTTGAGGCCTTGAATACGTCTTCAGGATAGTCTCAGTTCTTGCCTTTTATTAGACTGCAGTAGCACTACTGTACATTTTTGTATGATACTTTTGGCCTGAACTGAAATCTGGTCATAGAGCACCATGTAAGAGTGAGATGGATTTGCTGTTGAAAGGAGACCATTTCTTTTGTGATTTTTATATCCACTAACTTCCTCCCTTCCCTTCCCTTTGTAATATGCCTATTAGTGGACACAGTTTAACTGGTCTGCAAGAGTTTCATTTCTTGTACTGGTGTTTTTAATTCCCTCTGTAGGAAGTCTCCGGTCTTGCAGTTCATCAGACTGCTTTAGTAAAGTGATGCCTCCAAGGAAAAAGAGGAGACCTGCAGCAGGAGATGATTTATCTGCTAAGAAAAGTAGACATGATGGGTATGTCATCTTACTGTGAGCTAAGACTGATGGAATATCTAAAGTTGAATAGCTGATATGATCATGTTTTAAATACTAATGGAAATGGTATTCAAATTTGCTTGGTTTCTCAATGTGGAACCATAGCCTGTGGTTGAACTGTGGGATATTGATAAGCACATCTAGGTTCAGTTTGCATCTCACCTTTTTCTAGGCATACAAGAAGCTTGTAGGGAACTTCCCCTTGCTTTAGTTTGCCAGCTGTCAGAAGAGACACACTTGTTTGTTCAGAAACAACTTCTAAGAAACACAGTAATATCTCCCTGTATACATGCATAATACCTGGATTGGGCGTTCTCAGTCTACAGCCTGACAGAAAAGCGAATGTAGTTGTACTGGAAGTCCTGCTGCTCTCTCCCTGTCACGTTATGGTTTGATGCTGGTCACGTAAGGGAAAGGTGAAGATTGTCCAGGCAAGGTGATGGCCAGTGGTGGAGCAGTGATTGAGGTGTGCTGCTCAGCTTCCCTCTGGGCAACTGAAGCAGAAGGGGGTTATAACTGCCTGCACGAGCAGTGTATTCTTTAGCATAGGTGCGGCATAGCTGAGAGTTCTACAAGCGTTGGATTTTCAGTATGTATACGTTCAGTCAGCTTCAGTCATTCAGAAATCATGGATCGTTCAAGATAGCTGCTGTTTATCTGCGCTAAATGGAGAACTTGTGGGAGTACAGGACTGTACGCTCCTGCATGATAGATGCAGGACTGTCCTGACATTAGAGGGTGACGTATACAGCCAGAAAGTTTGGTTGCCA
The DNA here is from genome assembly GCA_013399435.1 of Arenaria interpres. NCBI lineage: Eukaryota > Metazoa > Chordata > Aves > Charadriiformes > Scolopacidae > Arenaria > Arenaria interpres. The sequence goes on along the minus strand of VXAK01013184.1, from coordinate 503,265 downwards.
CTGCGTCAGTCAGTAGAATTTGAACTCGTATTACATTCATGTATTACCGGTGACTCAGAAAACACATGCTTCCATAACACGTATCTTCAGGAAGGTAAAAAAGATTCATTTCTCTCCTAACTGTCAGCCTGAAATCAGGCTGGGTGCTTTTCCTTTTTATTCTCTAGCATGAGTAAGAAAAATGCTGGTAGCCAAATTAGGCCTCTGGTTATGCCTCTATAACTCCATTGTGTTTAATAGGGTTGCACAACTGTAGCTGCACTGGAATTTATTAAATGATCTGTTGATGCAGAAGAAGAAAGAGATTTCAACTCTCCCTTTCATTGCTTTGCATACATAACACTAGGAAGAACAAAAAAGCAGTACGTGTTCCTAATATTTTTTGTTGCTTTTCAGAAAAAATATAAAAGCTAAACAGTTGACAGAGGACATTACAGCTTATTAAAAATTCTGCATACAATGTGGAAGTGAAATGAGGACAGAGCGTTTCTAGCATCTAAGTAGAGAGGTTCATGAAATTTAATCTACCTCAGTTTGCCAAGACACTAACACAACCCCCCTAGAAAGTAAGGTTGTGAGGAGGAGATAATGATTTGTGTAATTCAAATAAGGAGATCATGAGAAACTGATTTCTTACACTGTCAGTAGTGTAGATATAATAATTTTTAAGAGCTTTTTGAAAGCATAATTGGAAGGGATTTTTTTTATATCTGCCTTTCAATTTATAACTAATGTATCTAGCCTTTGTTCTCCTGCCATGTGAGGCTTTATGAAAAGGAAGACCTCAGCCTGCTTTTAGAAGTGGAGGTGAAACCAGATGTGCCAGTGATGGACCACAGGGGAACATCCTTCACTGCAGTGGTTCCATTTTTTATCTGTCTTGCTTCTTAACTTCTGAAGGTTTTTGGCCTTTTCCTGCTTTCCGGTGCAGCCAGACATCCCAGTTTGTCCGAAATCAGGAACCTTTGCAGCAGTGTGCTGTAGCAGACCTAGTTATTTGCAAAGCCATTTCCTCTTACATTGTATGCAGAGAACGCTGTATAGAATACGAATGGTATGGATAGTGCAGTGCCAGTTTATGGAATAAGGGGCTTCTCAGCCCAGTTCTTTACTATTGCTTCTGTTTTAGAGGCAGACTTCCTAGAAGCTGCGTACTAATAACTCAGGGTAAACCTTCAAGGGACATCAGCCTGTGTGGTTTCTGTATTAAGCAAAAAAGGTAGTCATTGTCTGTTCTTGAATGTCTACCTTAAATAAAAAAAATACATGTGCTCTCCAGAAGAGACTATTTCCTAACAGAGATGACTTGTCACTTTGAATGCTTATGGAATGATGTAAGTTTTGTATCTTTCTTAGTTACAGTGGCAAACTTATAGGGGCAACATTAGCAAATACATTCAGTAATTGGGAGTCTCCTGTTTGCTTTCAGTGCAAAAAAGTTAGGTAGTAGTCTGAAGATTATCCAAGGAGTGTCATCATTAACGATGTTATCACAGCTGAGACCAAATGTTGATGATTCCTCCTGGTATGTCCATACAAAGAAAATTTATTTTTTAAGTCCTTACATGGATAGTTTTGTTGGGTGATATTTTCAGTCTTCACTATTTGTGGTGTGTTCCTATAATCTCTTCAACTATGATCATAATATTTTTGAGATACATATTCTCTCCAGAAAGCTTACTTCAGCATGGCTCTGTGCTGAAAGAGAAGATAATTTCTAAAGGCTCTTAAACTCATAAACTTAGGCACATCTGATATCAGGAAGCTTGTAATAGCCTTTGCCCTCAGTTCCAGGCTGTTAGGAATACAGCCTCATCTTGGAAGGATTAGTGGAATAATGACACTGGCTATTGAGGAAAAACATTTATAGGAACAAATCTAGTTGTTAGCGAAGTTATTTGGAAATGATGATCTCATGCATAGACTGATTATGGAAAACAAAGATTCCAAACATGTTCTTTAGCATCCCATCCTTACGTAAGAAGAGCTTGAATTCTTTTAATTAGTGTTCATAACATCACCTTGAACCATGAATGCAGTGTTTCAGCGGGAGGGAATTTTTATACCCAATGATGTATAATGAAAAGAACTTGGTGTATTCATTTCTAGTTCACAGTAAGATTTATTCTGTTTTAAAGAACGACTATGGGAACTAAACAGTTTAGCACACACTTGCCAGAACATAATGACTTGAAGAATTAGTTTGTATTTTCTTCTGAGTATCACAGTGTTGACTTTATTTTACTTATAACTCTCACAGTATAGGGTATTCTCAAATGGCAGTTAAAAATACCTTTATTCTACATTTATTTTCTGTCATTGTATTAAGAGTCTTAGGGAAGGCAAGACAAGTTTAATGTCAAAATGCTTGCTAGGTAAGAATATAGTCCTCACTGTGTAATTATCTAATGCTGTGTATCTGCTATGCAATCTCTAGCCAAATATTGGCTTTTGCCTTAGGGAAAGATGAGCTGTATAATGTAATGTCTTCTTTCTGACAGTCTCATTTAGAAAATAATTCTATTTCTTATTCCAGAATCAGACTGAGGGCAAAAATCTTAGTTATGGATATTTGGACCTCAGAAGGTTGAAAACTAGGAATATTTATATCTGCTTCCCTGAAAGTTACATTCTCAAGTAATTAGATCTAATTTATCTTGGATGCGTGTATGGACACCACATAGGGGCCTATTAACACGAAAGATAGATTTTTCTTTATTGAGAATAAGGTCCTTTTATACTCTATAGTGGAAAAAAGTAAGTTTTGAAAACATAGTCAAACATTATTAACATGGGGAAATAAAATGGGAGTGTACTAACCTTGGAAGTTTTCAGAATCTTTAGTGTTAAGTGTTATTAATTGGTTTGGTTCTGCCCCATGCACACAGCCTTTGTTTTCAGCTGTCATAGATGTCTAGTCCTTATTTCTTGATGTAGAGATTTTCAGGTATGCACAGGTATAATTTTCCCTGTTTCTACACCTTTTCAGTGAACTTCACTTAATAATTCTGAAGAAACTTAAATGGGATATGGGACTGTTGGCATGTATGCTGTTATACCTACTGCTCCTAATGAAGCTCAGGACATTAATTTAAAAGTTTAGAGATGATTGTAAGCCTTTAAATAGGGAGAGGTAAGACACATTCATTCATGAAACTTACCAGTCAAGTAAATTTGTCCTGAGGGTTGCTTTAGACAGTCTTTGCAGCCTTGCAAATCGTAAAACATCTCTTTTCCATCCTCCCAACTTGTTCCTACTAAACTATTTATGAAACTACTACTAAAATAGTAAGTGTGAAAGAATAGATAAGGTTTTATAAAAATGTTTTCATTGTGCTGCACTGATGAAAATTCTCAGCCAAAATTTTAAACTAATTAATTAGGATTAATGGAAGTAAGAGGGGGCATCTTCAATCAGAAATTTGCATCTTTCAAAATATAAATAATCTGAAAGCAATTAATTACTCAGTTTGAAGCTCAAACAAAATGAGGCAAAGGCCTTGAATAGGTTCTGGTTGCATAGAAACAAAGCTACTCTTAGTAAATTTCTTAAAATTTTTCATTCAGTAGACACTGACCATCTGAGATGAGCAGGCTGTAAATCTTCATGAGGGTTTAACTTTTGACTTACCATAATAAATGGTGGCTTTTTTAAAAAAGCTTTTTCTTTTTCCTTTTCTTTTTTTTTTTTTTTTTTTTTCCCTGAAATGAGCTATTACCACCTTCCACAATCAAAAGAATGTTTTGTGTGACCTAAGCTCCATGCTTTCACTAACCTCAGTTTGAATATTCCGGAGCCACACAGCCCAGAGTTGGTGATGTGGTAGATGGAGCTCTAACAAATTTCAGTACAGCTGAAGCGTGCTCAGGGCAGGAGGAGATGCCCAGCTTTGAAGACTGCAGTAGATGGAAGAGAATTACTGGGACCTTGTTCTTTTTGCTGGCAGCAACCATGTACTCTTGTGATGACTTTTCTGGTCACCCCATAATAGCTGGGTGGAATTTTCATGCTTTTGCTTTCCCACCAAATTACTTACAAATGGAGGAAAGTAATCTGGAAGTACATGGATGATCATGTACGTAAAGAAATGTGAAAGGCCTAGACACTCAGGTTTTTTTAGTTATTTTGTTTACAGCTACCTGTAGCACTTCAAATTATAAACTACATTGTCTCATCTTCGTTGCAGGGATATTAAATTCCCTAGCTTATAAGACTCTTACAAAGATAAGTTTAAAAATGGATGTTATGAGTCAGCTCTTAGGTCATGAGGAGATGCAAGCAGCTCTGAGAAAACAACCTCATTTAAACCTGGTTAAGTTCTGGATATCACTTTTATAAAATTTAAGCAGGTTAATCTCATGTTGCATTTTCCCTGCCCTGTCCCACATTCTTTCCTCTCTCTGGTTGGTAAAATGGCTGTTAGAGATAATAAAAAAGAAAAAGCTGAATGCTTCTTAAGATATTGGTTATAATATGAAGAAACATTTTTGAAGACTGTCTCACTGTCTGAGACTGACAGTGTCACACCAAACTGACAAAAACTATTATTTTTCAAGTAAATATTTTTCTGCGTCATTGTACCTGCCTGTGTGTCAGAGACAAATATATACTCTTTGCCCATAGGTAATTCCTTTTTTCCTTCCTGTTCCTGATGAGCAGCATGTCGGGTTTCAGAAATGGAAGGGCGATTCTAAACACAAAGGCTGGGAGTTTGCTGTTGTCCAGTAGTGACAGGCATAGCAGACACTCTGGGAAAAAGTTCTGCACACACCTTTCTAGCTCTGATGGTGGAGAAAACACCCTTTAGCAGTTCTGTACCAGTGTTGGCATCCTCTGATGGTGGTACAAGTTCTGGTACCAAAAGTATCAGGGTATACTCATTGCCCCTTCCTTTATGGAAGGTGCCTGTGGGGTTTNTGGTGACTGGTTTACTTTGCATTGATTTTTTTTTTTTTTTTTTTTTTTTTTTTTTTAGCTTCTTCAGACTCTGAACAGCATGTTCTTTCAGTTCTGCTGTGTGACTGAAGGTCCTGTAAATTCTTCTCATGGACCATCAGTGCATAAGCAAATTAGTGAACTGTAGCAGGTCGGTGTAATGGTTGTGCATCTCTTTGAAGGTGCTGCTGCTGGTCATCTTGAGGAAGCTGTGGGCCATTGAGGACTTGCTGTTTGAAACTGAGATCTGTTCAGTAGGTGTTTATAGTTCCCAAAGTGTTCAGATGTCTATCCTGTGTACTCTGGCAGTTTGTATTTATCTGTGTAGCAAGAGACACTGTTCTTAGCACCAAGACAAGGCACATCATCTTGCAGCATGTACAGAGAAATTCCAAAGATATGAGAAACATTCTGAGATACAAAATAGATGCCAGACGTCTCTGGCAGTTTGTGTTTTTCTCCTTTGCATGATGGTTCTTGAGACAATCAAATGTGTATTAATGATAGTTTGGAGGACAGTCTCTGGAATCACTATTACCCTGTGCTGCCAGGTAATTGCAGTGATAATTGAGCCAAGTTGTCCCAGGCTGTAATCTCAGATACTTGTCTACTTGCTTATATCTCCCTTCTCATCTCACTTCACCAGCACTTTGGGGATTAGAATTCTCTTGCTAATGGAATTTGCTGGTTTGGCCAGACCAGGAGAGAAACTCACTTAGTGTTTGGGGTAAGCAGGGAGGGAACAGGCTTCATCTTTGTGCATGGGATATTGCTAATACTGGGTCTGCATTGTCGTTACTTGTTTCTCTCATCTTCCTTTTCAAACAACCTTTGTCTCGCAGAATATGAGATCTGCTATTAGTTCATTTAGGTTGAGAGAAAAGCATCTGAGAATCATCCAGCCATTTTTGTTGCATGGTTTTATACTTCTGGTCATGCATAGTCTATTTTCATTATAAATGTGATACAGTGCCACCTGCACTCTTAATGAATGTCTGGCTAATTAACTTGTAGCAGAGACTGGGATAGCTCAAGATTATATTCTTTCTGATTTTTTTTTTTTTTCCTTTCTGAATTTGTGAAGTAGTTTCTCTTACCAGCACAGATTGAAGATTTTTAGTCAGTTCTTTTTTTCTCAAAAATTAAACTCCAGTGGTCTGATATTGAGCTTTTTGAACAACGGTAAGTTTGAGGCTGGAGCGTTTTGCTTGGAGTTACTTGGCCATACATTGGGCACATGAACTTACCAACGAGGATTGTTGTTTCCTGCAGTTCCTAAACAGTGAACTTAGCCCTAAGCACAACAAATGACTTTCAGTCCCATATCAGTCCTGTGAAAACTTGCTGTGTGTAAATGCAGTGAGTGTATAAAAAGGGCTGGTTTTTTCCTGTTTTCATTCACCATTCCTGTTGCACATGCTGCTGTCGTTGGTGTCTTGGTTCTGGCTGCAGTATTTAGCTCTGCCAGTTGCAGATGCAGGAATCCTTTTTCTGAAACACCTGGATGATCTAGAGCTCTGTCAATAAATTTGTTTCTTGAGGGTTCATTCCCAAATCCACTGTTTGCATATTGGCAGTGACTGTGTTGATGGACTATGTGAACAAGCCGGGTGAGGCACTTGGTTATCATCCCTTTGGAAGAAAAAAAAACATCGGGTCTTGTGATAAACGTCTGTCTTTGGGAACCACATTAGCTTTGCTTCTTCTAGGTCCCAGCAGTGCTCTTGCAGACTTCATGGATAAATAGAACAGCATAAAGATGTTGAATAGCTCCTGCTACAGTCAGTTTTCAACTTGGTGTTCCAGCTGGTGTTTGTCACGTTTGTTTGCTACAAACAAGGGGATACTGAATAATTAGACTTTTGCCAACATGGCAGAACGCCTCCTTTCTTTGTCTCAAGACATTTTTTTTGATTCCTCTGAATTCAGAATAGCCAAAAAATATTGGCTAGGTCTTTCATAATCACAGTTCATTCTGCAAGTGTGAGAAAGGTCTGATAATTTAACAGTTGTTTTGTTTTTGCTTTTTTTTTTAAATTGTTCCAACTGACTTATACCTTCTGGCTTAATTGGGCAGTGCTGTCATCCTGTTCCTTTGCAACTGCAGTAAAGCTTATACAAAATAGATAATTCAAATTTTAAAAAGTGTTTTCAAAAGTAAAAAAGACCCCCAACCCTACCAATTGTAGGTATGTGAATCTCTGTGTTTCTGAGGCATGTATGGCTGGCATTTTTCTGCAGTATTCCAGTTTGTTGCAGATCAGTGTGTTTCAGTACAGTGTTAATTTTTCTTTCCATCTTGAAATTTCTTAAGAGTCTCATTTGTATCTGTCTTCCATGTAGTAATTTATCATTTTGCTCTGACTAGTTTTACTTTCCTAATGGTTAGTTGCTTTAAAGGAACTATGACGATAAACATGAAGTGGTTCTTTGAATTCCTGTCAGAATGATCTGTGTGCTTTTAACTTCTAGGTACAGTTTCTCATAGCTGGTAGCTGAGCTCGGTGGAGGACATTGGGTGCGGTGTACTCTAAGCTCATCACTATAGACGTCTTCTACATGTCTTTCTAGAACGACAAAATGGTGATGAAATCAACTCCCAAATTAATTTCATCAGGTTGTTTCAGGATTCTCCTTGAAGCAATTAGACACTTTGTTGTCTTCCCCCAGCAGGGATCGACACCCTAAGAGGAAGGGCTGCGTGCCTGGAACGCTTACAGAGCCATTCTTGGCTACCTCCTCTGGTCTAAGCCATTTGTTGCTTGGCTCTTTTCAGCCAAACCACTGCAGAGTGGTGGAAGTGGATCAGAGAATGCACATGCAACAGTGAACGGCTGCTTGGACTGCTGAGTCTCTGTCCTCTCACAGGCACAAATTATATTGTCTCTCAGAAAAGTCTAAATGGGGAAGTTACTTCATCTAAATTATGAACTAACTCATCAACTTCTGCTGTGCCTTGTGTGCCCTAGGTGTTTTGGATACTAAATTCAGGAGACTGGTACTTCAGTGATGTCCTGAGTGTTGTTAAAATGCCTTATGCTGCTTGTTGAAGGAGAGCATTACCTTGGTGGTCATCTCTGGGGGAAGGGGCGAAGGGATCTAGCTTTTCAGTTAACTTCTTACCCCATGAGGAGTAGGTTCCTTGAGTTATTGTGAGTGAGGACCTGTAACCTGTTCTCTGTGGTTCTTTTGTGCTGCCAACTTACTGGCTTAAGAATAACGTAAGTGTGGGTCATGTCTATTTTGGCCTTCATGCCTTTTACAGGATTTTTTTAGGAGGTAACAAGAGTACGTGCAGTTCTCCTTAGCAATTCAAAATGTGCAAAGTATGTGTGTGCCTACAGGTAGGACCTCTATTGACTGTGACATGGAGTTACTCTGGATATAGACCCACAGTCATGTTGCAGCCCGTTAGTAGATTGTGGTAACTCATGGTGTGCACAACCCTTACTTGAACTTACACAGAGCAGTTTGGGGTCGAATTTGAACTAGTCTGTATTTGTGGTAGGAAAAGTTTGTGCGTGTGGATAACTGTTACGAATCAGTTCAAGTGTGACAGACTGAGCAAGCACAGAATGTAGGTTCAGTGATTCTTACTCCGTTAAGCAGAGTTCCAAATGAGTGGGTATGAGGGCAGAATGTTGGATGCACTGGTTCATGAAAGGAGAAACGTTGCTGTTTACAGTGGCTGTTGACTAAAAGATTGCTTCTAAAAAAGAAGATGAATTAATCACTTGTTTATCTTTCTTTTTTAAGTATGTATAGAAAATATGATTCGACTAGAATAAAAGCAGAGGAAGAAGTTTTTTCAAGTAAGAGATGCTTAGAATGGTTCTATGAATATGCAGGTAAGGGTGAAATGCAACTTTCCTCCTAATAACAATTTATTCTATATTGAAATATAAAATTGCATTAACTGAGCTTTTCCAAGCCTGAATATAGAGGCCTTTTTTGTAGAAGTTTTGAAGAAGCTTTTCTTGCACTCTGTGTAGCATAAAGTTCAAGAGTTCAAGGGGCAATTTGGTCTTTGTCTCTATTCTGTAAAAAGGTGTGTAGCTTGAAATATTTTGGAACATGTATACTTTACTATTCAGATCTATAGTTAAAGCTGTAATTCTGTCCAAAACATTATTACTTTCTGTCATCTGCTACATTAGTGCTGAATAGTACAGAATTATGCTTCAGGAGAAGTGTATCTTAAATTAAAAAAACAAAACAAAAAAAAAGGTGAGGGAGGTAGTAACATTAGTTTTATTTGTGCTGAACCTGGTGTTCATGGTTTCAAGCAAGTAAGTGAATAAATTCCAGTGTCCGATACTAGTCTTCTCTTTATATAATTTTCCATCACAAGGTATAGGGAAGGTAGACCGAACTATTTATTCTGGCCTGTGTATATGAGACCTTTCTTCAGACATTACTTCTAGCAGTGTTAATCTGCCATCACAAAAGACAGTCTTTTAACAGTGGAGTTGATCATACTCATTTTTTTACACATGATTTTCTGAAGGGGAAAACTGGGGAAAAATGATCTCATGACTGTCAAGACCAAAAAGAAATGAAATAGGTGATTGATAAAGAAAATAAGGTCATCTTGCAGTTTTCTGATGCTGTCTTAGATAGCGTTGCTCTCAGCTTGCTATGTTTTGTCTACTTCTTAAGCACAATGAAGAGTGATGTAATTTGATGTACTAAGTATGTTTTTTTTTTCTTCTAGTGAAATTATATAAACTAAATTAAATACTTTGAGATTTCACCTGTCTGTGTGTGTCTGTGAGAGGAGATTCAGACAAATTCAAGCCAAATCTAACCTGTTAGATTCTCTGCTCTTCTGATCAGATTGATTTATTTTTTTACTCTAGCAACAGGGATAACTCATTTTTGTCAAGACTTTCATGGAAAGAAGGGATGAAAGGAAGGCTGTATATGAAAGAACTTTTGAGTTTCCATTGGATGCATACACCAAGATAAAACAGAGAAAAGCGGAGAGTATGATTCTGTTTACAGTATTGAGTAACATTCTGAAAAAATGAATTTTCAAATAATAATCTCTTTCGTGTTCTTGTTTCATGAGTCTTCTTTATATATGCAGACAGTTGTGACTCATTTGGTTTTTTCCCCTAGTGTGTCTTTACATTACAGACTGAGTCTCTCAAGATTGTTGTGTACACTCAGAACCATGAGACGATGTCATGAGAAGATGGGAAAAGATATAATTAAACCTTGTTATGTCTAGAATAGTAGGTCACCTAATAATAAAACATAGATTGATCTTCCCTTTATGAAACGTTTTTCTTGCATATGGGATCTTTATATTGGATGAAAGTAGGTATTTCAGCCTCTGATGTTTTTTTTCCCAAATTACCTCTTTCAAACATGAGTAAAATAATTCTAACAAAATAGTCCAAGTACTTAAAATGTACTTAAAAAATAGAATTGCACAGTACAGTTCTTGAGACCTTAGTAGTTTTTTGCAATAGAGCATTGTAGAAGTTACAAATATCTTGATTTAACATCATGTTTTAATAGTAGTGCATTTTAATAACATCTCTATTTTGAATCTTCTTTTGCTTTTAAGTCAGCAAAGAAATACCACATAAAACTGTGATGATCTTTTGATAACAGTAGAGATTCAAGCCAAGAAATGACACTCGCTGTCCATCATTCACTGCTTTAACCGTGGTAATATTATGTGGGTGTTTTACTAGTCTAAAACGCGTTCTTCAAGATCTTACTAGTTTCCTCTCCTGAGATTATTTCAGTAAATGGGTATAATAAAGGAAATTGTCAGGAATAAAAAGTTGGTTTACAGTTTTTCTGTTTCCAAGAGTGAAATAAAGATTTAAGTGTATCCAAGTCTGATGGAAATATTTATTGCTTGTTAAAACAAACCAAAAAAAACCCGCATGGAAGTTCAGGTTGTACTGTGTGATTGCATTTCTCTTGTGCTGTAAAGGTTGGACTATTTTAATTTTCAGAGACAAGTAGAATGCGTTTTGTTTGCAGGCACCGATGATATTGTAGGGCCAGAAGGAATGGAGAAATTTTGTGAAGACATTGGAGTTGAACCAGAAAATGTAAGTTCAAAGTCCATTCAAAAGGTGCCTAATCTGTTGTGATGTACACGAGCCAGTCTTATATCTCTTATTTTTCCATCAAGAATTAAAAAATTATTGGGAGTTTTTTTAAAAAATAAAGAAATAGAAATCAGGGAGGTTTATGTAGACCTTTGGAAACAGCTTGCCTTTATTTTAAACCGCAAACTGTCAGTCTGTAAAAGCTCAATTTGTCTTTGCTGCCACCCCTTCTCCTTCACTTTCCCACCTCCTAACCCCGAAAAAAGAAAGATTTTTTAAAAATTTAAAAAGCAGCAGATTGTCGTCTTGTCTGAAACAATGAGACAATACTGGAGATTTGAAGTAGCAGTTGCAAAACTACAAAGTAATGTTTTCTTTGGGTTTTCTAGGAGAGAAAGGGATTTCAAGTATTGTGAGCAATATTAGCACTCCCGTTATGCCATTTCAAAACACAAATAAGGAATATATATAATTGCATACATATATTTCATATGGACATATATAGAGAAGTAAATAAAATTTAAAAAGGAATAGTTGTGCCTTTTACAGGCTTTTTCCTAGTGCCCAATTTTTGCTCTTTAAATGTATATGCAAGTCCCATCTTTTTCAGGATTCATAAGGCATCATCTCTCACTAAGTAAAATGAGAATTGTGGTTTTGAAAGATTTACTGGAAATATGTGGTGTAGTTTGCTAATATTGGAGTTTATGACTGTAATAAACCCTTGAGATTTATGCAGACATTTGGGTATATAAGTAGGTACTCTGATTAGCTGCTCTAACATTAGCAAGTTAATGGCTGAATTGCAAATTTAAATGACTTGATTATCTTTTATTTCTAGTCTGCAGGGTCAGTCTGCTAGTCAGCAGGTCAGTCCTGCAAGTTTTTCCATGTGTATGTCAAAAGTGGTTTCTTAAGTTCCTGAATAAGATAGTGATCTTATGGTATCACTTTATTTAAATATACTTTATTAGTTCAGTCTCAGGACTCTGTTTCCTTTTGGGGAAAAATGAAGTATTTATGTATCAGCCGCTGTTTTGATGACCGTTAATGTTAATTCACCTGGCTTTACTTGACATCTACTTGAATTATACACACATGTTCAGACCCGCAAAATTAGGCAGGCTGGTGGTCTCATGGGGTAGCTGGGTTCAGGTGGGATCACTGTTAGCTTTAGAACACTTGGATTTCGTGGACCTCTGGATTGCAACTGATGTTCAACTAGACGAGAGTTTAACAAATGCCAAATGTAACTTGTCGTCAAATTGGTACTTAAATTTTGTAGTTGTGTTGGGAAACTTTTTCTGTATTTTCTGTAGCTTCTGCACCAACTCATCTTTCTGATTGCACTGCAGTAGGCGACTGTGCGCACTCGTTTGAAGTAGGGTGGCTACCGGTAACTGGGGCGGGTGTCCACTCTGTATTTTTGCACATCCTTATCTTCTCTTTGTTTGCATTATGGACAGGTTTGTCGCTTTCAGGTTTTTTAATTTTAAAATAGTGTACCAAAGATCTGAACATCCTGTTTATATGAGTAAAGCATTTATGGCCTACTAAACGGTAGTTATTTGAAAACTGTGGATCTTTTTTGCGGTCTTAATTTTTTTTCGCTTTTTGAAACAGGTAGTTATGCTCGTACTTGCATGGAAGTTGGATGCACAAAACATGGGCTACTTTACGTTACAAGAATGGTTAAAAGGAATGACATCACTACAGTAAGTGCTTTGAAACATCTCTTAAGTTGTTACAGTAAACCCAGTTTTTTAGAAAAACCAGAATTTGATGTTTGGACTTGGAACAACGAAAGCAGACAGCTCTACAGTGGAGTAGAAGCCATACATTTTTGGTCCTATTTATGGTGATACAGCCACTTAGTGATAACTTGAAACCTGACAGCTACATGTTTAAATACAATTGGATTAAAATGTCTGCAGTCACAAGAAAACAGAAATGTCATGGAGTTCGACATTGTTTCTGTCTCCCAGGATGTGTATCTATTAGATATTGGTATGTTGTAGTTTAAGATACTAAATAATACAAACCCTTTCTGTGACTCTGCATTGCTACGTTCTTCCTAAGAGTTGCTTTCTCCAGTTGAGAACTTATCTTCATGGCATAATTAACATAAATGAGATGGAATAATCACGTTTCATAGAGAGTTGGAGACAGAACTGTGTTTTGACTTATCTTCCAGAACAGAATCAGTAATCACTAAAGCATCTCTAGAAAGTTCTATAGTTTCAGCAAAACTATAGAAGTATTGTTTCACTGCTGTGGCTTGCTGGTTGTTTGCCATGTGTAGACAAGCTCTCAGTTTAATCTGTTGGAGAGTGCATTTTCAACAAAGCCAAACACATTTTTATCAGATTACCAGCATAAGACTGCTATTTTATCTAAATCCGTTTCACATTGTGGGTTTAATCAAGGCATTTTATGCAGACAAACTCATAAACACGCCTTTGTACAGAGTGATGTATTTTGTATTTTTGATGGGGATACATGTTAAGAGATTCTTTTCTAAAACATCAGACATCTGTATAAGAATGCAGACCCTAAATTAACTTTGTGCTTTCTTGTAGGTGTGATACTACAGAAAAATTGAGAAATTCTCTGGATTACTTGAGATCTTTATTAAATGAGCCTACCAATTTTAAACTTATTTATAGATATGCAAAGTATGTTGCACGGGTAAGTACTGTGGAAAACCAGCTTCTGAAATTAAAAACTTATTTTCATAAGTAATAACTGAAAGACTGTGTACTTGCAAGTGTGTTTCTCTTCAGATACCACTCAAGTTTGCTTCTTACAAATGGAACTGTTTGTGCTCTAAAAAAATATATGCAAAATGCCAGAACTGGGAGAGAAAAGTGTATAGGATGCTTGATGTTCAGTGGTTTAGTGTTTTGCCATGCTTTGTTGCCTCTGCTTCAAGCTATTTTGTGACTTCAAAGAAGTCATTTAGGCCCTATTCTCTTGCATATTGGAGTTTTGCCACTTCCACTGGCTTTATAATTTCCCTGGTTTTCATTCTTGCTGTTTTGAATTTTGTGAGCATAAACATATTTAAAACAGGAAGGCAATTCAGGCATTTCTGCAGATGGTAAAAATAACTAAGATGATAAAAGCTGGATGTGATAGAATACAAATGCTGGTTCAGATGGTTCTTGGAAGGTCATTAACGATGTTCTCAGTATTTGTTGGACAATATGCTCATACCAGCCTTCCTACTATAAAATACATATTGATAAAATTGTAGCTGGCATGGGAACCCATAATATGCATAAGACTATTCCTACTTAAAGGGAGCAATAAAAGAACGTGAATTTTCTGGATTAACACTTTGACGTGGAGTTTGGACATCCATCTAGCTAACGTGATGGAATGTACAGAAGATTTAACATAAAAATGATCACAAGCAAAACTGAAGCTCAGATTTCAGTGCAGGAGAACCAAAAGCACCAACAAAATTTGCAGAAAAAAAATAACATGAAGAAAATAATAAGAAATTGAACTGATGGCAATTCTGATAGTGAAATTTGTCGTAAGTAACTCAGATTTATAGCAGATCAGTGCTTTCTGTGTGTCAGCATGCAGAGACATTTGCAGTAGTTCATTTTTAATCAAGGAAGCTTACAGCTGAATATAACGATGCATGGTATTGGCATGAGAGGGGAACCAAACCCTATCAACATCTTAATTCCTCCTTTGCTTTGTGAAGATTTATTCTGCCAGTTTTGCTTAGTGTAAAATGCAAAGGCTGAAAATAAACGTTGCCAAAGAAGTTGAAGATAATGATGAAATATTTGGAATAGACTAAAAAAATGCTTTACTAGTAGCGAATCTGTGCCAGCCGATGGCCTGTCAAAAGTAAGTGCAGAAATGAAAAAAGAAGGTAGTGGGTGGAGTTTTTTCAGGAGTTAGCAAATTGTTGTGACAAATTGTGGTCTTGAAAGAGAATTTAAACATTGAGACACAGATACTGTGATGTCACTTGTGACCAAAAAAAACCCCCAGATTGTAGAACTGCAAGTCAAAGGCACATCAACAGGGGAATTGTCAAAGCAATGTTAGATTAATAGAATTATTGAACTTTTAATGCTGTGGAGCCAGGGGGAGTCCGTAGGAGAACGGCATCCAGTAAGAATAAAATGAATGCTGGCAAAGGCTGATTTATCTAGATGTGGCAGGTGAATCTGTATGTAATTTTTATCAGAAAAAATAATGAAGTTATTTATAGAAAAAAGCCGTTGGGAGCAGTTTTGGGGTTTTGATTAGAAGATTTTGTAATTTTCATCTTAAGGGTAGTAATTTCAGGGAACTGCACCATGGCAAAAAACACGTGTCTAAACTTCTGAGGTTTTAAGAGAGAATTTTTGAAAACGTCTGTTGTGATTCGGTATTTAGGGTTAGTTTGTCAATAAAAATTAAGTATCATTAAGGTTTTATGCAGCATGTGCTATGTAAGTCAGCATGGATTTGAGGACATGATTTAAAACACCATATGTTGGCGTTAAGCACAAGTACGTTCCTCGCTCCCTGTTTGCCATTGTCGTTGCCAAGTTTGAGAACATACAGATGCAGGTATTTCATGGCTTAAATAAGTCTGAAATATGGGGAAAAAATCTCAGAATAGACTGTCTGTCATCCATGTAAAACAAATAATGAAATTTATCAGGGTTTGTCAATATATTCTTTTCACTGTATCCAAGAAGGAGAATGTGAGTATCTGGAATGTATGTTAAGAATGAAATTGGAGCATCTGGCATGGCAGATGTGCCATTAGGCAGTTGGAGGTGGGTATAAAGGGCTTATCTGAACAGTTTGTTTTCAACTGTGGTTGGAGAGGGAGAATGTAGAAACTTAATGTAAGGAGTGTAAAAGCAGCACGGCCAAAGTAAAGGCGACAGAGCCTGATTTCATTAACACTTCAGGGTGTGTGGATAATTCAGAGTACAAGAAGTATGGAAAATAAAATGTATTCTCACAGCGGTATGATTCTTGCTTAAAGGTGTTAGCGACTTAGGTGTAAATGGGCTTTGGGAAGAGGATTAGTTTATAGAATTATTTGATGTTGGAAATAAGTGAAAGAGTTGTATCATACTAATACAAAAATGCCTTCACAGGTTTGTGTTTTTTTCCAGCTTTATTACTAATTGAAAAGCTTTGTTCATCCTGGAATTTACTTTTTTCCTCTAGATCAGATTGAGTGAAGTCCCTTTAGGATTTAGTGACCAGAATGTAAAACAGCTTCTGATGTTTTCAGAGTTGCTGGCCTCCCCACTTACCTTCCAAAACAAATCTGCACTAAATTCTGCCTATACGGTTTTAGAATTGAGCTATATTTTGTATGAAATGGGTTGCAAGAAGAGAGGATAACCTTGTTGCTAAGGCATTCAGTTGTTGTCTGAGAAATGGGATCTCCCTCTATCCTTCCTGCATGACAGAAGACAACTCAGTCATGTTTTGAGCTTTTTTTTTTTTAAATAAAGATGTATATTCTGTAACACATACAACTGCACTTGTAGAGGTGAGGCAGAGGGCTCCATTCCCTTTGCCTTGGGTAGCTCTCTTGCACTGTTTTGTTAGGCATTCCTTGTATCCTGTATATCCTTGTATGCTTGGTTTTTCTGAATTTAGACTTTGCAGTCTGCAATTTTGAGTACATGTAGGGAGGTCATGGTCTACAGTAGCTAATGTGGAACTTTATTTTTGGGGATTTCATTAATTTCTGAATTTTTAGCTTAATGCTATAACCAAGGCATAAAAGAGTGGGGGTTTATGTCCCATCTCTCTTGGGTTTATGTCCAAAATTTGTTTCATTTCAAGACAATAAATGTAGATGGATGAACTACTTAAAATAACAGAATGGAATCTTACATGTACATATGCTACTTTTGAGATGTGCAGAAGTTATCAAATACATTAACTTTTTCACTGCTTCGATCTAATCACAGAATGATACAGGCTTGGAAGGGACCTCTGGAGATCTAGTCCATCTGCTGGGTACCGATGATGCTTCTTTTTCTTAGCAGAAACAAAAAAATCACCTCTAAAGCCTTAATGTGCTACTGCTACATTGAACTAAAACATGAACAGTTCGAGAGGAGTCTTGATGAGCTACTATATTATGTTTCCTCTGCTCATTTGATAAACAAAAAATCAGTTTAATCTGAATTTCATGTAATCAGTAGAATAACAGAACAGAGAACCTCCTTGGCTCTGTCTTGTGTGATCACTGTTCCCTGATGGCTGCGTAGCTATCTACTGACAGTTCACGTAGTTGTAATAATAGTGTTGGAAATAACGTGCAGGGATACTATTTTAAGAGACGTATGGCTGTGCAGAGGCACACGTGGACACACGGATAAGGGTCTAAGGACCATCGCTTTCTGGAAAGGTCTGAAGTCTCAAACAGGAGAGTGTGCCTCAACTGTGGTGACAGTCTTTTGGGAAAGCGTATAGAAAGCAGCATCTCTGTATAGCAAGCCATTAGCTATGAGGAAGGAAATTCTACTAGGAGGTTGTGTTTTATTAAAAACCACTGTTAGATACTGCTGTTTGTTAGTTATTTGCTGATTTATTTTATGTGTGGGTGAGCTGTGGTGCAGCCAGTCAGGGAAGTGAAAAAAATACTGAAATCATGCTCTTTTTTCCTTTTTGACCTTTTTTCCTTTTTATGCAGGAAAAGGATCAGCGCAGCCTAGATATCAATACTGCCAAGTGTATGTTGGGCCTTCTTTTAGGAAAAACATGGTCCCTTTTTCCAGTATTTCACCAGTTTCTAGAGGTACGAACTTTAAAACAGAATTACGTTTTTTTTTTATCTGTCTTCTCTGATACTTTGACTAGAAGTAGAATGAACAGCTAAGAATTTTGTGTTCCAATGTAGAATATAGTAACCCCCAAAGCAGCACTGACAAATGGTTATCTCTCCTTTCTTCCTTTTCCCCAAATCCCTATGGTGTTAAGGTTTATTTGATGTAGACAAAGTATAGATCTGGTTTTGATTTGCTTTTAGACCTTTTTTTGTCCAAAAAATATTATTGCTGTGTCTTTGTCCACTAAAAGATGTCTTAATTAGAAACATGTATTATTCAACACTTGTTTGACTACTTAGTGGTTTCTTTAATCCTGTTTAGTTTTAGATGGCATCCAGATTAAAGTAATAATTCATCACAAGGTTTAAATTTTCTGTAAGAAAATGTGAGTTTGAGGGAGTTGAAAATACATTTTAGTAACTTCTGTTTCTTGCCTTAAGCAGCAATCAAAATACAAAGTTATCAATAAGGACCAATGGTGTAACGTTCTCGAATTCAGCAGAACAATTAACCTTGACCTCAGTAACTATGATGAAGATGGAGCCTGTAAGTATTGCCATATGTTGGTGTTCTAAAATAATTTATTTCTCTGAGCTTAATCACTCGGTGTCCTTTTACAGAATTTTGTAAAATGCAAGTTATTTGATCTCTCTACAGGGCCGGTGTTGTTGGATGAGTTTGTGGAATGGTATAAAGGAAAACAGATGACATAGGAGTTTAACTATGCACAGCCACTCGAGAGTCACTGTTACCACAGTTATGTCAACCATTAGCCATAAACTGCTATTTGTATGGAAGTGCATGCTGCTTCTCTTGCACTGCGTCCCTTTGGCAGGGAACTTTTGGTGTTTGCTATTTAACAAGCTAGCTATGCTCGCTGTGTAGCATTGTTCTCTTTGAAGGCTGCTTTGCATTTTGTATTTACACTACGAATTGGTGAACTTGCCAGCGTCTTCACTGTGATTATGTGTATATTGCTGTCTAAATTTTGTATATGTGTATAAAAAAAAGAAAAAAAGCTTCACCTAGGGATTATTTCTGCAGAAATGTATTGTACAAATAATTTTGTGGCATATTTCTAGTCATCACTTACATGTTTGTTGAAACTTCAGTTATTTTGTATTTCTTTTGGTCTCAAATGTAGCATTTCAGAAAATGAAATGAACAGACTGCTTGGACATAGTTACGTGAAGAACTATTGTCGATTTTAATGTTACTATTTGAGATGCCAGTTTCTGAGGGGAGAAGACATGCTGTGACTTTCTTCACCGGAATTCGCCAAACCTGACCTATTGCTTAATAGGAATGAACATTGGTGTCTTAAAAAAATAATATATATATATATACACACATATAAATATTAAAACACTGTAATAGTTGTACATGCCACAGATGATTTCCATTTGAAGAAAAAAGTACTGACTTTTTAATGTTAAAACTGCAGTAGTCATTATAGGTACAAATGAACAAATTAAAGTACCTTTTAAAAATGGGTTTTAGACTTTCTTAAATTACCTTTGGCATACTCCTCTCAATTTTTTTTGTGTACCCAAGAGTGTTTGGTCTATGTTGCAATCCAGTGAAACTGAAAGTTCTAGCTAAAACTAGTGGTTTGGGGAATAAAGTCTGCTCACCCCTAGCACGTAGATAATACAGATTTGGGGTTTTTTTTGTTTGTAACATTAGTCTTTCCCAGGGTCTCTAACTTTGTGTTTCTAAGAAATTAAACATATTATACTGAGTAGTCAAAACATTACTTTTTCTTTCATGCTGGGGATTGGAATTTCCTAGCAGAACGTCCATTGCAGGCAATGGGCGTGTTAAACACCAGCATTAAATGACACTAGTTTTTAGTAGGGACCACTGCCTGTTTCACTCGCTGCTTTATAGGACAGTTCCAGTGATTATTTTGGGGAAAATTAGTGGATGGAATGATGTTTAAGTTCTGTAAATTTGTCACATTGTCTTTGCCTTACCCTTCTTTATTAACTAATGTTAGTGTTGATTTTATGAATAGGTCCTTGAAGTATCCGGTGCTATTAAACTTTGCTCTCTGAGGATTTATTAAAATGTTCCCTGTTGATTCACGGAGCATTTAACAAAAAAGGGCCAGTGGATGTTTTGGAACAAAGAATAACATCACTTTTGAGTAGAAATATTTCACAAGGTATTGGCAGTTTTGCTATTTCTCTAGAACGCAATCCAGGGGAAGAGGGGGGAAAAGCATTTTAGGTTGAATGTGAAATTTTCAGCTGTATAGAAGGTCCTGTTCTGCTATCACTGAAGTCAAACTTGACTGCTTGCAGGGTTAAGCCTAGTTTAGCAAAAGCACATTAGTTTGTTGCCCTGGACCAGGAGGTTGTGACTGTGGTGCTACAGGGGGTCACTCGTGTTCACATCTCGTTGTTGTTGTTGGGTTTTGTTTGTCAAACTCAGCTGCCAAAGAAAAAAAAATTGTGTGTGTTTGTGTATATTTGTATATACATAAATAGACAATATATATGCATATACAAACCCTATAATTTTGTGATGCTAAGAAGGAAATACTACCTTTCCCCGTGAAATAGTCATGTTTGGATTTCCATGACATTAAATAGTGCTCTTTAAAGTTAATAGTGGTAAAACATACATAGACATTGCTTTCTCATGTACTAATATGCATAACCTTAATTCCATGTTTGATGCCAGTTTGCACAAGAAATTAATTCAGTGGAGTGTGGTATTTAATGTTTACAATAAGCCTCTTACTAAAACACACGTTTTATTAAGACTTCTGATGTAAATGTGTATATTACCATAGTATAACCGTAAGGAAATATCAGTGGAGCTGCTGGTTTAGTTCTTAGAAGAATGAACTCTAGAAGCAATATAACTTTTAACATTAGGCTAAATTGTGGTTGCTAAGATTTTAAATGAAATACTGTAATTGTTCTTAAACGTTAAGCTAGTTACTGACTCTAGAAAACTGTTTAGCAAAATTGGCATGAATCCTGCAACAAATACAAGGTTTGCATAAAAGGTTTTGTATGTCACAAATCATTTGGCTTCCAATAACGGAAGCAAGAGCCAAAGACTTCTGATCTCTTACTGTTACGTAGCTATAATTTTCATATAACAGGGTCAACAGAAATCTGTTCAGCTCAACCAGGTGCTCTTTCTCCAAGTTGTCCTAAGGTTTAGCAGGATACAAAATTTAATTGAAAGGAAAGAAAACAAAGGAAAAGAAACCTCAGAAAGTGCTCACGCTGTATAAGTAAACAAACTCTTCATTTTTTCTTTGGGTAAAAGTAATCAGGAGTGATGAAAAGGAAGAATGTGTTTGGAAATGAATCGGGTAGACGATGAATTTTTTTTTTTTTTTCCACTTGAAAGCAGGATGAATCTGTAGTTTTCAGCTGGTTTATAAACGTGCATCTTCATAAAATAAACCACAAATTAAATCACAGCTAGTGGATGGCTTTACTGACAGAGAACAAATGGACTAAAGTGGACCCCTATGGTTTGCTAAACTTCCCTGTGCTATCCATCCTTCTGGGTTTTGCTCTGTGTGCTGATAAGCAGAGGATCCTAACGTTGCCAGCTCTTGTATTTTGGAGAAATTCCCTCTCATTTTTAAATAATTGTGGAAACTTAACTAAGCTACTCAGCTTGTCTTGCAGTTTGGTGCTTGGTTTTTCGCTTGTTATGCCATCCTATTGTTGACATAGGGTTTTGATTTGTGGAGGTTTTTTTTGTTGTTTTGAAAAGTAATATCCAAAATATGCTGACTTCTTGGATGGGACACTGAGAGGTCATTCTGGCAGAAGTGTCTTGGGTCTTGTGCTAATCTTTCTGGTGTGCTATTACTGTCCTTATAGCAGAAACCTGCTGATCTACGTGCAGTTCATGCTGGGTATTTGGGAGATGTAAAGTGGAAAGGCAGTTAGCGAAAGGAAAATGGCATCCAAAGACTACAGCAGTGGGCACTCTTAAGTTGGTGGATGACAAATATTGGGAGCTCTTTGGACTCAATGATCTTAAAGGTCTCTTCCAACCTAAATGATTCTATGAATATTAGTAACCGGAACATTCCACAAATTAAATTTCATTCTACAGCAAAATAATATTCAGTATTTAAAATATTAATATAATTTTGTGTTACTGTTTTTCACTTTTTATCTTTTTCAAGGAAAACAAGCTGAAGAGGGTGGGATGTATCGGAATCCTTAATGTACTTGAGTTGTCAGTTAAAACCTGTTTAAGGTTGCCTTTAAGCTACAGTAGGTATTTGGGTTACCTTTGTGTAGCCTCTTCTAACATTTGTAAAGGGCTGGAGGCCTTGTCCATTTTACCACAAATACATGCATTTTATTTCATCACAAATGTGCTCACACAATCAAGATTACTTACAGCTCATTGCTACTTGGTTAATGTTCCCAGGTTGCTTTTTTGGAGGGCAAGAAATGGATTTCAATTGTTTTAAGGTTTTCCCAGATTTCTGTTGACCCTTGGTCACAAGTCTAACAAATTCTTTAATACTCTTAGAATTCATGTAGCCAGCTTTAAAGGTTAGCTTGTGCCCTGGTTTTAATTCTAACTGCTAAAATACCTCTTTCTAGGCCTTATATTTTGTCCTTTCGTATCGCTGTAAAAGTGTATAGAATCCATCCACCAACTAAACAGTTTGTTGTCTGTAATTGAGACCAAAACTGGGCTTGATATTTTTTGGTTTTTTTATTTTTAAAATTTTTTCCTCCCCTCTGTGTGTGCGGGTGTACGTGTGTTGTCACAAAAGAGTACCCACTGAAGCTGCTGTTGCAGGAACAGCAGTTAACCTGTAACTGTGAATGCTTTATGTCTTAGTTATTTGGATATCCCATAAATAAGGTGCGCTAAACTCCTGTGACTCGCCACCTGACAAAAATACTGTTACGCCACCGAACATGAGTTCAGCCAGTTGATTTTTAGGTCTTTTGCTGGTGTTGATGTAAAATGGCATCTCACAAATAAACAGTATTTGTGTTGGTTTCAGCAACTGACTTCAGATTTTTCTGTGGTTCATACTTCAGAAGTTCTCATATCTGAGCATGTATCACATCAGCCGGCAACTTGGATCATTTAGAAGGGGAGAACTTGTATGTGTAACCTTGTCAGCCTTATTTCTAATAGCGAGGCAAATCAGTATTTAAAACTTTTGTTGGGAAAATGGTATGTTTCAGAGGGAGTGTGTGGGTGTAAAACAGTATTGTGATACAAAGGTTTTCAACAAAAAGAGTCACTTTGAGCAGGGATGTCTCTTAAGGCAAAATTCTACAAGAACTGTGATTATTACACAGGCTTTTGGGCCATGAGATCCTCATAAAAAATCTGTTGGTGGATGTGCTGGATGAGAACCAGTGAGAGGTGGACTGAAAACTGGCTGAATGGCTGGGCCCAGAGGGCGGTGGTCAGTGGCACAAAGTCCACTTGGAGGCCAGTAGCTGGCGGTGTACCCCAGGGGTCAATACTGGGCCCGGTCCTGTTCTACGTCTTCATTAATGACCTGGATGATGGGGCAGAGCATACCCTGAGCAAGTTTGCTGATGATATCAAACTGGGAGGAGTGGTTGACACAAGAGAAGGTCATGCTGCCATCCAGAGGGACCTCGACTGGCTGGCGGAAGGAGTCAGCAGGATCTTCATGAACTTCAACCAGGAGAAGTGCAAAGTCCTGCACATGAGGAAGAACAACCCCATGCACCAGTATAAGCTGGGAGCCACCCAGCTGGAAAGCAGCTTGGCAGAAAAGGGACTGGGATTCCTGGTGGACACCAAGTAGAACGTGAGTCAGCAACATGCCCTCGCCACACAGAAGGTGAATGGTATCTTGGTCTGCATTAGACAAAGTATTGCCAACAGGTCGAGGGTTCCACCTCTGCTCAGCACTGGTGAGGCCACACCTGGAGTACTGTGTCCAGTTCTGGGATCCCCAGTGCAAGAGACATCCTGACATACTGGAGAGAGTCCAGCAAAGGGCCACAAAGATGATGATGGGACTGGAGCATCTCTCCTGTGAGGAGAGGCTGAGAGCTGAGACTGTTTAGTCTGGAGAAGGTGCTGGAGGGGATCTTACTAATGTATATAAATACCTGAAGGGAGGGTGCAAAGAGGACAGAGCCAGGTTGTTTCCAGTAGTGCCCAGTGACAGAACAGAGTCAGTGGGAACAAACTGAAACACAGGAGGCTCCATCTGAACATCAGGAGACACTTTTTGACTGTGAGGGGGACTGAGCACTGTCACAGGTTGTCCAGGGAGGTTGTAGAGTCTCCATCCTTGGAGATACTCCAAAGCTGTCTGGATGTGGTCCTGGACAACTGGCTCTAGGAGGCCCTGGTTGAGTGGTGGGTTTGGACCACGTGGACTCCGGAGGTCACTGCCAACCTCAACCCTTCTGTGATTTCCAAAAGCATATGCTAAAGAAAATCTCTGAGTTACTCAAATGTAATGCTGGAAGAGAAGTCCAGTCTCATAGTATTTAAATATGGTGATATTTTGATCTGAGGGTCTGTTGATCGTGTTAAACACTTGGTGGTTTTCTTCCTTTTTAGAAGACTTTTTCAATTATTTGACTTGTAATGAACTGTCACGATCTTTGTAAAGCAAAAGTAGAGCGGCAGCAAAGCTGCTGGCAATACGATGTTAAAGTTATGGCCTAGATGTCCATATTACACTCACAAATTTAGGTTTTTAAAGGAGCCATTAGTTAATTGTACTCCTTTGTGTTGCTTGCAGAGTTACAAACCTGGTTTTGAATAGGAAACAGACTTAGAAGCTGGCAAAGAAAGTACAGAACCACTTGTAAGAGGTTCCACAAGAAATTTTAAAATACTTCACGCTGTTTGAGCTACCAGTCCTAAGGCTCTTGACTTAAAATACTATTTTAAGTTGCACGTATTTAGGTTGCAATTAGAATCTTGTAACATGGAGCCCATTCTAGAGAAGGGGTTCTCCATCACCTTCGTGTCGGCGATGAAGGCTGGGGTTGCCCTCACCAGCTCTCAGGGTGTCGCCTGCTGCTGGCGTTTATCCGAGGGGGTGAGTCACAGCCGTCTGGCCCATGAAAACTTTAATACCACCACCCAATTAGTTTCTGATGTTAATTATATGTAGGTTAGATGTGAATGTCTTTTCTTTATATTCAAGGGTTATTTTTCCAGCCCAGTTATCGGCCTGCTCCGGACAGATCAAAGTGGTTTGTACCGACAGCGAACAACTGGTAATATTCCAAGTGTAAGTGGGGGACTGTGTGGCTGTTGCACACGGAAGGGGATGGAGAGATGGGATGGGTGGAGAGAACCAGAGCACGAAGAGAACTGCGTGGAGGCCACAGAAAATACGAAAATGTTTTGTATTAATTTCAAGAGCAATCGCTAATGAAGTGAGAAACTGATATGAAGGAGAAGCAGCTAAGCGTTTGGGTTTGGACGACCAAGTGTTGCTCGGAGTGTCTGGAGTGAGCAGTAGCAAAGGGAAGGTGCCAGATCGGGCAGAAATCTGAAGGTAAGTTTGAGACAGAACTTCAACAGTGTTCTGACAGTAGAATGAAACAATTCACCACGTTAAAAATCCCCTGATGAAGGAGCAAACTTATTTTCTCTGATGAGAACAGGAGATAACCTTTTGCCGTGATTTTATGGCATAAAGGGAGGCTTAGAAAACTCACAGCTTCTCACAGGTCCTCTACTGTCTGCATCGCCAGCGCAGCGTTCCCACGGGCAGAGAAGAGATGAGAAAATAATTTCGATACCTATTTTGAAAGCCGCCTGAACTGTAGCAGAAGCGAATGACAAAACGTCGCTGTGGGAGAGACATCAATAGAGCCACTCAAATATGCTTGGTTTTTTTCCCATGATCCATGAAATTGGCTTGCTCGTGTAGTTAGATTTCCTAACTCCTTAGCAGCTGCTACAGCCAAAAGGTGACAGACCTTGGAGGTGTTCTGATCAACAGACCTTTATAGGTGCTCTGATCAATGCCTAGAAATACCTAAAGGGTGGGTGTCAGGAGGATGGGGCCAGTCTTTCTTCAGTGGTGCCCAGGGACAGGACGAGAGGAAATGGGCACAAACTTGATGTGCCCCTCTCAGGGTTTCATTACTCTCTCTCTGTTGCCAAGTTAAAAAGTAATTTTTAAAATGTAATGGAATACAGCTTCAACCTTACCTGTCTTTGCAAAACTGTGGGAGTTCAGAGACATTTAATTGGCAACTTTGGTTCAAAGAGCAGCCGGCGTAACGTGTGCTATTTCACTTTACAGGGCGAGTCCCACAGGAATACACAGCAATAGTAATAATGTAATGATAATTTCAGCGTTATATTTATCTTAGACAAAGAGAAACAAAACTGTGCATACCAGAGGCAAACTCTAAGGGAAACAAATACCTGAGTACCAACAGAAATGAGAAAGTAAATATTATTATAGCTCAGCAAAAGCTTTATTATCAGTTATAACTACTGAGCAGTTCACTCGTTTGAGTTACTCTAGAGTTGTTTTTCATAAAATCTATTGTTTATTTACACGTAAGCTTTTTAAAAAAAGTTCATGGCTTCTGGCCTGAATTACCCTTTGGAATGACGATGTTTTAAAATTGGATGGATCCAGGCTTTGTACGTCTCGCTGTTAAGTCTAGTTCCAAAACTTGGGTTTCTGAAGCCAGAAAGGCAGATAGACCTACTGAGGTGGGGGGGCGGGGGGAACACACAGAAGCAACCCATGGTATTTAACAGTTATTAAAAGCCACACACTTCACTGATTTTTGTGCCTGCTCTGTGACATACATAAACACTGGGAGCTTGGGATTACACTTCCCCGTCTCAGCTGTTGAAATTTGTTCTCCTGCTTTGCAAAATGTTAGCAAATCCATCAAACGCCCTTTTCTTCTTGACAAAAAACTGTCCCTGTCCTAAACTGGCCTGGCTCTTTTGACTGAGTTTTTCACTTGAGTTCTGGGGGTTGGTGGCTGTCGTAGAGCTGCTCTCCAGCCCTGTCCGAGTAGCGTCATCCTCCCTCTTGCTGGAATCGGTGCTTCCGGAGATGGTGTTTCCTGGGGCCTGTTGGGAGAATGACCGTGAACTGTATCGGGTGCTTTCGTGGAAGGAGACCTGTGGGACTGAGAGGGAATCTGCGTCCTCCTCCCCCTGATCCAGTTGGAAGTTGTCTTCTGTGTTGAAGACTGGTTGTGTTTTGCCAGAAGAGTGAAGATGCAGCAGATCTGCCCCAAGGTTGCCAGGCGGCGTTTCTCCGGGCAGACTGCCGTTGCCGGTGTCCTGTGATTCTGTGAATCCATCACAGTTCTCCTCACTGAAGCCTGTCTGCATTTCCTCTGCACAAGCCTCAGTTGTGTTCGCCTCCTCCTCCCATGGCAGCACGTCATCTTCCTCTGGAACACCCGTCAAATGGTTCTCAGCTGCGTGTTCAGGCAGAGACTGAAGAGACGATTCGTCGCTGGAATGCAGGGGAGAGGTGTTTTTAACAATTTCATGCAAACCCGTATCGAGGGGAGCAAAAATCAAATCACTGTCCTCGGAGATACTCATGGTTCTTCTGAATGTAACGTCCCCTTCACCATCGTTCTCAGAGGGGGTCCACTCCGTGTCCTCCTCTCTGCTTCCCTCTGGTCCATCTTCTTTTTCTGCAGGGGGAGTGGAGCTGAGGGAACGCTCTGGCTCAACAGGAAACTGATAGAGCTGCACTTCAGCCTCTTCAGGAACCTTCTCTGTGTCTGCGTCACACGTGGGAGAGTGCTGCAGCGAAAGGAACATGCTACCAAAATCTGTACTTTGGTTGTGGAGAGAATCAGAGGTTTGCCCTGTTGGCTCTGCATCAGTGAAATAGTCAAACGTAGCGGGAGCTTCTTGACTCGAAGAACTCACTGTGTCTGAATCTGAGATGCTCGCGTGGTCGCTGCGTTCATCAGCGCAAGGGGATGCTCTTTCAGGCAGGATGGTATCTGATCCGTAATTAACAGTGGTTTCAAAATTGGCATTGCTCTCATCTTCGTTTTCCCCAATACGCTGCAGTTCCACAGCAATGGTTGGAGACTCCAGCAGAGCGGAGAACTTCTCAGTTCCACTCCTCGTATCCACTTCCTCTAGGGACGACTGACAGACCGGCAGGTTGTCGCCGACGTCGGGTTGTTCCAGTTCCAAGTCTGCTAAAGAACTACAGTCACTCAACGTGAATGGAGTCCCTTCGTCTGAAGAACTGTCACCAAATATATCTGCTGGAGCGTATTTTTCACTGGTATATTCTGTTTTACAGTCGTACTCTTTAAGAGGAGAGTTTTCTGTTGTTTGCTGGAGATGTAAATTCTCAATATTTGGATCTCTCTTGCAGTTGTTGGGTAAAACAAAATCTCCCACGTCACTGGTTGTGTTTGTGTTGCCATTTAGACCAAGTTGTTCATCGCAGCTTTGCCTTCCAGGCATAGATTTTGTAGTGCTCATGGGCTCGTTATGTGAAAAAATACCTTTTCTTTTGGGAGAATCTGGTGTAGCCTTTGTGATTTCCGACTGTGCTACTTCATTGCTGTTCTTGTGATCTTGTGATCTTCCAGAAGATAGTCCATTATCACCAGCAGTTGTATTTTCGTAAGTGCTGATACTGGGTTTGATGTCTGAAATCACGGCGTTCTCATTATTCCTTTGTTCCTGGTGCTCTTCTTTGGTATTTGGTGCCTGTACGCTGCTGCCAGTGACATTTTCATGCAAAGTAGAGGCTTCGGTAGGAAAAAAGCATGTTTTTCTTGAAGAATTCTCATGGGAAGTGAACAAATCATGCTGTGTATTTGTTGGTTTGCTTGCAGAGCGCTCTCTGCTCAAGGTTTCATCTGAAAACCCTTGATTAGTATAAGCGTGTTCCGACCCTGAGTTTTTGTTCCGGCACATGAATCTCCACAGCCTCCCGAGGTAGGGTCTCGCGAAAGCACCCAGGCAGAAAGCGCACACGAAGGTGATGAGCACCGAGAGGGAGACGGCCAGCGCCAGGTCCTGCTCCCCTCCTCCTTGGCGAAAAACAGCGGTAGTGTCCCGGGCGTTCCGAACCAGAACCGTGGAAACCCTTTCTTTCACCTGTATGCTGTAGGTGAGATATTTCTTCTTGGTTGTATTAGAAGTACACAAATACAGCCCTTCGGCAGTTCTCTCAGCGTTGTGTATCACTAAATTATTCATTTGATCCACTGTCATATGAGGAACACTTTTATCTTTTGAAATTCTGCCTTTGGGTGTCCACCAAGAGACTCCATTACCTGAAATAAAAGAAAATACAAACTAATTCTTTCTTAATAGTATAAGATACTTGGTTTGCAGGGCCCAGTTATTTTTATAAGAACATACTCTGATCTATCTTCGATAATCTTAACTATTTATTATAAACTCCATTTTCTTTTTATCCATCCATAGTCATTTTATGTGGTACCGAGCATCTGTTAAACCACCGTATGTTTCCCCCCATATTTAAAACACAGTCCGTACGGGGTCTTAATAGCAGACTTTACAAGAAAAACGGTGTGGGTGAGGTTGCTGAAATTATTTAAGTATGTTCTGAGTTACTCTAGAAACTCCTGCTGCTCTCCCTCCTGCAAGATCCATATTTTTGGCCAGCCGTTCTCCAGCGTGGCCATGGTCACCAAGATAAAATTGCACTAATTAACTGGCAATGTTTCAACCACTCTGATTCTCCTGTAGTCACTGCTTTGACTGCAGCAAAAAGGTGTGAAAACCAAGGATATTTTTATCTGCCGAGGAATTGTTCCAAATTTTAGCTAGTAGGGGCCATGGCTGGTTGTTGGCTTTTGGAATTTGTCTCAAGGTTGTGTGAAACACCTTTGCCTTTGGATCTGCTTGTGTTCCCAGTGGAGCTTTGGGTGGATTTGAATTCCAGAATCAGAGTTTCCATGACTTTCTTCATGAATAAACAAAGCAGGTGGCATTTCCGATCGACTCCATGTATTTTCATTTGGGGATAAAGGGGAAAACCATACTCAAAGTGCTGTTAGTCCACCAGAGTTAAATCTTACGGAACATGACAAATAGACCTTCTGCTCTACCTTTTGGTCCGAGTTTTCCTTCTGCACGGGAAGTCTGAGCTCTGTAGGCTTTGTCACTTGTATGTCACGTGCTCTGCATAATTGTAAATGCTGAATTAATTTCCTAAGTGAACTCTGTGTTACAGTAGCTGGTACTTTTTTGGAAAAAACATATATATTTTCCCTTGCAAATAAACTTTAATTCCATTTTGCTGTAACTGAATACTTAGAAACATTATTGTCTCCTCCTCGGTTTTCTGCAGCATGCCCCAGCGGTGACACCCCACTGTCTGCTCCTCCTTTGCTTTCCCAAATTAATGGATATGTTTGTGACGTACTACTTACCGACATTTATTTGTGTATAATTTGGCATCACTTGTTAGTTTAATGTAAGGAAGGAGATGAAGAATATTTTTAGGGAAAGTCACTTTCAAATATTCTAATCTGTTTACTTCTTTCTAATGAAATAATTTGCATGTTAAAATTGTTGTTCGGTTATTTTTAAACAGTGTGTTTAGAAATCCACTTTTTAAAGCAGGTTTCTGTGATCATTCTGCACACGTTTGGATTTTAGCAGCACATGGAGGGAGTCCCTGTTTCACATACCCCTCGTGTTGTCCAAGTCACAGTTGAGCACCGATGTCCTCCCTGTCGGGATGACAGCCCTCTTGAGCAAAACACCGTCGCTGCAGTTTAAATGGAAGCTTGAGAGATACAGCAGAGGTTTCTGTGAGTTGGTGGCAGACACATTGTATGAAATACTCCATTTTTTCCTCGTGGAGTCAAAACGAAAATGAAATACTTGTTTGAAAGCATTTGGTCTGCAGTTAAATATCCAGGCGTTATTTGACAAACCAACTTCAAGTTGAAAGAAGTTCAAACTGATTAGTATCTGTGGTAATGGGGTTGCCAGGGCATTTTCACGGAGATCCACAACCTATTTGGAAACAATTTAGAGTTAATTTGATAAGCCTTCACAACGGAATCCCAATCGCAATGTCAACAATAACATTTATTTTAGTATACAAGCACTTTCGCAGCTACAGGAACAATACATCTGGTTAGGATGTCAAGAATATCGTTCTAAATTTTTTAATTTAAATGAAAAGTTTAAATTGTGGTATATTTAGAATTCTCCCCTTGAAGACTACCTCTGTGTGCATGGGAAGCCACAGGGCTCTCGCCATGGAAGGGATGGGGGCAGAAGAGGACGTGTGTGTGCTGAAGCCAGGTATGGATTGTTTTGTGGCATAGATAAATAGTGAATTTATGGTTATATTTTCTATATTTACAAGTGTGTGTGTTTTCCTATAAATGAAAAGCAAATATATATAATATAAAAATAATGATTTTTTTTCACCATTTGGTTTAGTCTTTATAATTACATACGAATATAATAATCAATGGCCAATATAATCGTGCTGAAAAGTTGATAATATCTCTACTGGTGATTAACACAGCACATGGAAACAGTTGTACTATTGCTTTACAACCTGTAATTTGTTGAGATCCCTGAAGGCGTCCAGGTGAATTTCAGTTATCTTGTTGTTTTGCAAGTCAATGTCCTTCAGCTGGGAACAGTTCTGAAAATCACTGGGCCCAACCTGTCGTATGCAGTTGGACGACAAGCGGAGAGTTTGTAAAGATTGCAGCAGGCCCAGTCCTAGGAAGAACAAAACGATTTTACATTTTACATTTTCCCAATTGCATCAAGTGGATTTGTAAAATTTTTTGCAACAAAATTCCTTCCCTTCCCATCTATTGCAACAAGCGGCTGAAGGCTTTGGGTTATTGTCCTTTCCTCTACGGTGGTTGTCCCATTCTAAAAGTTGCGTGGCATCAACAGCAGGAGCGTTAATGCTTTCACAGTCAGTGCATGTCCTAAAAATTCACATCCCCATAAAAACAGTAACGTTCCTTTGTGCTATCAAAATTATTCCGACTGTGATCTCTGTACGTTCATCACACTTCTCTGGAGAACTGGAGGTAGGAAAGGAGGAGTGTGAAGAGGGTGGAATATGCTCAGTTTAAAAGGAGGCTGAGAGGAGACTTTCTCGCTCTCTACAGCTACCTGAAAGGAGGGTGTAGCCAGGTGAGGGCTGGTCTCTTCTCCCAGGTAACA
Organism: Arenaria interpres; assembly: GCA_013399435.1. Lineage (NCBI taxonomy): Eukaryota > Metazoa > Chordata > Aves > Charadriiformes > Scolopacidae > Arenaria > Arenaria interpres. The sequence continues at coordinate 471,268 of VXAK01013184.1, read as the reverse complement.
GGCACTAGGAGAAGAGGAAATGGCCTCAAGTTGCACCAGGGGAGGTTTAGGATGGATATTTGGAAAAATTTCTTCACTGAAAGGATTGTCAAGCAGTGGAATGGGCTGCCCAGGGAAGTGGTTGAGTCACCATCCCTGGAGGTGTTTAAAAGATGGTGGAAGTGTTGCTGAGAGACATGGTTTAGTGATGGCTTTTGCCAGTGTGAGGTTGATGGTTGACTTGATGATCTTAAGGGTGTCTTCCAACCCAGGCAATTCTATGATCCTATAACATGCATTATATTAATTGTAAATAAAAGACGGGGATGCCAAAGGTGATATAGTATCTCCTATTCATTGCCGTCTGCAGCTTCACGGGAGTTTTTAGTATGTGGAATTATCTGACCCATTATCCATAGGATGCAAACCTAACTAAGAACGGTGGTGTTGCTTGTGCCTGCCTGTGAATTACCAAGCGTGGCAGCACATTCTTTACCACGTCCTGGTTACGACAGGAGCCGTCTTGCCATAAGCGGCCCTTTTTAAATGCTGGAGATGCCTCAGTTTTCTCAGCTGCTGTGCAGGCAGCCCCAGAGCTCCAGCCCGGAAGGGCAGGCACCCGGACACTCAGCATCGCCACCATTTGTAACACCTCGATGTCACCCTAAAGGGATTTTTGATCATGAGGTGTTGTTGAGAAGATACTAGTTCTCCTTCAGAATTTTAGCCTTGGTGTCATCTGGTTTGCTGGAAATCCCTTATTCTGGTTTGCAGAGGAATTGATCTTTGGGTTTATTGTGAAAAGCAGTAGGAGTGATTCATTCCTGCCGTGAAACCAGAGGCAGAGGGTAGGAAATGCATCCAGAAGTTCTTTGCACCTGCACGAAGAGTTGCAGTTTGGATGCTTCCCTGAAGCTAAATTTGTGCCAGAAAGACAGGTGGGTACAGCAGCAGCCTGACACCCGGGGGTGGCGGCTGTGGGGAGGGTTTCTCTGTGGCCAAACCCCTCCGCTTAGGAAATTCAGATTTTCTTAAAATTCAGTGTTTTCTTACAAACTAGAATGTTAGTGAGGGATTTTGGAGGAGAAAAATAAAATTCTGAACATGCATTTCAATGAGTATGGGATTTAAGTACAGCTTGGAGTATGGGGGTACGATGCATCACAGTTTAACATGGAAAAACGGAGTCTCTTGGAGGAAAGGGTTGATCTCTCTGACCCACTGGGGCATCCCATAATGAGTAGTTATAGTTATCTACCAAAACAAATCAAATTTACATCGATGTATTTTATAATATAAGCTTTTCTATACTATCTATGTGGAACCTTACCGATACTGCAAAATAATTCAGTGAAACGGCTTCCTGCGTACCAGAGAATTACTTAGTATCAAAAAAGGAGAAAAATAGAACTTGGAGGATGCTGCCTAGATGCAAAATTACAAAATTATTCCCTTTGTCTGACTTTGTGAGATCAGTAGGTTTTTGGTTTGCTCCCCCCCGCAGTATTTTCAAAATCTAGAGGCAATGAATCTGACGACGTTACCAGAGATCAATTAAATTCAGCAAAGAGCACACAGGATAGTGCTGCTCGTATGTTTGGCCAACGTGAACCATCGGTTTCTGAGGACAGAGGCTGCCACCAAGGCTGTGGCACCTCCTGGAGCTCAGTGACCAGCACACACTTTCTGCAAGTCCACCGAAACCTTCCGGCCCCCTCCCGTCACGAGAAGGTGTCGCCTTGGGTGGGTGACAGGCGGCACAGAGCAAAATTGCTTTGACTGAACAACATGGATTTTCCTGTCTTTGTGACATAGCGAAATTGGAGCAAGTTTTATTTGAGCAAGTATTTACTTTCTTCAGAAGAGAAGTATGAGATTCGTTATCGGTAATTTTCTTGATGTTAAGGTTCACGACTGGGTTGTGGAGGCTGGTGTTTTTCCAAAGCTCCTTACTTGCCTTCCGGTACAGCAAAGGAAAATACTTCTTGGGCTCCCAGAAGATAAATTTGGTTGTATCTGACTGACATTAAGGCACCACAATTGCAAAGACTATCAAAAAAACAACCCTAGACCTAACCCGAAACAACCCATTCGCTTCAGTCTGTGTTTGCACCCACCTGGAACTTTCCCTCACCTGAACTATAATTAAATTCAGCCAGACGGACTGAATTGTACCCAAACCCAACTCGCCCCTGAGGATTTCGAAACGCTCACCTCTTGGAACGCTGTTGAGATTATTTCTCTCAACTGACAAGACTTTCAGAGCAGGCAGGAGACGGTCGACGTTGCCGTCCTTTTGAGGCGCGGGTAGGTCCAGCGCGAAGGCGTGGATGGCATTTCCGTTCAGGTTGAGAGTTTCCAAAAGGGGCAAATTCCTACAGGTAGTTAAGGAGAGTTCAGAAATCAGGTTGTTGCTGAGATTCAGGTGTTTTAGCATCCATTCGTCACTTCTTCCCTCAGCGCACGTAAAAGTTTTAATATTATTGTAGCTAAAATCAGCCGTTATTGCTGTTTGTGGTAGATCTTCTGGAATAGCAGATGTTCCGGTGAAAGAACAATTCACTGAGAAGTCCCCGTCCCACCGGCATCCGGAACGGTGATGTGCGTGAAGAAGACTCCGCTGGGAGTTGGTTCCCACCGATCCAGGAAGATGAAAGTAAAGGGCCACAGCAATGACATTCAGGTGAAAGTTATCCATAGTATCTGGATGTAAAATGTAAAATTATGGTTAAGTTCAGCGCAACAAGAGTTAAATAGAAAGCGGAAATACTTTGACATAAAAAAATCATTAAACACTAAACAAACGCCCAAAGCACTACCACCATTCTGCCTTAAACACTGGGTTTTGGAGTTATTAGGTATGTTTCAAAAAGAACATTCATGAATGGTAACCTTCCCCCTTCCCTCCACCTCTCCCAAAAAACAATCCGAACCTTCAGTCCTTCATTCCAGCCCTTGGTCGCCAAACGCAGTTCCTCAGGAACTCGGGAACTAAGAGCAGTGGAGACTTTTGAACTCTGCTGCAGGTTATCATCACAATTACCGCTGAGCAAAGTCCACCTGATACAATCCATGACGAATAGATGCGGAATGATCTTCATACTTCAATAAAATACCACTTCCCCTCTCAATAACCCAACCGCGTATTTTTAATGAAAAAACTATATTCTTACAAACAAGACTTCCGGACTGCAGCTGCATCTTAAAATTTATTGGTTCATTTCAAAACAAAGCTTAGAAATTCAGTTGTCTTTCGCCCACTGACACAACCGCCGCCATTACACACGCTGAGAACTCCTCACACGTAAGCTGTTCCAGCGTCCCCGGGACGGTATCTTACAGAGAGGCGTGCAGAATGTTCTTTAAACACACAAAATCTTAAGTGCATCTGTGGGACTGAAATAAGCAATGTGCCACACAATGTTTTAAATACGTAAAGAAAAATGTAGGTTAGGCAGTTGGAAGATAAACAACAAATCAAAGCGCAACGCGGGGCATGTGTGGTGCCAACATTTCTCAAACCGTGTAGTGAAGGCAACAAAATATATTAATAAATCATAAACGGTGGCTAACAAATTGGTAATTCATTTGCTATCCGCATGATCAGTTTTGCTACATTTTGACAAGAAATCCACACTTCAATACCAATTCTCCAGACCATGATTTAAGAGTACCTTCGTGACACATCCTTCAGCTCTGTTGCATACGGGATTTTAAAAAGAACTCTTGATAATGACAAGAATCCAATAGTAGCATATAGGCATGTCAGTAGTAACCAAAGAGGAGCTTTGATGTGCTCTTCATGTGTAATCTACTTGACTGAGGCAGTAGCTGTCAGTTTCAAGATCTGTTTCAGCTGCAACAATGCTGCTGCTTATATTTTTATAGGTATTTATATATATAAAAATAAAGTGGCAAAGTTCCATTAACATGAGTGAAAATTCTAAAAATGTTATAGTGTATTTCCTCCTCTTAATTGTAACGGATACTAATTAGGGCACTACTTAGCAGCAAAGATGTGTGCATGTTCTCAGCAAATGCGTGTTGAAGTGGTGAATAAACACTAACTACTGAAACTGTGAAGTGCACGGAGGCAGGATGCAAAATGTCGGTACTTCCCCGCCATCTTTGATGTGAGCAACTCCATGGCTTTTGCTACGTTTTATTCTGGTTTTGTTAGAACAGCTCCCCTGCCGTCCGCCCCCCCAACACCACACCAACTCCTGAGCACCAAAACCCGCCTGTGCCTTAGAGGAAAGAGGGAACTGTGACCCCCCCCCGACCTCCTGCGCGGGGCAGTGCCCGAGCTGAGGATCTCTCTCCAGAAATCATGTCCACCCACACTCGTCCCGCGTGAGGCCTTGCTGACCTCTAGCAAACACGGGGATTGGGACCTTAGTTCTTGTTGCGGCAGGAGCTGGTTTGTATTTTGTGGAATTCTATGCACTTTGACAGCTGTCAAACAAAGGCAGGTAGTTTATCTGCCCGCGACAAACGATCGATTCCGAAGTTAATGTGTAACGTTTGCACAACTTTTAGGAAAAGAAGCACGTGCCTATCTAGAAAAACTTGTCAAAAAGCTACTTGCAAAGTCACCTCTGTGGCCTCCATTATTAGGGTTACTTGGTGCTACTGGAAAACACAACTATTTTCAACTGAAGAAAATATGTGGGGAGGGAGGAGTGGGAAACTTATATCGAGCTGGACTATTTTTAGTACAGAACACCCTACCTCTGCAAAAGCAGTTATCATCAGGCTGTAAGAGTTATCTTTAAGGCCCCACTTCACCACAGACACAGTTTCACTGTTGACAAATTCAGACACAGGTGGGTTTACTCTGCTGTCGCAGGACCTGCCACCATCACGTTCAGAATTACAGACCTGCAGTTTAATTTTGGAATTTAATTCCGAGGTTCTCAGTAATGCGTCAGTACTGGCATTTCTGGGGAAAATGAGATCTGATCTCAGGCAGTACTGTGACAGCCATGCTTTAGATTAGTACCTGTTGAATTTCACGTTAAAGCCCCCAGGAAAATACTTTTTTTGGGCAGTGAGCAAGTTATAAGTACATCTTTTAAAATGTACTTCTAATATAAATACATTTAATAAATACTTTATGTAAATTAAGCAACCGTAGAATGCCCAAACTGCACAGACAGAGCTCAAGCAACGCTTCAATCATCACAAGACTATTCCAAACTGGTTACATTTCCACACTCAATATTACTTTGCAAATATTATTTGTGCTAGCGTAATTTTTTCTTTAACTACATGAGAATATATGGCAGAAATAATGCAGTATTTTAAAATGAAATCTGCCATTACCCCTCTTTCAGTACACATATGGTAAACCGCATAATTTTGGGGGGAAATCATTCTATCAACCTTTGGCAAGAAACGAAGAGAAGCCGAAACTTTGCCGCTTCAGCCATCCCAGGCAAATCCAACAACAAATGGACATTCCCGTTGAAGTACTTCAGATCGCAGTTGTGTCCTCAGCAGCCCTCAAGGTCTTGGGATGTGGGACAAAACCCTCCTCCAAAGGCAAGTGAAGGCAATCAAGGTTGTTGCTAAGATCACGTTCTTTAAAGGTGTTCTACTGCTCCCACTTCAGGAAGGTACTTCAGTAGGCGTGTGGGCTGAAGGCGTGCTAAATCAGTGCCACTGTTATGGCAGGATGATGACATAATACTGCTGAACGTAACAGCCTTTCCTTAAAAATATTATGTAATAAATGTTAGTATAAACTGCTGTAAAAACAGAAATCCTTGAAGGCATGCAATTACTTCATACAAACATATGTAAACACAAAAGAGAACTCTGCTGGTCGTGGCTGGTGTTTCAGTGCGTGGCTCCGCAGGGATTGACAGAAGTCTGACAACCCATGTTGGAGCCTGTCACCTGGACCTTGAACAGCGTCCCATCCGCGCACATACACAGCTTGAAACGCAGCCAGTTGCCGTTATTAAACTGTTCCCCGTACGAAGAGCTTGGCAGTCGCGTTGGGCTGACCATCACAGTTCCGTTCAGGATAATGCTGTTTTCCTATTCAGAGGAAGGAAAAAAAAAAAAAGTACAACTTCTAATTTAAACAAGGCAGGATGTTTTTGAAAAGGACAAGCTGGTTTAGTGAATCTATAACATCTTTGGGGTGGCTGTAGAAATCAACAGAATAAAAAAAGTGCTTATGACAAGCTTTCATTTTTTAATTAAATTTGTGAGTAATGGCCATGAATTTCTCAATTATAACCAGCAATGTACTTTGCTAGTCCAGTGGTAGATCGATACTGAGAGAGGCAGCAGCAGTGGGGCTTTTCACTTGACAGACCTATTAGCAAATGCAGTAAAGCTAAAAATATGTATGTGAAATGGGAATGAGTGTTTGAATAGATATATGAAATTCATTCCTGTGTTAAATAAAACGTGCATGTATCTCTTATTTTTTATCTTCCTTTAACCTTTTCCATCACTCTATATGCTCTGCAATCTTAACAACGTCCAGGTATCTCAAATGAATGCTGGCACGTTGCTGTCTGTCCCCAGTAAAACCTTCAGAAGAGAGGATGGATGAATTCCCTTTGGTGTTAGTTTCAGTGCAGAGGCCAGTACTGTAGCTTTAATTGCACTGTGGGGTTTTAGTGTCTTGATAGTACTAAATCACTGCCACCCGAAAACTACTGAACCACTAATTAACAGCAAAGTAATAATCCACCTTTTAAAAACCTTACTAAATGCACTGACTGCAACTAAACTTTTATGCATGACTACTTTACATAAAATTTGAATCCATATAAAGCTACATCAGTTTTTTATCAGCCTGAATTGGAAACTAAGCTGGTCAAAAAATGCTATTTGAAATACTTACTGCTTTCAGTTCCATGTTTCCCCCCATTCGAAACTCAATGGTCTTGCCTGTGATAAAAACACCTTCGTTTCCACGGACAATAGCACGGCCATCCACCTTTATGTTTAGATCACTGGTTGCATTGCTGGTAATCTAACAACATAAACAAAAGAAAAGTGTATTTACAGATCAATGAACATGTGCTGCTTGGGTTTGTCTGAGTAACTTTAATTACCTCCAAAACATTTCTACACAATTTAATAAAAACCTTCAATGTACTTTTTGCCCTCCTATTACACCTATGACACTTCTACCAATTTCCACATTCACATTGGAAAACAAGGACCACCTAATTTTGGAAGGTTATGTACAATAGTTTATGTTTGCATACTGTTTGTTGGTGATAACAATAACAATTCATATGACAATTTTATGGGATACACAGTTAACACTGGTGGCAAATACATGGTTCCTGTAGGAGTAGTAATTGTGTAAACTTAAACTCCTCTATTTTCATTTACTCTTTCTCCTATGTATTTAAAGTTACAGGGTTTTGTTTTGTTTTGTTTTTTCTGGAGCAGACTATTTAATTGTTAGCCTGCAGAGGAAACACAAAGAAGAGCAAACTAAATTCTCTTTTTTGTTTGTCCTTACCAGGATTGCTCAATGCTTCCTAAGGCACGCTCAACCCTCTGTAAAACCACTGCTACTGCTCCGCTCACATTACACAAAAGAACCAGGGGCTCTACTCTTATCTGTAAAGCCTTTATTATAAATGATGAGATGCAAGAAAGAAATTTCAGTCCGATATTAAAATCAGCGTTTCAAATGTACGTGCAGCAATACTCGGGTTTTTTTGGTTTTCTGATAAAGCATATTTAATGTAGAAACCAAGAACTTGTTTAACCTAGAACTAATGCAACTCCTATAATGCTGTGATTGCTCTCTACGCTTTTCCCAGACTTCTGAAATTTTGATTGTATTAACATTTACCTCCAATAGAAGGAAAATGATCCATCAAAGTCCAGTAATTATTTTTCTAAGTTCTTAATAGAAACAGAGAAGCTTTTCACAGAAATTTTATTTCTGAAACAGTTATCTAGGCACAAACAAATGGATAAATGCTTAATAAAAAGACACACAAGCCTAGCTGGCACCGTATTCTGGGGGTGGTGAGGCACTGGAACAGGTTGCCCAGAGAAGCTGTGGCTGCCCCATCCCTGGAGGTGCTCAAGGCCAGGCTGGATGGGGCTTTGAGCAACCTGCTCTGGTGGGAGGTGTCCCTGCCCGTGTCAGAGGGGCTAGAACTAGATGATCTTTAAGGTCCCTTCCAACCCAAACCGTTCTATGATTCCATGTATTGATGTCAGTTTTCATTTCTGTTCTAGTTTTTAGGGTGATTTATGTTTTCAGAGCCGCATTTTTAGCTACATTTAGTCAAATTTCTAAATATGATTGAAAGATCGTACTAGTAAACTTTTTTTTTCATTCTACAACTACAGGAATTCTGTAATGAGCTTTTACAAAAAGTAAGGGGTAGTTAAAAGAGACATACCCTCTCCGTAGAGGCCTTTTGTACATTCAAGATTTTAACTCCATTTGGAAGGTGAAACTCATGAGTTTCGTAGTCTGTGCTGAACAAGGTATTTTGTGTCCGTGGGTCAACAAATTCCATGCCGATATCACTGGTAATAGAAGTTTTGTCTTTTTCCACGCTAAGCTTGGTTGTTCCTTGCTGAAATACAATCTTCAGAAACAAAGCCATTAAGTTAATGATGTTTCAAATAAAATTCTTATGAATAATGTGACTGTACTTCCACAGCGTTGCTCACAAAGTTTTAATTGATGACCTAACTTACAGGCTGATTATTTCCGGTGATCACCAAATCTTCATTACGTCTGCCTCCTACGGTGCTTTTATACAAGGGATGTATAACGCCCATGTCGGAAACTTGCTTAAACCGCAACAAGCCGCTCTCGTGGAACTCCATGCTGTCACAGCCATTGGGACCGATTCGAATCACCGCCCAGATAACCAGTGTGATCTGAAAGAGAAACGCACAGTTTCGAAGATTACTTTGATCGTTCGGACCTTCCCACAACAAATACTGTATTAACTAAGTATTTTATTTGAAATAATTATTAATGCTAGTGTTTAAGTGAGCTTTAGGTGTCAATTTAGTCTATTTAATTCCTACTGGAAATACCAGGACATGTTTAACTAAGAAAAGCATTTTACATGATTTTTAGACTCATGAAATGGTAACTAAAACCATTTGTGTGTATATATATATATATGAAATTAAATCATGTCCATAATTAAATCTTTTTCCTGTTAAGGGTAACCATGGTATCATCAGCTAAACAAATTTCCTGAACAAAGAAGCTCAGCTCAGGATGTACTTACCCCTGAGCTACTTCACAGGTGGATGTCCAATTATGAACTTTTATTATGAACAATTATTACTTCTAATTTATCAAGCAATAAAAAGGTGTTAGTTACAACAATCAAGCTTTGAAGTGCAGTGGCTGATGCATCCTGAATGCTCACGTGCAGCTCTGTTGTCACAGGTAAAATGTTCCTGGTGTAACAGTTTCTCCTGCATGTATTTGTACTGCACTAGTAACACTTGGCACATTTGCCGTTACCGAGTTTGGTGAACAGGGAGACCCTTTCAAGGTTCCTAATTCTGTGTTGCATAAATGGTAGGTTCCTTGCTGGGACTATGGTAACTGAAATAATCATGACTGAACTTATAAGATTCTTCCATCTAATCTTGCTCAAAAAGATGAGCAAGACTACAAAAAGAAAACAAACTACAAAACAACAAAAAAAAAAAGGAGAAAAATAAGAAATCTCCTTCAGAACACTTTAAGTCCTTCTAAGCCACACTGGCTAAGTTTTATTTCTGTAATAAACAGTCAAGGTTAAATACGTCCTAATGTTGCTTACAGCCTAAATATTATACTCACAATAAGATTGATGACAGCCAAAATAAAAAGAAGAACAATCACACAAATGGCCAAGTTGCCTTTCCTGCCACGTAAGCCTGTCTTGTGGAGACGGTCTTCATCAATTGGGATGTATCCCGCTTTGAAGTTACTGTTGTGCTCCTTATTAACGTTCCTGCGTTCCACAGCCTTCTCTCGCATAGACTTCTTCACCGGGCCATTAGAACTTTGCTATAGTACAAAGCATAGATTAGCTGTTATAAGGCATGTAAAGCCACTAAAATGATACATGTGTGTATGCAAAAAACCATAGATTTGATTTGACTAGTGGAATATATTACATAATATATTCAATATTGTATTTCAGTCCGCCACTCTGTACTTAGAATACATTTAAAACCACTACAGTCCCTGCTAAGACTATGACTAAAATTAAAATCCGGGTATTTTCAGACAATATAAGGTTTTGTACGTAATTTTGGCAAGTAGGAATTATTACTTTGTACATAATACATGGCGAGTAGGAATTATTAATGACACAGTTGCAGTAAAAAAAAATCAGCTGTAAAGAACTTCAAGGTTTTACCTCCTGGGGACAATTCAGAACACAATCCTGCAGGTCATTTACCAATACGCAGGATTTTAGTTCCCTCTGTGCTAATGTGGGATAGACTCTGAATGAATCTACCCAAAAGGAGTGTGGTGGACAGAGTTTCAAAGTGACTTTGACAGCACAGGGTTTGCATTCAATTTTTGTTGCTTGCATGCAGCGTTAAGAAAAATAATGTAAGGCTTCAAACCCGGCACGGGAACAGTGGTCAGCCTGGCTTTAATTTAATCATTTGAAGTTACTAGATTGCAAGGGATCTCTTCAAGGTGACAAATTACACATCGTGTAGACATTTATAAGGAAAATAAACCTTTGATGTATTTTTGCAACTTTGTCCAAAATTTTGTTCCACTTCCTTTGAATGGAACAGGTTGCTATTTAAGGGTTCAATTCTTCAAAGAAGGGGCTTCATCTTTTTGATGGGATTAACTTTATTCATCTGAAACGAATCCTGAAGCTGCATCTTATGGTTACTGCATCTTCACATGTCTAGACTGATGTAACTGGTAAAAATGTCGTTTTCTTCCGTTACCAAAAAAATAGGAAACGGTGCTGAGAAAGGTGCTTGACCTGAACAGGTTTATGGGGGGCTTCCTCCAAACTAAACTCAGAACTGGCTCGGCAGAATCGGTCTGTGCTCTGGGGAAAAGCAAATGGAAATCTTGTACAACAGGACAGTAAGTATCTTGTCCTGAGGATAGTGGTCTTGAAAGGACGCGACAGCGAGATAAAACTCCAATGTAGTTTTTTCACCTCATAAGGCAGGACAACAGAAGACAGCAACGGGACTGGGAGAACGTGGTTGAAACAGTGATTGCTGGAACAAGTGCCGGAGCATCCATGCAGAACCAGGCAGCGCTTCCCGTGGCACCCGAGACGGGGCTGGTGCAGGACCCCTCAGGAATGTGGGGCTCCCCCACCTCCTGCCACCACCGCCGCACATATCCCCACACAAACTGACTCCCATGAGAAGTCCTGTGGCCATGCGGGACCTCCCAAAAGATGAGCTCTTCGACAGCTCAGTTTTCCCTCCGGCTTGCGCGGCGCTGACAGAGTCCCTGTCCCTCCCCTCCGAACGGGTGACAGTGACACTCCCGCCGACAAATTTGGCTTTCGCTCCCCTGTGAGACCAGGGATGGGGAGCCCGAATGGAGCTTTGGCCTTATTTATCCACCGCCGCCGGGCTCCCACACCCGTCCCAGCCCAACCACGGGACTGACGGCACCGTCCCATAAATACCAACCGTCCCATAAATACCAACCGCGGCTATTCCGCCTCACTAATTAGCGGCAAGTGCCTATTCAGCCAAGACAGTTACATTTCTCCGCAGAAACGCCAGAACGCTTTATTTCCAGAACAGACAGTAGGGTGGGTTTTTTTTTTTGGCCAAGAGTCCCTGCGGCTGTCAGGCCCCCGCAGCGCGATCGGGATCCCTCTCCCCCCGGGCTGAGGCGGCTGCCGCCGCCGGGACAAGGCCGTCCTTCCCGGGCAGCGCCGGGCCCGGCTCGGAATCGCCGTTTCTCCCCTCCCCGGTGGGTGCGGGCGGTGGGGGAGCCAGGGAAGGCCAGGGCGGCCCGCAGCGGCCCCCCAGCGCCGGAGGGCTCCGGCACCAAACCAAACCTCGGCAGCCGCAGCGAAAAATGGCACCCCCTCCACAAGCAACACCCCTCTCCCCCAAGCCGGACCGCCTGCTCGGGCCGGCCTCG